>QRFJ01001018.1:215212-401133 GCA_006176705.1 Cocos nucifera | reverse complement strand
TTGCTACAGAGATGACTGTTGATCTTTAGAAGGAGTTTTGAAGATCCTCTAAATCAGATCTAGATCTAATTTTTTGAGATGTGATAAAGAAGGAGAAGATCTCCAGATCCAGCCCAAGTAGACACCGATAGAGGCCATGCGCTTGAATGGCTAGATCCAGAACCCCAGGCAATCAGCATGATCATCAAAGGATAATTGGATTACCCAAAACTAAGGTAACATTAATTTAGATTTAATTTAATTTAATTTTTTTATTTATCAGATCATAAAATTAGATCTAAAAAGTGTCAGATCTAATTTGGATCTAAGAAAAAATTTTTGAAATCTGCTTGTCGATCCAATCAGATTTGAACGAACCTGACCCAGGAAATCTATTTTTCTCCTTCAGTACTTATGAAGTCAGTGAATGATCAAGATGGAATTGACCACTTTAAGGATTGGAGAAAATGCATCACTATATTTTTATTTAACAAAATCTTGGCCAGGACAATCCATGACATAGATTTAGTATTTTGAAATACATTGTGGATGATAAAATCAGAGTTGACAGTTTAACTCTGAATCATCCTATGAGTATTTAGGTCAAGGGGATGAATTATATAGAAAATATATCCATATGGATTCTAAGAATGTTGCTCTACATATTTGATCTATCCAGCCATCGGATACCATTACTAGATGGTCACTGATAAGTAGTAAAAATATACTAATAAAAGTATTAAATTATAAAATAAATTAAAATATTTTATTAAAAATTGATACTTTTATTAATCTTATGCAGGAAAGAAGGCTACCAATGTGAAGATCTCATTTTTCTGATTCAGATGAAATAAATTTCAGGCAAAACGGACTTCAAACGAGCCCAGAATCGAATTTCAAAAAAAAAAAAAAAAAAACCGCTGACGCAACGCTGACGTCAGGATGACGTCAGCATTTTTCGCGGCGTACGGTGGACCAACCGAAGGGTATTTCAGGAATTTCACAGACGGAGGCGCGCTCTGATTGGTTGAAGAACGCGGCGGTCCACGCAACACCGGGCTCGCGCACGGTCCACGGAGGGCAATTTGGGAATTCTGGCTGATCCAACGGGCGGTTTTCACTGAATCTTGATCGGACGGACGAGAAGAAGGCGCTGATGGACGGCATCCGCAGCTCCCGGTCGAGATCCAACGGCCGAGATTCATCCCGACTGAAACTAAAGGTCTGAAGGCTGATTTCAACGAGATCGGACGGCCCAGATTCAATCCATTGGATGATCCAACGGCTGATATTAAATCCGACTTGATCTGGGTTATTTTAACGGGTTTTTGAGTAGTTTTTGGACCGTTTGATCAACATCGCACGGCCAGAATTATTCAGATCATAGTTTGAATTGTTTTAGGAGTCTAAAATCGAGTTTTGGATGGATTTTGGAGACTTCATCTATAAAAAGCCCTGTTGCCGTGAGAAAAAAAAAAAAAAAAAGAAAAAGGGAAAAACAGAGAAAATCAGTGAGAGAAAGAAAAACAGGGAAGAAAGGAGAATCAGAGAGAAAACAGAGAGAGACGGGAAGAAGGAAAAGAAAGAAAGAGAGAGAGGAAGAAAGAGAGAGGAGATATCAAGGAGCCTCTTCTTCTTCACCAAGTTCTCCGCATCAAGAGCAACAGATAATCAATTTCAGCAATCAAACAGTCTAATTTCTTCATGCTTTTTATTTTATTTACTATTTTTAAATTTGTTATCATGAACTAAATTTTATTTTACTAAGGCTAAGGTGTAGCCACTCTTTTGATGCAATATTCAGTATAATTTATTTTTAAATTTTATTCATGAGGAGTATATAAATCTGATCTTAATGCTTTTAGATTACTGGCCATCTTCTAATTGATCTGATGAACATAGATGTTACGGACCAAGTACATCTATGTTAATGCTTCTTGATTATATACCTTGTATTATGAATCAAATTAGAATTCATATGCATGCGGAAATTTTAGTGCGCTTTGGACGCAGCGTATTTTAATTAGAGGGTTTCACAAAACCTAATGCATTAATATTTATTTAAATTACACTTGGATCAAAGGGTAATTAATAAATATTAATAGATTTGCTATGCCTGGACCAAAGGGTAGTGAATAAATTAGGAGACTCCACCGTCACATGAAATAAAATTAATCTAAAAACCTGAATATCGTATTGATTGAGTTGGTGAACCGATTGCCTTAGTAATCCATTGCTCTTGAATTTAAAACCTCAATAATTTACACTCTCTCTATTTAATAAAAAAAAAATTTAATTATTTTAATTATTTTTTTTTAATTTTTTTTTATTCTCATAAATCGATCTTCTAAATAAAGCATAGGAAAGAGCTTTTCAGTACTTGTTTTCCAATCCTCTAGGGACGATACTCTACTCATTCACTTTATTACTTGATCGACTGGTGCACTTGCCATAGCTATAAATTAGCACGCATCAAGTTTTTGGCGCCGTTGCCGGGGATTGAGTTTAAAACAATATTGAAATTTTGATCCTAGCTTTACTTTAGAAATTTATTTTTAATTTTATTATTTAAAAAAAAAAAAAAAATTGTTGTTCATTGCATGACACGTACTGGACATAGTAACTTACTACCTTTAGATCCAGAAATTGAAAGAACTATTAGAAGATTACAGCAAGAGAGAAACATGGCAGCTGAAGATCCTAACGACATCAATCTAGGATTGGATATGGCGACTGAAGGACAGCATGAAGCTATTCGACCAGTATATCGATCATTAAATGATTATATTACACCATCTGTAGCCGATGCAGCTTCGAGCATCAGGAGACCGCCTGTACGAGCAAACAACTTCGAAATAAAACCGGCGATGATCCAGATGATTCAATCAACTGTCCAATTCAGTGGACACGTGCATGATGATCCGAATGCCCATATTTCTAATTTTCTTGAACTTTGCGATACTTTTAAAATTAATGGGGTGTCGGATGATGCTATTAGATTAAGGTTATTTCCTTTCTCTTTACGGGATAAAGCTAAAAATTGGCTTCATTCTCTTCCGGCAGGTTCTATCACAACTTGGGATGTCCTAGCCCAAAAATTTTTAGCCAAGTACTTTCCACCTTCCAAGACTGCTAAGATGCGCAACGATATCACTTCCTTTATGCAGATGGACATGGAGACACTATATGAGGCTTGGGAACGTTTCAAGGAATTATTGAGGAGATGTCCACATCATCAACTACCCGTATGGCTTCAGGTACAAACTTTCTATAATGGTTTATCTCCTACTAATCGTTCTATGATTGATGCAGCAGCAGGAGGAACCATTAACCGAAAAACAGAGGAAGAAGCATTCGATCTAATCGATGAGATGGCATCAAATAGCTATCAATGGCAGACAGAGCGCATGATGCCAAAAAGACTAGCAGCTGTGCAGGGAGTAGATTGCGTGCCAACCTTACTAGCTGAAATTGCAGCCCTCAGAGCCGAAGTCAACAACTTAAAGGGAACAGCTATGCATGTTCAGAGCATTACTTGTGATCTGTGTGGAGGAGGACATGATACGAATAATTGCCAGACAGGTAATCCTTTTGCTAAAACAACTGAAACAGCTAATTATATTGGTAATTTTTTCAGGCCGCAACAAAACAATCCCTACTCCAACACATACAATCAAGGGTGGAGACAGCATCCAAATTTCTCATGGAGCAATCAAAATGCAGCACAACAACCACCCCCGGGATTCCAAGTACCTGAAAAGAAGTCTAACATGGAAGAGCTAATGGTCAAATTCATACAAAACCAAGAAGCAACTTTAAAAAATTTGGAAGTCAAACTTAGGCAGGACCAAACAGCAGCAATTCGAAACTTGGAGATGCAAATAGGTCAAATGGCTAAGATAATCTCCGAGAGACCTCAAGGATCCTTGCCAAGCAATACGGAGACAAATCCAAGGGAGCAAGTCAATGCTATCACCCTAAGAAGTGGTACAAAGCTGGAGGAGCCACATCAGAAGAATGAGACCGAAGAGCCAACTACAAATAAAGAACCATCAACTCAAACTCGTCAGTCACCAAAACAACCAGCAGATGGATGGTCTCCAGGTATACGGTTTGCTGATCCAAATGTGAAGCCCTACGTGCCGCCACTGCCATTCCCAGAAAGACAAATACAGCATCCAGATAAGGAATTTTCTAACTTTTTCAAAATTTCTAAAGAATTTACATATTAATATTCCTTTTGTAGATGCTATTACTCAAATGCCCAGGTATGCCAAGTTTCTCAAAGAAATCTTAACAAATAAGAAAAAGCTGAAAGAGCATGAGAGAATAAATTTGAATGAAGAATGCTCAGCAATACTTCAAAATAAATTACCACAGAAGCTAAAAGATCCAGGGAGTTTTACTATCCCTTGCATTATTGGTGATTGTAGTTTTGATAAAGTTTTATGTGATTTAGGAGCAAGCATTAATCTCATGCCTTTTTCTATTTTCAAAAAGCTGGGTCTAGGAGAACCAAAGCCTACCACTATTACTCTTCAATTAGCCGACAGATCCATTAAATATCCAAAGAGGTATAGTGGAGGATGTCTTGGTAAAGGTAAACAAGTTTATTTTCCCTGTTGATTTTATTGTTCTTGATATGGAAGAAGATTATGATGTACCCCTTATTTTAGGGAGACCCTTTTTAGCTACTGGAGGAGCTTTAATAGATATTCAACAAGGAAAATTAATTCTTAGAGTCCAAGATGAACAAGTTACTTTTAATGTTTTTAAAGATATTAAACATCCTGATAATCAAACTTGTTTTCTAATTGACATTATTGACAATCCATTATATGAGAATTCTGTAGAAAATAAGTTTGAGACTATAAAAGCAAGCAATGTCAAATTGAAAGAGGATTCGATCAAACATGAAAGTATTCCAATTGAAGTGGCACCAGATTGATCCACTTTAGAATTCAAAGAAAGTCAAGCTGAAGACTATAAATCAGAACTACTAGATAGGTTGTTTCTTTTCTTTTTAGTTTGGATCATTTTTTTTTTTTTTTTTTAGTAATTTGTTGTTGCACTTTTACTGCTCTGGTGTATATTTTCAATTTTACAGAAAAATCAATGAGAACTCAAGCAAAATTTCAAAGCTCCAAAGAACCAGATTGAGCCAAATCAGGTGTATTCTTTCCTATCCTTTATTACATCCTTTATTTTTCTTTCTCCTTTTAAAATAATATAGAATAATATAAAAAATAAAAAATTAAATAAAAAAAAAAAAAAATCATGTGTTCAAGAAGAAAATCTTGAGCAAAGATAAACTGGATAAGTGATAAAAGATAGAATTATTTGCTAATGAATGTAATGAGTTAAAGAAGTAGATTAGTTGGTCAACTTTTAACAGCCTACTTAGGTCATTAAAAGATTATTAGCACTTTTTATTGCACATGCACACTAACAAGGCAAAGTAGGTATTGATTATAAGGCCAACTGAAGGATTCAATTATCACTGAAAATTGGTAATTAATATACATTCTAATCAAAGAAACTTGAATTTAAGGAAAGAGCTACCTGCCTATAAATAAAGTGCAAAAGACAGAGTATATGTGGATTGCCCAAAGCCTAGTAACTGGGTCTCTGCACCTAGGTCAAGTGTGGAAATTCACGTAAAACGGTAAAGGGAAAGGCCAGGATGCTCAGCAAAAAAAAAAAAAAAAAAAAAAAAAAAAAAAAAAAAAAAAAAAGGCAGTGTGAAAGCTACCTTAATTCATGAGTATAAAATTGAGAATGTATAGAAAATTGACCAAAATAAGTGATAAGAGAGGATACTTTTGTTCTTCTAGTTTAATACTGAAATGCTAAAGTTAGTCATCACGAACATAAGTGCTATAGATCTTTGATGTACTCTAAGAAAGTTTTTAATTGTATTGACTAAAAAATTTGCTTCCGAAGCTCAATGCTTAGTTAGCAATATTTTCTAAACTTTTTGATCTTTAATCCAAGATTTTATCTCTGTGATAAATAATTTTATTAAAATATGGTATTAAATAAAACATTGCTAAGGGACTAGCAATGAATAAGTTGGGGGGTGTGATAAGTAGTAAAAATATACTAATAAAAGTATTAAATTATAAAATAAATTAAAATATTTTATTAAAAATTGATACTTTTATTAATCTTATGCAGGAAAGAAGGCTACCAATGTGAAGATCTCATTTTTCTGATTCAGATGAAACAAATTTCAGGCAAAACGGACTTCAAACGAGCCCAGAATCGAATTTCAAAAAAAAAAAAAAAAAAAAAAAAAACCGCTGACGCAACGCTGACGTCAGGATGACGTCAGCATTTTTCGCGGCGTACGGTGGACCAACCGAAGGGTATTTCAGGAATTTCACAGACGGAGGCGCGCTCTGATTGGTTGAAGAACGCGGCGGTCCACGCAACACCGGGCTCGCGCACGGTCCACGGAGGGCAATTTGGGAATTCTGGCTGATCCAACGGGCGGTTTTCACTGAATCTTGATCGGACGGACGAGAAGAAGGCGCTGATGGACGGCATCCGCAGCTCCCGGTCGAGATCCAACGGCCGAGATTCATCCCGACTGAAACTAAAGGTCTGAAGGCTGATTTCAACGAGATCGGACGGCCCAGATTCAATCCATTGGATGATCCAACGGCTGATATTAAATCCGACTTGATCTGGGTTATTTTAACGGGTTTTTGAGTAGTTTTTGGACCGTTTGATCAACATCGCACGGCCAGAATTATTCAGATCATAGTTTGAATTGTTTTAGGAGTCTAAAATCGAGTTTTGGATGGATTTTGGAGACTTCATCTATAAAAAGCCCTGTTGCCGTGAGAAAAAAAAAAAAAAAAAGAAAAAGGGAAAAACAGAGAAAATCAGTGAGAGAAAGAAAAACAGGGAAGAAAGGAGAATCAGAGAGAAAACAGAGAGAGACGGGAAGAAGGAAAAGAAAGAAAGAGAGAGAGGAAGAAAGAGAGAGGAGATATCAAGGAGCCTCTTCTTCTTCACCAAGTTCTCCGCATCAAGAGCAACAGATAATCAATTTCAGCAATCAAACAGTCTAATTTCTTCATGCTTTTTATTTTATTTACTGTTTTTAAATTTGTTATCATGAACTAAATTTTATTTTACTAAGGCTAAGGTGTAGCCACTCTTTTGATGCAATATTCAGTATAATTTATTTTTAAATTTTATTCATGAGGAGTATATAAATCTGATCTTAATGCTTTTAGATTACTGGCCATCTTCTAATTGATCTGATGAACATAGATGTTACGGACCAAGTACATCTATGTTAATGCTTCTTGATTATATACCTTGTATTATGAATCAAATTAGAATTCATATGCATGCGGAAATTTTAGTGCGCTTTGGACGCAGCGTATTTTAATTAGAGGGTTTCACAAAACCTAATGCATTAATATTTATTTAAATTACACTTGGATCAAAGGGTAATTAATAAATATTAATAGATTTGCTATGCCTGGACCAAAGGGTAGTGAATAAATTAGGAGACTCCACCGTCACATGAAATAAAATTAATCTAAAAACCTGAATATCGTATTGATTGAGTTGGTGAACCGATTGCCTTAGTAATCCATTGCTCTTGAATTTAAAACCTCAATAATTTACACTCTCTCTATTTAATAAAAAAAAAATTTAATTATTTTAATTATTTTTTTTTAATTTTTTTTTATTCTCATAAATCGATCTTCTAAATAAAGCATAGGAAAGAGCTTTTCAGTACTTGTTTTCCAATCCTCTAGGGACGATACTCTACTCATTCACTTTATTACTTGATCGACTGGTGCACTTGCCATAGCTATAAATTAGCACGCATCAGCGAGCACCAACCTCGGCTAGAGACGAGAACTCCCCCGAAGAAGCTCGAATTAAGTCTAATTAATATGATTTAATTAGATTTAGTTTGGACTTGATTGGATCAAGTCTAATTGATTTACTGGATAAGCCAATTGCAAGGAAGAACAAGTTCCTATTCAATTAGGACTTGTATCTATTTCTAATTTGATTAGAAATTAAAGTAATTTTAAATTTTATTTTTTTAATTTATTTAGGCTCTTAGTTGGACTAAGATCATCTCTAATTGGATTGCATTAGTTCTGATTTAATTGGATTCAAATAACAAGTTGGACCAAGTCAAAACTAGAGTCCTAGTATGACTAGGATTTCTCCATCTTGCGCCACCTTCCTTTCCATGCCCCCCCATGCCAATTCCCTTGAGATTTTCATGAAAAAAATTATTTCTAGAGAGTATCCATGCTCTTTTTATGTATCCCACTATTTTAGAAGGAAATTAGTTATGGCATAGGTCAAAACAAATAAGTTATTTTGACCTAGGTCTCTAATGGATAGAGTTTGACACATTATCTTTCCTTATTTCTTTAAGGCACCAAACCACCTAATTTTCCTTTGATTTTTTTATGAAAAATATAAGACTTATTTGTACATATTCCATAGAGTCCACGAAAAGAATAAGGAGAGGATGTCCAAGAGTTGGGTACCTCAATCCTTGCTCAATTTGGACCTATCTTTCTAGGTATTTGACCTAGATAAGGATTCTATCATAACTCTCTATTTAAAGAAAGATTTTAGATCTGAGAGAGAGGTTTGGGACCTGAGAAGCTTGGGTACAAAGAAGATCTAGGCGTGGTGCTTCATTGAGACACAAACTGTTGTGTCCTAATGAGAGAAAAAGAAGGGAGAAGAAAGGGTTCTTCTCTAGGGTTTTTTCAAATTCTCTTCTTCCTCCTTTTTTGAGTTTTTAGAAGAGAGATTCCTTTTTCAAATCCTCTACCTCTTCTTTTAATTTTTGGAAGGTCCAAGGTTTGAAGAATGAGGGTTCTGATCAGCCATCAAATAAGGATCAGTACAGTACTAGCATACTATGCTGATTTTCTATCACCGAACTTCAGATCGATGATCGAGATCTTGTGTGGATATTTTATAGAGGCCGAACACGTGTGTGGCTTAGAGCAATGACCTCAGCCTCAGATTAGCGAGTTGAAGAATGCATCTTAAAAAGGTAAGAGAGATTTGATCTTCCTTTACTATTTAGATTAGATTTAGTATTGCTTTGATGTTGATGTGATCTACATCATCTTTGCTTGATCTTATTTTCAGATTTAATAGCATGCATAAATCATGAGATAAGATTCTAGATCTAGGATTAATTCATGTATTTCAATAAATTAATATGATCAGTATATTATTCCATTGCGTGATTTTGAAAAGTTTCGAAATATGCTCATGAAATCCTAGATCGATTTCCTTCAATTGATATTAAAGCAAGATTTTCTTATCATATGATTTTTATGCATATGTAAATTATTTATTTATATTAGATCTAATTTATAATCTGATATTTAAATCTAAAATTGAATCAAAGATCGCACAAACTAATTTATACAGTTATTCTCTTACAGTGTAAAGGTTATCACAGTTCGTGCAGATCTAAAATTAATCATAAATTTATTAGATATAATCTAGATTAATTTATGATTTATTAGATTTAAAATTATTTAAATATAAAAATAAATATTTTAGATTGCACGAACTAATCTTATATGGTTGTCCTGCTGTAAGGTTTATCCCTTACAGTGAAAAGATTGTCCTAGTACATACTGATTTAAAATTCTAATCATAAAATTTTAAATTAGATCTAAAAAATTTTATGATTTAATTGAAAGTATTTCAATCTAATTTTTATCATCATAAATATATTAGATTTAATTTAAGGTGATTTATGGTTGATTAGAATTAAAATAGTTTCAATTTTTAATTATATGAACATATTTAGATTAGATCTAAAGTAGTTTCATGTTTATATTATTTGCATATTGATTATGAATCAAACATGCAACTGGTTAGTAGAATCATATTGTAAAAATATTTTATAAATATAAAAATTATTTTTAAAATATCAAACCCCAACTCTCAGTCCAAAACTTAATTAAGAATTAAGAGTTGTTTGATTAAGATATAGAATTATGAATTGAAGATTCTAAGACACAAATCATAAAATTTGGATTAATGGATTAGTAAAAATTAGGTCCATTAATTAGATTAGACCTAAGGTTAGATCAAAGAATGAACTTAATTAGAGAATTAACTAAATCTAATCAATAGTTATCTTAGATTAAGTCAAGCATTCTCTAGATCAATTAAAATAGTTGTAGTTGGTCAAGTCCATATCTTTAACGAGAACCCAAATGAATTTGATTCTTGGCTATGCAGTCTAGCCCAAACTATTAGATTGATCTAATTAAAACTAATTAACCAGTTGGTGCCTAAGATAAGTCTGGTAATTTAGATCGGTGGTTTTTAATTGATAGCCTACTTACCTGGCCATTTCTAATAGTATCTAAGGCAAGCTTTGACAGATCCTTCCACCGATCTCACTTACTTAGCCTTCTTGATGAAATTATATTTTGACCAAATTATTTGATAATTTGAGTTGACCCATGTCAGCTAGATAAATTAGTATGACGGATTTAGATACTCTTAGACCAGTCTATCAGTGATCTTCCTTAATCTGACTTGGTGAAGTCAGTGGAAGGATCATGATTACCTGATTCTTCTGACTCTTTTCTCTAAATCAAATTAACTAAATTCTCTAAAATTATTAGATCCTTAAAAATAAAATAGTTATGGTGATAAGTAGATCATAGCTGATAAATCATGATATCATCATTAAAATACTATAATTATTAGTTTAATTCTAATTTCTTTTAAGATAATTAAGAACACATAGATAGTAGCGAGTCAGGTCAAATCCATAGGAAGGTAATAATTTAATTTTGAAATCTTTGATTTTTATGAAAAGAAAGAAAAGAGTTTTGAAGTTGGAAAATTAAAAAGCATAATTTAAAGAGCAACAGGCTAAACAAGAGAAAAGAGCAAAAAGTTGCTAATCGAGGATATTATATGATAACACCTTATAATTTCTCTATTTGTGATACTACTACTTGGGTATTAGATATCGAAAGTCTAATTCATATTTGTAATTCATCGTAAGAACTTCAAGTTAGTAGAAAATTTAAAAATAATGATAATGTCATTTCTTTAGATGAATATCATTATTGTCCTTCTTTTCTGATGAATATAATCTCTATTGACCTTTTGGCTAAAGATGGTTATCATTTTTCAATAAAAAAAGATTATTGTGATATCATTATAAATGATATTACGATAATGCAGGGATAATAAAGAAATAGCATTTACATTTTATTACAGCCTATGAGTGTAATGTACACTTCTAAAAAATATCCTAGATTAGATAATGTCTCTGATATCTACCTATGGCACTATAGGCTAGGTCACATTAATAAGAACAGGATAAATAGGTTGACTCAAGAGGAAATCCTTAGTGATAATGAATCACTTCCAACCTATAAGTCCTATCTTCTTAGAAAAATGATCAAGTCACCTTTTACTAGAAAAGATGAAAGAGCCACTGAGCTCTTAGGTCCAGTACATACTGATGTACGTGGACTTATGAGCACAAGTGCTAGATGTGGATATTTCTACTTCATCACTTTTAGCGATGACCTATCCAGATATGGATAGGTCTACCTAATGAAACATAAGTCGAATTCATTTGAAATGTTCAAACGATTCTGAAATGAAGTAGAAAAATAAACTGAAAAAGATATTAAAATTCTTCAATCAAATCGAGAAGGTGAATACCTATCCAGTGAGTTCTTGACATATCTAGGAGAGAATGAGATTCTCTCATAGTGGATTTCTCAAGGGATGTCATAACATAATGATGTATTAGAAAGAAAAAATTGAATCTTGTTGGACATGGTTCGATCCATGATGGGGTTTTAGTCTATCTATTTTGTTTTGGAGTTATGCTCTTTAGACTGCATATTTTATATTGAACAATGTACTAAGTAAATCTATTACAAAGACTCCATATGAGATATGGACTGGATGTAGGTCTTCATTCTCTCACCTTTGGATTTGTGGTTGTCCAGCGTAGGTCAAACATTTGCATACAGATAAAATTAGATCCTGGTCTAATAAATGTGTATTTATAGGGTATCCCAAGAAAACTAGGGGTTATCATTACTACTATGCTGAAGAACAAAAGGTACTCATCAATAATAGGGCAATCTTTTTAGAAAAAGAGTTTCTTAATGAAGAAATTATTATCTCTAAAGTTGAACTTGAGGAAGTTCAATAGGTAGAAAAATTGATACCAGTGGTCGAACCTGAACCATATTTGATTAGACTAAATTTAAAGCCCAGTGTACCTGCATCATTAAGGCGATCTGATAGAGTACCCTATCAGCTAGACAGATACTGTGATTTTTTGTTCTAGGATGGTAATCCTATTGAACTCGATGAGAATGATGAGGATCCGATCACCTACATGGACGAAATGCAGAGACCTAATTTCAAGAAATTACTTGAGGCCATGAAATCTGAGATGGAATTCATGAAGGTTAATGATGTGTGGACATTGGTTAACCCAACTGAAGGAGTTAAATCTATTGGGTGTAAGTAGATCTTCAAAAAAAAAAAGGGCATAGACGGAAAGGTGGGGACCTATAAAGCCCATTTGATTGCCAAAAGATATCGTTAGTGTTATAGTATTGACTATGATGAGACATTCTTTCCTATGATAATGCTCAAATCTATTCAAATAATGCTTGCGATAGCTATCCATCTAGACTATGAGATCTGACAGATGGATGTGAAGATAGCTTTTCTAAATGAAGAGTTGATCTAAGAGGTGTATATGATACAATCTGAGGGATTCACATCCATAAATGAATCCAAAGTGTGTAAGCTTCAGAGATTCATTTATGGATTGAAACAAGCATCTCAGAGTTGGAGCATGCATTTTGATAAGGTGATCAACACATATGGCTTCATTAAGAATGGAGAAGAGCACTATATTTATAAGTGGACAAATGGTTTGATAGTAGTATTTCTTATCTTGTACATGGATGACATTTTCTTAATAAAAAATGACATCCCCGCACTACAAAGAATAAAACTTTGGTTGTCATCTCAGTTCTCCATGAAGGACTTAGGTAAAGCATCCTACATTCTAGGAATAAAGATCTATAAGAATAGATCTAAGAGGATACTTGGGTTATTCTAGTCCACGTACATAGAAATTATGCTGAAGAGGTTCAGCATGAAGAATTCCAAGAAGAGCTATCTTCCGATAGGCCATAAAATTTTTCTTTCTAAGAAGGATTGTCTGACAACTTTTGAAGAGAGAGAGAGAGAGCATATAAGTAGAGTCCCATATGCTTTGACAATGGAATCTATAATGTACGCCATGATATGTACAAGACCAGATATGGCTTACTCACTAAGAGTAGTGAGTATATACCAATCTGATTCAAGAGAGAACCATTGGAAGGTGGTGAAAGCCATCCTTAAGTATTTGAGAAATACTAAGGACTAGTGGCTGGTTTATATTGAGTTAGATCTAAAACTTGAGGGGTTTATAGACTTTAGCTTTCAATCTGATCATAATGATTGTAGAAGTATGTCGGGATATGTCTTTATCCTAAATGGTGGAGCAATCTTCTAGAAGAGTTTCAAGCAGCACACTGTAGCAGACTCTATTTGAAGGTAGAGTACATCACAGCATCAGATGTTGCAAAGAAAGCTATGTGGTTGGAAAAGTTCATCACCAAGCTCAGAGTAGCACCCTCCCTTGATGGTTCGATCCTATTATGCTATGAAAGCACTGGTACCATTGCTTAGCCAAAGAAACTGAAGGCATACTAATGGATGAAGCACATACCGTGCTGCTACCATCTAGTCCAAGAGATCGTAGATCGAGATGATGTAGACATCAGAAGATCGACAGAAAGAAGAACCTAGCCGACCCCTTTACTAAAGTCTTGGTGGTAAAGAAGTTCAATAACCATAAGTCGAAGATGGATATCAGATACTGTACTGAGTGGCTTTTGGATAAATGAGAGTCAAAGCCAATCGTCAGCCTATTGACGGTTGCATAATTTTATAATTATAATTAATTTATTATTGAATAAAATAAATTTTTTAGCATTTTTATCAAAAATTTTACATCTTCTAATGAACTCCTTTGTTGTGATAAAGTCCTTAGGACTATTTAGTTTCAATAAAGGGAGGATTTATCGATTAGTCCTTAAACCATTCATGACCAAATGATACGTTGTTAATTAGGACGACAACATTTATCAAGTATAGATCGTTGTATACTATATAGGTTGGTTGTCTTCTTAATCAAGGAGTGTACAGACACTGGTATAGCATACAGGTGAGATGTAAGTGTACATTATCATTAAATGTGATCAACTTTAGAGCATTTTACAATCGAGAATTGCTCTGATGGGATATAGGTATAAGTGTCTTTTAGATCTTAGAACACCACGGTGGCTTGCAAGCAACTCATTGTGCTTTGATGTTAGACTAACTAAATTTTTAATTTAGTAACGAAAGGTTTCTGAGCACAGTCAAGTACTTATGAAGTTGGTGAGTGATCAAGATGGAATTGACCACTCCAAGGGTTGGAGAAAATGCATCACCACATTTCAATTTAGCAAAATCTTGGCAAGGATAATCCATGAGATGGATTTGATATTTTAAAATACAATGTGGATGATAAAATCAGAGTTAACAGTTTAACTCTAAATCATCCTATGAGCATTTAGATCAAGAGGATGAATTATATGGAAACTATATCCACATGGGTTCTAAGAATGTTGCTTTATAGATTCAACCTTTTCGATCGTCAGGTACCATTGCTAGATTATCACTCTGGTTGATATAAAAATTTATTTTTATGCTAACAGCTTAAATTTGAACCTATGGGGTCATACACATAATAGGTCTCGACCTGATCGGATGGTTGATCAATGATTTTGAATCATTTTAAGGTCAAACAATCAATACGATTGATGTTTGACCTAGTGCAAGTGTTGTAAGAGGATCAATTAGCAACTGAATTGCTAATTGGCTTAATTTGATTAAACTAGAGGGCTAAAATTAAGTCCAATTAAATATAATTTAATTAAATTTAGTTTGGACTTGATTGGATCAAATATAATTGGTGTTAGATATATGTGCCCTAGAAGCCAGAATTGGCTGACACTTGTAACATTTCTAGGGGCAAAATTATAATTTTAACTAATATCAATAAAATGGGTTATTTTCTATCACATATGTGTATTAAGTGTCTGTGATACATCCTTTGAGTTAATGGTAATGATAATTCATATTTTCAAGAGTTGAAAATTTAAGACATGAATAATCATTGTTAACTCATAAAATGCTCCCGACCATAGGATCATCATGAGGATGGTGATTGATCTGAAAGGTTGGTGTACAATCGCTTCTCTCTAGTAGATGAGTCTTGAGTCTACGGTGTGGAGACACCGGAGCGAGAGTACAGGTACTCGTTAGAGAATGAGGGCACTGAGCGTGACCACCTCGAGTAGTCATTAGGGAGTCTACCTTCTCGTCAATGACTGACTCGATGCTGCAGTAGTGTGTCTGGTTCTTTGATCTGAGGTGCATCGATAGTTCACCTTGAGGGTGTTATAGTTTGACTACACCATTACTCGGTCTCCTAGCCATATGGAACCCTGAGGTGTATGTTGGCTATAGCATGTTCATTGTAGGAACTGGATAGCATCAAGATGGAATCTATCTACCTCGGTGGTAGAGGAGCAGCCCTATGATGATCATGAGAATCAAGTCCAGAAGCCCATGGCCATGGCAGAGTGAAATAATAGAAAGAGTTTCTATTTAGATTTTCACATTCGGACTTGAATCGAATGATTACATCATATGACAGAAACTAGGGTTTGACGAGTTTACCTTAACCCTAATCTGATCGGGGCTCAAGATAGAAGAACTTAATCACACAGGTAGCTGCACCAAGAGGTTCGCATTCAGCTCTGATGGGTTGCCACCATATACTGCTAGGTGTCACTGGTGGATTTTGGGAGCAATTAGAATGATTTAGATGATCGATCATTCTAGCTGTTCGAATCAGAAGAGTTCTGATCCATCGAAAGGAGTTTCGATGATGTCGATGATAGAGATCATGACATATCCCATTACCATACAGAACTGAACCTAACTGGGTCACACAAACAAGGGTTTGAATCTGGTGATCATCAATTGAACTGATCTAGTTCAATTGATCTGAATGAGATTCAATTAGGTTCAAGGAAAATCGTGCTAGCACTCGATTGAACCTAACGTTCTTCTTTTGCTATCATAAATAAGTTGTCCTGTCTGAGCCAAAGGAGTTTGTGCTCAATCAGAGGCCTTCATATGGTCTGACTGGAGGTTGTCCAAGTCAGAAAAGGTTGTCTTATTTTGTAAGACATTACCTGCCATTTTTGGTCACCTGCCATTTCTTGTTCTTTGACTTTGGTCAAAAGTCTACCTTTGACTGGTCAAACGTTGACCATTGACACTTTGACTTTTGACCACATGTCATGCACCTATTGGAGAGCTGGTGGGGGCCTGTCCCCCTGCCAGAACCTGGCAAGGAGAAGGGCGCACGCCACCCTAGGCGTGTGCCCAAGTTGGAGGCGCCTAGGAGTCCTTGTTGGACAAGGACTCCATCTCCTTTTTGGATTCCAATTAGAGTTCTTCCTAAGAACCAACTTTGACTGGTCTTAGGCACCCTCTAAGGAGGAATCCAGGGGACTCTATTTCCACCAATCAGATTTAGATCTGATTTCACAAAGGAGTTGTGATTGGTTGGGAAGAAGAGGAAGTTGGATCACAGACTAGTCTATAAATAAGACCCTGCGCCCAACTCAGATTAATTGGAAGTGATTAAAGAATCACAATTCCCCATGCCCCAAGGCTGCCTCTCCCCTCTTCCTCCATGCCAAACCACCTTCTCCCCTTGCTCTCCAGATCCAAAAGGAGTTTTGGATTTTTGGTTGGTGCGATCCAGATCAAAGAAAGGCGACTCAAAAGCAAGAAGGCTGCACTGCTGCAAAGGACGACTGCTGATCTTCAAAAGGAGTTTTGAAGATCCTCCAGATCAGATCCAGATCTAATTTTTGGAGACGTGATAGAGAAGAAGAGGATCTCCAGATCCAAGCCTGAGTGGATATCGGTAGAGGCCAGGCGCTTGCGTGGCTAGATCCAGAACCTTCCGCTGCATACAGGATCATCAACAGGGATAATAGGATTACCCAAATCAGGTAAATTAAATTTGATTTAATTTATCTTAATTTTATTTTATTTATTAAAATAATAATAAATCAGATCTGAAACATATCAAGATCTGATTAGGATCAAGAGAAAAAATTTTTTTTGAAATATATCTCTTGATCTGATCAGATCTGAACGAACCTGGATCGGGAAATCAGGATTTTCCCTTCAACTGGTATCAGAGCCAAGGTTCTAAAAGTATTTAGATCTAATTTTAAATTTATTTTAATTAGAAAAATAAGTAATTTTAGATGTCACATGAGATGTGATCAGATCTGAAATCAAGAAAAAATTAAAATTAAATGATTTGGATCTAAGATTAGAAAATATGCATGACTAGTTCTAAAATAGAATAGTTCTATAGAATAGTCTTGCATGTTTTTGATTTAATTCTGATTAAATCATATTTTAGATCTATTTATTTACTATTTTTTGATATTATATAATGGTTATAATAACATCTAAAAAATAGTAAATAAAAATTATTTAATTTTAAATATCATATGAGATATGATTAGATGCATGTCTAGACTAGTTGTAGAATAGTTCTACATAATTATCTAGATTAGAATTTATTTTGATTAGATCAATTTAAATCTAATTTTTTAGATTATTATGAGATAATTTAGATCTGAAAATATGCATGATTCGATACATGAGATGTATGCAAAATATGCCATGATTAGATCTAATTTATATATGAGATATATGATATAGATCTAAAACTGTTTTGTAGTATTGCATGTTCCTGATTAAGGCGTTCCTCTTGGCCGTCCGGTCATAAGAATGAAGAAGGGTTTAAAGGCCCTCTCTTTCCATTCGATGGGGTGTTCTTATGATGTGTAGGGGTGCTGCGTGTTCGTCCTTAATCAGAAACCCAAAACTTACTTTCTGCAAAACCCTAGATCCTGAAACCCTAGGATTTATTGTGCATATTTTGTTTATGAACCCTACTTAATTAAAAATTAAGATTATGGAATATCAATTAGGTCTAAAATTGAGAATTTCAGATCTAAGACATATTCATAATACTGGGTTCGGGCTTGGGTAGCTCAATTAGGTCTAAGCGGTTGATCAAATCGAATCAAGAGTTGGTTAGATGGGATCAACAATGCTTAAATTGACCAGCCTAATAGGATTAAGTCTGGGTCAAGATCGAGTCACGATCAAGCAAGACCTAATTAGGCTCAGAGGTTAGAGTCTGGATTGTAGGCTAACCCAATTGGTTCTGGCTCAACAATTTGGTGTCTAAGGTAAGTTTGGCACATACGACCGACTGATTTTTAATTGGAAGCTACTCGACCTGAATGCGTTCTTGTACGAGTTAATGGCATATTCCTTCCACCGATCTCACTTACCTGGCCATATCTGTTGACACAGTTCTGATCTGAGGTGGTCAATAATCCGAGCTAACCCATGCCACTAGGTTAGTCATAATTGTTATGACTATGACAAGTCTAGTTTAATGAGACCTGAATCAATTCTTCCCTAAGAAAAGATTAAGTCTGAGGTCTTCCACCATTGTAGATGTGCGGGCCCTTCCCGGGGTTGATTGTTCTCGGCTGGATACAGTGGCTCAGTTGCACCGGGAAGACGCAACCATGTCTATTAGGCATTGGATGCTATGGGCTGGAGGATGAGTTGGGCTCAATATTTTGGATACGGTGAGAGACTCAATTAGGAACCCAGTCTATGCAAATGGTGGGTCTGACTTAACTAAGGAGTGGATCAATATTTCGGATACGGTGAGATTCATGAATTAGAGACCAAGTTTGGGTGCACCATGATTAGAGAATCATTGAACAAGAGTTGTTCACTCATTGGCTAACCCATCACCAATAACTGTTAGGTGAGGTGATGAGTCAGTTGGTGAGACCGCACCACCCACTAGAAATCATTAATCGTGGAGATTTTCGCATCTCTACAGAGGGAGTGTAGGGATCCGAGAAAATAGTGGGAGCTAATTTGTTTAAAAATAAAATCCCTAAACAAATTGGTCAAGTCAAAATTACAATATCTAACTAGAATCTTTGACTCTCTATAGGAAAATGTCTGCGTCCAACCCATTGGCACGTATCCTGGACACACATAGACTGACTGGACCCAATTATAAAGATTGGCTCAGGAACTACAAAATAGTTTTGGGTTTCGAGAAGTTAACCCATGTACTGGACCAGGACCCTCCCACCTTACCAGCCCATCCATCCATTGAACAGAGAGCATCTCTGGAAAAATGGATAGACGAAGATAATAAGGCCAGATATTACATGTTGGGCTCGATGTCTGATGAGCTCCAGCGCCAACATGAAGATATCGGGACTGCTCGCCAAATGTTGGCTCACCTGCAGGAGATGTTTGGTGAACAGAGTCGCGCAGCCAAATATCAAGTCACGAAATGACTTTTTAAGGCTAAGATGCGTGATGGGCAGTCAGTCCAAGATCACTGTCTGATGATGATCAAGGACATGGAAGAGCTTGAGAAGCTCGGTGTGAAGTTGGACTTGGATCTGCAGAATGATATTATTCTGCAATCCTTGACTGATGCATATGGGCAATTCATCATGAATTACCACATGCATAAACTTCAAAATTCCTTGGCCGAATTAATGAATATGCTGGTCACCGCTGAGCTTTCTATGAAAGGTTCTAAAGGCTCAGTTCTTGCTATGGAATGGACTTCTTCCAAAAGAAAGTCTTATGGAAAGAAAAAGAAGTCTGCGAAAAAGCAAAAGGTGGAAGGAGCAAAGAAGAAGAAGGCAGAGCCGAAGAAAAAGGCCGATGTCAAAGGAAAGTGTTTCCATTGCAACAGCGACGGCCATTGGAAGCGGAACTGCCCTACTTACCTGGCCACCCTGAAGAACAAGAAGGAAGGTCCTTCTGGAGGTATGCTCGTTATTGAGTCTAACCTTACGGTTTCTTCTGCATCCAGTTGGGTGCTTGACTCTGGTTCTAGTGCTCATCTGTGCACTTCCATGCAGGGTCTTGAGGATAGCAGGAGGCTGAGGGATGGAGACATGATCCTACGCATCGGTAATGGAGCAAGAGTTGCTGCAGTAGCCGTGGGAACATACCCTCTTCGATTACCATCTGGTTTAGACTTAGTTTTGAAAGACTGTTATTATGTGCCTGCAGCTAGCAGGAATTTGATTTCTGTTTCATGCTTAGCACAAGAAGGCTATGTGATTACCTTCTTTAAGGACCATTGTAACATTCTTTATGAAAGAAATAAAATTGCAAATGGTTTCCTTATTAATGGTCTTTATCAGCTACATATTGATGTACCTATTCTAACTATCGAGCAAAACGTGAATGCCAAACGACCTAGGGATAGTCCAAACGATAGATATCTATGGCACCTGAGATTAGGTCATATAGCAGAAGATAGGATCAACAAATTGGAGAAAAATGGGCTATTGAGTCCATTGACTTCCGAGTCATATCCAACTTGTGAATCTTGTCTTCAAGGCAAAATGACTAAACTCCCTTTTGTTGGACATGGGGAGAGGGCCACAGATCTCCTTGCCCTAGTACATACTGATGTGTGCGGCCCATTTGATGTGCCGGCTAGAGGCAATTTTGTCTACTTCATTACCTTTACCGATGATCTGTCTAGGTATGGGTATGTGTATCTTATGAGACACAAGTCTGAAGCTTTTGAAAAGTTCAAAGAATTCAGACATGAAGTAGAAAAACAAACTGAAAAACCCATTAAGGTTCTTCGATCAGATCGAGGAGGTGAATACCTTAGCCGGGAATTCCTAGACTATCTAAAGAAAAATGGCATAGTCTCTCAATGGACTCCACCAGGAACACCTCAACTCAACGGGGTTTCAGAATGGAGAAATCGGACCTCTATTGGATATGGTTCGATCCATGATGAGCTTCACAGACCTCCCTGATTTTCTTTGGGGACACTCATTGTTAACTTCAATTTATCTACTGAATAGGGTTCCCTCTAAAACCGTTCCTACCACACCGTATGAGATATGGCACGGTAAGAAACCAAGTCTGAGTCATCTCAGAATTTGGGGTTGTCCGGCTCATGTCAAAAGACAACAAGCGGACAAGTTAGAGTTTAGGTCCTTTAGAGCTCGATTCATAGGATATCCTAAAGAGTCATTAGGATACTATTTCTACATTCCAGAAGACCACAATGTGATTGTGAGTCGACATGCCATCTTTCTTGAAAAATAGTTTATTCAAGATAGCGGCATTGGAAAGCAGATCAAGCTTGATGAGAAAGTCTCACAAGTACAACGAGCTAAGGACCAATTGGAACCAAATCAGGTTGAGCCAATAAGAACACTACCTCCTCCACCTCGTAGATCGGAAAGAGTTTTCCATCCCCCTGAAAGATACTTAGGTATTATTTCAGAGGAAGTAGAGGAAAATGTTCCTCGTAGGTAATGGTGCTCATGGTGATGATCCCAAAACCTACAACGAGGCGATATCAGATATCGACTCCGAGAAATGGCTAGAGGCAATGCAGTCAGAAATTGACTCGATGCACTCAAACCAAGTCTGGACCTTGGTAGATCCACCAGAAGGTATAGTACCTATTGGGTGTAAATGGATCTTCAAGAGAAAGATTGGTGCAGATGGGAATGTGGAGACATTCAAGGCTAGACTAGTGGCAAAAGGTTATAGTCAATGCGAAGGCATTGACTATCAGGATACCTTTTCCCCAGTGGCTATGCTAAAATCCATCCGCACATTGCTTGCCGTTGCAGCCTATTTCGATTATGAAATATGGCAAATGGACGTGAAAATGGCATTCTTAAATGGATATCTTGAGGAAGATATCTATATGGAACAGCCGCTAGGTTTCACATCCAGTGATACTGATCACAAGGTTTGCAAGCTGCAAAGGTCCATATATGGACTTAAGCAAGCATCTCGGAGCTGGAACACTCGTTTCAATGATGTGATCAAAAGTTTGGTTTCATCAAAAATGAAGAGGAACCGTGTGTTTTCAAAAGGGTCAGTGGGAGCGCTGTTGTCTTCCTCGTATTGTACGTGGATGACATCCTCCTTATTGGGAATGATATTCCCATGTTAACAACAGTTAAATTATGGTTGTCCAAGGAATTCTCCATGAAAGACCTGGGCGAAGCATCCTTTATTCTAGGAATTAAGGTCTATAGGGATAGACCGAATAGGATGCTAGGACTTTCACAGAAGATGTACATAGAGAAAGTACTAAAGAGGTTTAGTATGGAAAACTCTAAGAGGGGATTAATACCCTTCAGACATGGTATTCATCTTTCCAAGAAGATGTGCCCCAGCACACCTGAGGAAATAGAACGCATGAGCAAGATCCCTTATGCTTCTGCAATAGGGAGCCTCATGTATGCCATGCTATGTACACGACCTGATATAGCCCATGCTGTGAGTGTCACAAGCAGATATCAGTCAAATCCAGGTGAAGAACACTGGACTTCTGTGAAATGTATCCTTAAGTACTTGAGAAGAACTAAGGATATGATGTTGGTCTTTGGTAATGGAGAACTCCAAGTCCAGGGATACACAGACTCGGATTTCATGTCCGATATAGATGATCGAAAGTCGACATCTGGGAGTCTGTTTGTGTGCAATGGTGGTGCTGTCAGCTGGAAGAGTTCCAAGCAAACGGTGATAGCAGATTCCACCATGGAAGCAGAATATATCGCTGCATCAGAGGCTGCGAAGGAAGCATTCTGGTATAAGAAGTTTGCTGCAGAAATTGGAGTAATGCCATCAGATGCCATTCCTCTATACTGCGACAACAATGGCGCCATAGCCCTTGCTAAGGAGCCAAGGTCTCACCAGAAATCCAAGCATATTGAGCGGCGATACCACCTCATCCGCGATTACCTCGAGAAGGGTTATGTCGAGGTCAAGAGAGTCAACTCCACAGATAATGTGGCAGACCCACTTACAAAGCCGTTGGGCCAGCAGAAGATCGAAGCCCACCTTGAGAAGATGGGACTTAGACTTGTAGCCAATTGGCTTTAGGACAAGTGGGAGATTGTTAGATATATGTGCCCTAGAAGCCAGAATTGGCTGACACTTGTAATACACTTCTAGGGGCAAAATTATAATTTTGACTAATATCAATAAAATGGGTTATTTTCTATCACATATGTGTATTTAGTGTCTGTGATACATCCTTTGAGTTAATGGTAATGATAATTCATATTTTCAAGAGTTGAAAATTTAAGACATGAATAATCATTATTAACTCATAAAATGCTCCCGACCATAGGATCATCACGAGGATGGTGATTGATCCGGAAGGTTGGTGTACAATCGCTTCTCTTTAGTAGATGAGTCTTGAGTCTACGGTGTGGAGACACCGGAGCGAGAGTACAGGTACTCGTTAGAGAACGAGGGCACTGAGCGTGACCACCTCGAGTAGTCATTAGGGAGTCTACCTTCTCGTCAATGACTGACTCGATGCTGCAGTAGTGTGTCTGGTTCTTTGACCTGAGGTGCATCGGCAGTTCACCTTGAGGGTGTTATAGTTTGACTACACCATTACTCGGTCTCCTAGCCATATGGAACCCTGAGGTGTATGTTGGCTATAGCATGTTCATTGTAGGAACTGGATTGCATCAAGATGGAATCTATCTACCTCGGTGGTAGAGGAGCAGCCCTATGATGATCATGAGAATCAAGTCCAGAAGCCCATGGCCATGGCAGAGTGAAATAATAGAAAGAGTTTCTATTTAGATTTTCACATCGGACTTCGAATCGAATGATTACATCATATGACAGAAACTAGGGTTTGACGAGTTCACCTTAACCCTAATCTGATCGGGGCTCAAGATAGAAGAACTTAATCACACAGGTAGCTGCACCAAGAGGTTCGCATTCAGCTCTGATGGGTTGCCACCATATACTGCTAGGTGTCACTGGTGGATTTTGGGAGCAATTAGAATGATTTAGATGATCGATCATTCTAGCTGTTCGAATCAGAAGAGTTCTGATCCATCGAAAGGAGTTTCGATGATGTCGATGATAGAGATCATGACATATCCCATTACCATACAGAACTGAACCTAACTGGGTCACACAAACAAGGGTTTGAATCTGGTGATCATCAATTGAACTGATCCTAGTTCAATTGATCTGAATGAGATTCAATTAGGTTCAAGGAAATCGTGCTAGCACTCGATTGAACCTAACGTTCTTCTTTTACTATCATAAATAAGTTGTCCTGACTGAGCCAAAGGAGTTTGTGCTCAATCAGAGGCCTTCATATGGTTTGACTGGAGGTTGTCCAAGTCAGAAAAGGTTGTCTTATTTTGTAAGACATTACCTGCCATTTTTGGTCACCTGCCATTTCTTGTTCTTTGACTTTGGTCAAAAGTCTACCTTTGACTGGTCAAATGTTGACCATTGACACTTTGACTTTTGACCACATGTCATGCACCTATTGGAGAGCTGGTGGGGGCTTGTCCCCCTGCCAGAACCTGGCAAGGAGGAGGGCGCACGCCACCCTAGGCGTGTGCCCAAGTTGGAGGCGCCTAGGAGTCCCTGTTGGACAGGGACTCCATCTCCTTTTTGGATTCCAATTAGAGTTCTCCTAAGAACCAACTTTGACTGGTCTTAGGCACCCTCTAAGGAGGAATCCAGGGGACTCTATTCCCACCAATCAGATTTAGATCTGATTTCACAAAGAGTTGTGATTGGTTGGGAAGAAGAGAAGTTGGATCACAGACAGTCTATAAATAAGACCCTGCGCCCAACCCAGATTGTGATTGGAAGTGATTGAAAGGAATCACAATTCCCCATGCCCAAGGCTACCTCTCTCCTCTTTCTCCATGCCAAACCACCTTCTCCCCTTCCTCTCCAGATCCAAAAGGAGTTTTGGATTTTTTGTTGGTGCGATCCAGATCAAAGAAAGGCGATTGAAAGCTAGAAGGTTGTACTGCTGCAAAGGATGATTGCTGATCTTCAAAAGGAGTTTTGAAGATCCTCCGGATCAGATCCAGATCTGATTTTTGGAGATGTGATAGAGAAGAAGAGGATCTCTAGATCCAATCTGAGTGGATACTGGTAGAGGCCAGGCACTTGCATGGCTAGATCTAGAACCTTCCACTGCATACAGGACCTACCTTACTTGATATTTGACCTAGACAAGGACTCTATCATAACTCTCTAATTAAAGAGAGTTAGGGCATGATTTTTTTACAAGTTTTACACTTGAGAGAGAGGTTTGTGACATGAAAAGCTTGGGTACAAAGAAGATCTAGGCGTGGTGCTTCATTGAGACACAAACCATTATGTCCTGGTGAGAGAAAAAGAAGGAAGAAGAAAGGGTTCTTCTCTAGGGTTTTTCTAGGTTCTCTTCTTCCTCTTTTTTTGAGTTTTTAGAAGAAAGTTTTCTTTCCCAAATCCTCTACCTCTTCTTCTAATTATTGGAGGATCCAAGGTTTAAAGAAGAAGGATTTTGATCAGCCATCAAAGAAGGATCAGCATAGTACTAGCGTACTATATTGATTTCCTATAACCAGACTTCAGATTGATGATTGAGGTTTTGTGTGGACATCATATAGAGGCCGAACGCGTGTGTAGCTTGGAGTAATTGAAGGAAAATTTTGATTTCTCGGTCTAGGTTCGTTCAGATCTGATCAGATCAAGAGATATATTTCAAAAATTTTTCTCTTGATCCCAATCAGATCTTGATATGTTTCAGATCTAATTCTTATTATTTTAATAAAATAAAATTAAAAGATAAATTAAATTAAATTTAATTTACCTGATCTGGGTAATCCTATTATCCTGTTGATGATCCTGTTTGCAGCGGAAGGTTCTGGATCTTAGCCACGCAAGCGCCAGGCCTCTACCGGTATCCACTCAAATTGATCTGGAGATCCTCTTCTTCTCTATCACACCTCCAAAAATCAGATCTGGATCTGATCTGGAGGATCTTCAAAACTCTTTTCGAAGATGAGCAGTCGTCCTTTGCAGCAGCGCAGCCTTCTTACTTTTGATCGCCTTTCTTTGATCTGAATCGCACCAACCAAGGTCCAAAACTCCTTTTGGACGTGGAGAGCAAGGGGAGAAGGTGGTTTGGCATGGAGAGGGAGGGGAGAGGTAGCCTTGGGGCATGGAGTTTTCAATTCTCAATTGAATCTTTTAAACTGAGTTGGGCGTAGGGTCCTTTTTATAGACTAAGCGTGATCCAACTCCTCTTCCTCCCAACCAATCACAACCCTTTGTGAAATCAGATCTAAATCTGATTGGTGGAAATAGAGACCCCTAGATTCCTACTTAGAGGGTGCCTAAGATCAGTCAAAGTTGGTTCTTAGAAGAACTCTAATTGGAATCCAAAAAGGAGATGGAGTCCTTATCCAACAAGGACTCCTAGGCGCCTCCAACTTGGGCATACGCCTAGGGTGGCGTGCGCCCTTCTCCTTGCCAGGTTCTGGCAGGGGGACAGGCCCCCACCAGCTCTCCAATAGGTGCATGACATGTGGTCAAAAGTCAAAGTATCAATGGTCAACGTTTGACCAGTCAAAGGTAGACTTTTGACCAAAGTCAAAGAACAAGAAATGGCAGGTGACCAAAAATGGCAGGTAATGTCTTATAAAATAAGACAACCTATTTCTGACTTGGACAACCTCCAGTCAGACCATATGAAGGTCTCTGATTGAGCACAAACTCCTTTGGCTCAGATAGGACAACTTATTTATGATAGCAAAAGAAGAACGTTAGGTTCAATCGAGTGCTAGCACGATTTTCTTGAACCTAATTGAATCTCATTCAGATCAATTGAACTAGATTAGTTCAATTGATGATCACCAGATTCAAACCCTTTTGTGAGCCATTAGGTCAATTCTATGTAATGGGGATAGTTTAGTAAGCTCTATACATCGACATCAATCGAAACTCCTTTCGATGGATCAGAACTCTTCGATTCGAATAGCTAGAATGATCGATCATCTAAATCATTCTAATTGCTCCCAAAATCCACCAGTGACACCTAGCAGTATATGGTGGCAACCCATCAGAGCTGAATGCGAACCTCTTGGTGCAGCTACCTGTGTGATTCAGTTCTTCTATCTTGAGCCCCGATCAGATTAGGGTTAAGGTAAACTCGTCAAACCCTAGTCTCTGTCATATGATGTAATCATTCGATTCGAGTCCAATGTGAAAATCTAAATAGAAACTCTTTCTATTAATTCACTCTGCCATGGCCATGGCCTCTGACTTGATCTCAGATTATCATAGGGCTGCTCCTATACCACCGAGAGAGATAGATTCCATCTTGATGCCATCCAGTTCCTAAATGAACATGTCATACCAACATAACCCTAGGGTTCCATATGGCTAGGAGACCGAGTAATGGTGTAGTCAAACTATAACACCCTCAAGGTGAACTGCCGATGCATCTCAGGTCAAAGAACCAGACACACTACTGCAGCATCGAGTCTCATTGACGAGAAGGTAGACTCCCTATGACTACTCGAGGTGGTCACGCTCAGTGCCCCTCGTTCTCTAACGAGTACCTGTACTCTCGCTCCGTCTCCACACCGTAGACTTAACTCATCTACTAAGAAGAGAAGCTATTGTAACAATCTTCGGATCATCACCATCCTCATGATGATCCATATGTCGGAGCAATTAATGAGTTAACATATGATTATTCTGTCTTAAATTTTCAACTCTTGAAAATATGAATTATCATTACCATGTAACTCAAAGGATGTATCACAACATAAATACACAGTATGTGATAAAAAATAACCCATTTTATTGTTTGAGTCAAAATTTACAATTTTGCCCCTAGAAGGTATACAATTGTCAGCCAATTCGGCTTTCTAGGTACATATATCTAACATAATAAAACTCTCGAGCGTTAGATCAAACAAGTAAAAAAATTATCCTGCAAAGATAAGAGAAATTGATCTTCCTTTACAATTAGATAGATCTATATGCTTTGCATGATGGATCAACATCATCTTTTACTTGATTTAATTTTAAGATTATACATGACAATAAATCATGAAATAATATCCTAGATCAGGCTAATTTAATTATTTTTAATAAATTAATCAGATAGTGTAATTACTCTCATAATGAAGATTTTGAAAAAAAGTTTCGAAATAATGCGCATGAATACCTAGATCGACTTTACTAGATCACCAAGATCCAAAACTAGTTGAGAGCATTAGCCCAATCCTAACTTTCATTGCCCTCTAAAGTATTTTTCCAAGTCAATATCCCACTTGCAAATATCAAGATTTGAGATCATAATTATTAAATCACCATTCAATTTTATTGAGCATTTCCCTATATACTCTAAAAAATAGTAACCTAATACCTTCTCAAGGAGGATGAAAAATCCTATTTAAACCCACGAGTGGAGGAGGATTGTAAGATTAGCTCAAACGGATTGATCCTCAAGGATTCCTGACTAGTTGCTCTCGGAGACTTCCTTCTCGAGCAACTATCTTCTGAACACATCTTGAATCAAATTATTCTCAAGAGAAAATGCATATCGACTACAATGATTATTTGTATCTTCCGAAAGAAATAGACAAGTGAAATCAATGACTCTTAGATATCAATAAATCGAGCTCTAAGGAATCAGACCTAACTTCCTGCCTGTGTCTTTGACTATAACCAGATAATCCAAATTTTGAATGACTCAGACTGACCTTTACCTCATGCCAATCCGCGATAAGAATGTATTAGATTGAATCCTATTATAAGTAAATAGTTGCATATAAGCTATGTCATCAAAAAGAAACTTAAGAAGGTCCATAAAAGTCATTCATAGAGATTGACCATTCTATAATCGGGTCCGCATTCTCTTTTTGAAAATCCCCATTGAGTTGAGGCATTTCAGACGAGGGTCTTGATGAGACTATGCAATTAAGTCCCTTAAGATAGGCCTAGAATATTTTTACTAAGGAATATCCTCCGTCGATATAGTTAAAAGAATTAATGAATCCTTTGGCTTCCTTTTACCTCAATTTGAAATTTCTTGAACTTTCAAAAGCTATCAGACTTGTCGCATCAGTGACAACACTACCACTAATCGAGACATAACTCGATAAATGATTAATAATTAGAAAAATAGACCTCTGGCCAGCAACATCGATAGGCCACAACACATCATATTGCACCAATTAAAGGCGCAAGAGTTTGTGCCCTTTCAACATCCCTCATAAGGTGTAAGCTTTGGTCTGTTAATCTTGAAGGCATACGTCAATAATGGATATGATCGAAAGTCAACGGACCCCAAGTCTGGGAATTTCCTCCATTTATTAATCCCTATCTACAGTATGACCCCTGACTATATGGTTTATAGATACTTTAATTAAGACATTCCACAGTAGTCATTTTGCTATGGCATCATTTTAGCTCACTATGTACACAGACAACATACTATAGAGAACAAAATAAAGACTATAATTAAAAAATCATTGACAATTTATTTCTTCAAAAATAATATATAATGTCTAAAAGAAAGCTAATTACATAAGAATTTTCATGTAAGCATAAAAATGGAAATCAAATTCTACGTTGCAGTAGGTAACAAAATAAAGTTCTAAAACTAAGACATAGTCAATCATAGTAATCAAAGGAAACGTCCAATAGGCCATAACAGCAACTCTTACTCCATTTTTGATGCGTAAGACATCCGCTCGCCTTTCCTCAGCCTCCTGCTATCCTCAAGACTACTAAGAAGTGACAAATGAGCATAGAACACGAGTCAAAAATCCAACTAGATCAATGAAGAAACATAAAGTTAGTCAATCAATGAACCACAGAACACTCTTCCAAAAGGTCACCTACTTGCCTTTTATTCCATTCAAAGCTGCCAGGTACATGGAGTTAGTTTCGCTTTTAAATGACCATCTGAAGTTGCAGTGAAATATACTTTTGTCATTCTCTGCGCCTTCTTTCTTCAGCTCACCATTTCTCTTAATCTTTATTTATTTTACTCTATAAACTTTTTCTACCTTTACAAAAGATTTTATCTTGGAGAAAGTCTACCTCCCAGCCAGCAACTAAGCTTGAACTCTTCAAAAGTCCTGTACAATTCTCAGTAATAACATCAGCTGATGTTCATACAACTCACTAAGGATGCCTAGAGCTATTTATAATAAGTCTAATAAGATGCCACATCAAGAATAGTCAAGAATTATAGGATCACATCAATCTACAGATCCTTGTCCATTAGGACACCAAGCTTCTTAAGCTCCTCTAGGTCCTTGATCATTGCAAGATAATGATCAAGGACTGACTGCCCATCATGTATTTGCACCTTAAAAAGTCTTCTTGAGACTTAATAACATGCTGTGCGACTCTATTCATCATACAACTCTTATAGATGAGCCAATATTTAGCATGTAGTCCTAATGTCCTCATGTTGGTATTGTAACTCATCAGATATTGAGATCAACATATAGTACCTGACTTTGTTATCATCATCTAACTACTTATCATGAGACGCTCTCTGATCAGTGGTCAGATGGGTTGGAAGAGTGGAAAGTTTTTGGTCCAGTATATAGGATAGCTTTTCAGAACTCAAAATAATTTTAAGGTTCCTTAGCCAATCCTTGTAATTAGATCCGGTCAGTCTGTGGGTATCTAAGATTCTGGCTAGGGGGTTTAATGCAGGCATCTTTCTATAAAGAGTCAAAGTTTCTAGTTAGATTTATAATTAACTTAATCAATTTATTTAAAAATTTTATTTTTAAATAAATTTAGGCTTCCACTATTTTCTCAGATCCTTATACTTTCTTAGAAGAGATGCGAAAGTCTCCATGATTAATGACTTTTAGTGGATGGTGTGGTTCCATCGATTGGCTCACCACCTCACCTAATAATTATTGGTGATGGATCCATTGATGGATGGACAACTCTTGTCCAATGTTTCTCTAAACATAGTGCATCCAAACTTGGCATCTAATTCATAAAGCTTATCGTGCCCCGAATATTACTCCACTCCTTAATTAAGCCATAACCACCATTTTGCATGAACTAGATTTCTAATTAGGACCCTCACCATATTTAAAATATTGAGCCCAACCCATCCTCTAATTTGTAGCATTCTATCCTAATAGATGTGGTTGCATATTTTTGGTGTAACTAAACCACTATATCCAGTCGAGAACAATTAACCCTGGGAAGGGTCTTCACATCTACAATGGTAGAAGACCTTTGACTTAATATTTTCTTGGAGAGATTTTAATTTAGGTCTCTTAGACTCGACTAGTCATAAAAATTATGACTAACCTAATAGCATGGGTTAGCTCAAATCATTAGCCACCTCAAACCAGAATTGGATTGATCCAAATGGTCAGATAAGTGAGATTAGTGGGAGAAATATGCCATTAACTCGCCATGAACGTATTTGGGTTGAGTAGCTCCCAATTAAAGACCATCAATCATATTTGCTGAACTTATCTTTGACACCAAATTATCAAACCAGAACTGATTGGATTAGCCTATAATCCAACCTTGAACCAAAGAGCCAAATTAGGTCTTAAAGTAGTTGACCACATGTGACTGTGAGTTGACCTTGACCAAGACTTATATTTAATAGGCTGGTTAAATCTTAGCACTCTTGATCCCACCTAACCAACTCTTGATTCGGTTTGATCAACCGCTAGACCTAATCAAGCAACTCATACCTGAACCCATATTTTATGAAGGTGTCTTAGGTCTAAAAATTCTTAATTTTTAGATCTAATTTATTTCATAAACTTAATTCTTAATTAAGTCAAAACATGGTTCAAGAACAAAGCATGTAAAGATCCTATGAATTTTGGATCTAGAATTTTGTAGAAAAGTAAGTTTTCGATTTTTGATTAAGGATAAATGCGCAGCACCCCAACACACCATAAGAGCATCCGATTGAATGGAAAGCGAGGGCCTTTAAACCTATTGGTATGGAAATCTATAAGGATGCTGAAGGAAGCTGAGGTTGGGAAGGTGAGGCTACCAACAGAATCTATAAAAAAAAGTCCAAACTGAAGGTGGATGGCTCTAGTAGGACCCTCCAATGCTCAAGTTAGTTCTCCGACCAACTGAAATGGAGTGCTCAAGAAATAGAGAAATAGAGTGATGGAAAGGAGAAGAGAGCTTAGAGAAAAACGTATCTAGAAGATCTTTTTTATAGATGAAGCATGTAATAAATTGATGGTGATGGCCGTAATAAATTATTGGTTAGTGGGCCATTCAGGCCATGTGGAGTTTATTATGGGGATGAGTTATTGTTTGTCGTGACTTGTAGGTGGTGAAAATCCCTTTATTAGCATTTGGATGTAGATCAGAGATTTTGGTGTATGTAGTGGACTTATGACTGGCTGAGATTCATTGGAGATAATGTCTGGTGGTTTTAAGAAGTTCGAAAGCCTCCTGGGCTGCACATAATTAGGTGCCCTCTGAATTAAGGTCTAAAAATCTGTGTTCCATCCTTCATGGAGTGGTTATTATGTATCAGCAATTTGATGAGATTCCTTTAGATGGCTCTCACCGACAGGCATGGTAGGGATTAAGTAGGTCTGTGACTAGAAGGCATGCTGCCGGGAGGAGCACGACTGAAGAAGTTGATCAAGGAGGAATTCGACTGGAAAGAGCGCTACTAGAGGAGTTCGTCTAGAAGAAGTGCGACTGGAGGAGTTTGTCCAGAAGAAGAAATACCGGAGGAATTTGTCTGGAAGGAGCGTGACTGGAGAAGTTCGTTCGGAAGGAGTGCTACTATAGGAGTTTGCCCAGAAGGAGTGCGACTGGAGGGTTCGTCCGGAAGGAGTGCGATTGAAGGAGTTCGTCCAGAAGAAGTGCGACTGGAGAAGTTCATCTGGAAGGAGCGCTAATGGAGGAGTTCATATGAAAAGAGCATGACTGGAGGAGTTCATTCAGAAGGAGCATTGCTGGAGAAGTTCATCCAAAAGAAGTGCAACTAAAGGAGTTCGTCCGGAAGGAGCGCTATCAGAGGAGGTTCCTTCAAAAGGAGTGCGATCGGGCCCTGAACCTATTATTCATTTTTAGTTAGAAGGCGAGGTTAGCATAATAATAGTTCTACTTCACTATTCAAGGTTGTGCCATTGGACTTCTATATGCTGTTGAGAGGTTCTATGGTATGATCTTATAGCTGAGGGGATCGATGAATTCCAATGGAAGGAAGGTCGGCGGTTAAGAACTTTGGCCAAAGACTATGGTGGGATTTTTTTTTTTCTCCAACACTTGTTCCTCTACTTCCGAATTCAAATTTTGAATGAAGGGGGCACAAAACTGTTGCTGCAGTTGAAGTCTCTTGTCAACTTCCCACTCTCAGAGAATGAGGCCTTTTGTCCTTTTTCGAATTGGCACTGAAGTTTAATGTCGAACTACCTGAAGGGACAAATTTCCTCAAAATCCCATTTGGCACGGAGCTCGAAGTATGGCATAATTATTATTCTGTCAGGTGGCGAGTGTGAGTGGGATGCATGGCGGGTTAGGATTAGCTAAAGAAGTCCTACGATCATAATTTTCTCTAGTTCTATTTTACTATTTAAACCTCTCCTTCCATGGCCTCTCACCTTCATTTGCACTCCTTCTCTTTTCTCTATTTTCCATCACCCTTGAGCATCGCATCCTTGTTGCCTCTGTCCTCTCGCGATGTTCCCGGCCATCATCATTCCTCTCGACTATCCTTCATCTTTTTGGTGTTTCCCTAAGATTTTTTGATCAATCTAGGTCAGTCCCTCATATTTGTCCTCTTGATTTTTGGCTTTCTCATATCCTTTGAAATCTCTTCAGATTTTTCTAGATGGATTTTCACCATTTTTCTTTTTCAGATTTTCTCTATCTCTTTTCTCTAGATTTTATTGGATTTTATTTGATCTAAATGACATCCAAAGTTTCTTGGTCGAGCAGTTCTAGAAGTTCGGTTGACCCAAACCCCCAAAATCTTTAGACCAAAATGGAACTTGAACCAAGGACAGCATCTCGACCAAACTTCATACCAGGAACCATCCTTTGCTTCTTAACCATTGATGATCTGCCATTGATCATGATCCAATATGCGGTGCTTGCTGAGTACGAGTTGAAACTTTCTGGACTAAGTGGCCGAATTTGTGCCCCTCCTTTAAGTCAGTTTTGCTTGTATTTGGAGGCCTTCCATGCTGGATTAAGGCTTCCTCTCTTCATTTTTGTTGTAGCTCTTTTTCATTTTCTAAATATCTCATTAGCTTCTATAGTGCCGAACTTATTTAGGTTCATAATAGAGTTACTTGCTCTCTGCATATTCGCCGAAGTTTAGTCCATTATTTCACTTTTTCGAACTTACTTTATCTTTAAGCATCATCCCACTATAAAGGATTGGTGGTATGTTTCATCCCAGTTCGGTAAGAAGGGATTGCTCAAAGGTGTCCCCTTTTCTATTCATTATTGAAAAAAGAAGTTCATCTTTATTTCTTGCCCGATCTTACACTTAAGACTCACATCTTAGGAAAATCTAAGGGATTCAATCTACTGAGCCCCGGGATTAGAAAAAAAGGATCGAAAGTCGGTTAGTAAAATCAAAGATTTCTGAGTTTCTCTTGTGTCTGAGCTAATAAAAGAATAAACTCTATTCAACCTCAACCTCAACCTCCTAAATCCAACAGGTATATGGTCAAAATTATAGATTACCCCCTTTTTTCTTTTTTTTTCTTTCTGATTATACTTTTCCTTTCTTTATTATAGAAATGGACATCCAGGCGGTTGAAATGCTCATGAGGATGCTTTTGGCCTATAAGAGGAAAGGGAAGGCACCGAGTGAGAGCTCGAAAAAAGCAAAGGCTGACGTTCCAAGTTTCACGACTTCCATCAGTGCCATGGATGCCCCCAAAGTTGCCCTAGAAGTCAAAGCTCCTCTTGCGACCAAGTTTGGTGCCATCATCGAGGTCGTCAGATCTTTGATGCCATCGAGCCCTCCCACTAAGGTTCGAATCCCAGAGCCTCCTATCGGAGGGGAGAAGGAAGTAGAGAAGAAGAAGAACAAAAGGGCCTTGAGAAAGTCCCAGCGGAAGGTCTGCCACAATGGACCCAATAACTCCAACGAAGAGGTGGGGAAGAACCCCTTCAATAATCATGAAATTGTTAGGAGTTTGGTTGATGTGTTTACCATACCCAAAGTTATAGATAGTGTTGGTGCGAAATCTGATTATCATTGGAATCAAGGCTAGAGTTGGAGAAGATGAGGTCACCATCGGTGACCTGCAAAATAAGTCATATCCAGAGTTGGGGGTGGTGGCTCTAACAAGATCCTTCGATGATTAAGTCAGCTCTTTCGACCAACAAAAATAGAGTGCTTAGAGAGATTTTAGTAGAGTTTTAAGAAGAAAAGAAGAGCTTAGAGTCTAGAGAAGAAAATATATCTAGAGGGTCTCTTATATAGGCGGTGTTGGAAATATGCGCTCTTCCTACACGGATCGACGTGGCCACTGGTGATTAGCCAAGCAATAAGAAAGTACTTCTTAAAGATTTCTGCGAAAGCATGATCAAATAAATCAAGGAATAGAGAAGAAGAGAAGAAAAGATTTTCAAAAAAAAAGAGCTTTTATTTAGTATATTTTAACACACATTCAACCTTGACCTATTTTCAGTAATATATACTTTACAAAGGGTCAAGCCCAAGCTCATAGAAAAACTCTCCAAATCCAAACAACCCATGTACATAAAATAATAATCCACAAAAATTGAGCCCGCCCAATTTCAGACTGAGCCAGCTAACCTGCGACTGGGTCGGCTCAGTCCTAGACTAAGTCGATCCAATTATGTATGATGCCAACAGTCCAAAAATGCTACTTTCTATCTGGATTTTCCTCTGAGACCTAGCCGACCTAGTTTCCAACTGAGCCGACTAAGTCTCAAAGTGAGCCGGCCCAATTTCTGAACTTTACTATTGAGACTGATTCTTCTTTCGGCTCACTTCCATTTTTCCATGACCTATCTTCTCATGTTTTCAAGACTTGGGAGTGCCACTTCTGAGCTCACATTCTCTCCCTTGGTGCTTCCAAGTTCTTATGAACTCATCTCTTCTGAACAGACCCATTCATGCCATACATCTCTGAAAGCTGTCTCTGGGAAGTACCTTCATGAGTGCATCAAACTGATTCTCCTTAGTATGGACCTTCATCAGTTCCACTTCACCTTCCTCCACCAACTCTCTGATCTTATGGTACCTCACGTCTATATGCTTTGTGCGTGCATGATAGACTAGGTTCTATGCCAATAACAGAGCACTCTGACTATCACTAAATAGTGTAACCTTGCTTTGCTCCACCCCCAACTCATCAATCAGCCTCCTAAGCCAAAGGGCTTTCTTTGCAGCCTCCGTTATCCTAATGTACTCGACCTCTATGATAAACAAGACCATGATTGACTGAAGGGTTGATCTCCAAGACATCGATCCACCATATATACGAAAGAGGTATCCAGTAGTAGACCTTGTATCAAGATCACCAGCATAATTTGCATCAACAAACCCTTTCAAAGGATCTGAACCTTCACACATCTTCATAGATTGTTCTCCAAATCCTCCCGGCTGCCCACCAAATACCAAACCATAATCTCTTACTCCATGCAGATATCTCAATATCCATTTCAATGCTTTCCAGTGTTCCTTCCTAGGGTTAGCCATGTATCTACTAACCATGCTCACAGCGTGTGCTATATCTGATCTATAGCACACCATAGTGTACATCGCACTGCCTATAGCATTTGCATAAAAGACTCGTTCCATGTACTCTCTCTCCTCTTTTGATTGGGGGCACTGTAACTTGGAGAGAGACATATGGCTTGGCAATGGCGTCTCTATAGGTTTGGCCTTCTCCATTCCAAACCTCTCTAGAACCTTTTGGACATACTTTTCTTGTGACAAATGGAGCATTCCTTTGCATCTATCTCTACAAATTTTCATTCCAAGAACTTTTTCAGCTGAATCCAAATCTTTCATTTCAAATTTAGATGATAATGTCCTTTTCAACCTTTTCACAGCAACCATGCTTCTACTAGCTATGAGCATATTATCTGCATACAATAATAGGTACAGGGCATCCTCCTCATCTACATCCTTGATGTAGACACAACAATCATGTTCACATTTGCTAAAATCCAGGCTCAAGACAAAGCTATCAAATCTTCGATACCATTGATGAGGGGATTGTTTCAAGCCATACAAAGACTTTCTAAGTAAACACACCTTCTTTTCTAGTCCCATCTCCATGAAATCATCTAGCTGCTTCATGTAGATTCTTTTCTCCAAAGTCCCATGAAGGAAGGCCATCTTCATGTCCATCTGTTCCAATTCCATCTTATGTTGTACCACCAGTGATAGCAAAACTCGAATAGATGTATAACGCACCATAGGAGAGAAAATTTTTGTGTAGTCAATCCCTTCCCTTTGTGAGTATTCCTTTGCTACTAGCTTTGCTTTGAATCTGACTCCACCTTATTCTAAAGGTGCTTTTTTCTTTATGAACACCCACTTTGAGCCAATAGGTTGAGCACCCTTTGGAAGATCCACCAGCTTTCATGTCTGATTTTTCTCAAGTAATTTCAGCTCCTCCATCATAGCCTGCATCCATGAATCATGATCCTCACTCTCCATTGCCTCTGCATAATTCTTTAGATCTCTATTAGCAGTGATGAGTGCATAGGAGATAACCTCATCAAATATCTGATTGATTTCTTAATAGTATGCTGGGGCTTGTACAAAGCCACTCTCACTGGCACATCTCTACTTGATATCTGTGGCTGCTCCTACTGAACTGCCAGCCCTCCATGCTAATTTTCAATCTAAGACAATACTTTTCTACCCAGCTCCACCTCAATAGGAACACTCCTGTAAGTGGATGTAACCTGCATGCCATCATTCTCTGACTGGCCATCACTGTTCACCTCTGTTTCTCCAGTTTCATCTATCCTAGACCTCCTCAAGATGCTCTTCTCATCAAAGATAAGGTCCATGCTGATCACTGACTTCTGTGCTTGAGAGTCCCATAGCAGATGCCCTTTGACTCCTTGTGCATATCCTATGAATGTCATCTTTTAAGATTTCGGATGCAATTTGCTTTGCTCGGTTGCCTCCACATGTGCATAGGCTGTGCAATCGAAGACTTTTAGATGGCTAAGCTCCACCTTCTTTCCACTCTAGACCTCTTCTGGAATGCCTCCATTCAGCTTATAATGAGGAGATCTGTTCACAAGAAAATAAGAAAAGGTTAGCGCATCACCCCAAAAGGACTTTGAGAGTGATGTCTGCAGCCTCAAACTTCATATCTTCTCGGTCAGTGTTCGATTCATCCTCTCCATGACACCATTCTACTGGAGAGTCATCCTCACCATGTAATAGTGTTTGATGCCATTTTTCTTATAGTACCTCTTGAACTTCAGGCTAGTATACTTTCCTCCATTGTCCGACCTCAGATACTTTACCTATCTTCCTGACTCCTTCTCTACTTCAGCTCTCTAGGCTTTGAACCTGGCAAACATCTTGGATTTTTCTCTGATCAGATAAACCCACACCTTTCTTGAGAAATCATCAATGAAAGTAACAAAGTATTTTGCCCCTCCTCTAGCTGATATAGGAGCTGGTCTCCACACATTCGAGTGCACTAAATCCAGCACTCCCTCGCCGCACTTGGTACTTCTGGCAAACTTCATCCTATGCTGTTTGCCAAAGATATATGGCTCATAAAGATCTATGCCCTTCTTCTTTAGGGCTAGGATCATACCTCTTCTACTTAGTTCTGTGAGCCCACGGTCACTCATATGATCCATTCGATAGTGCCACAGTCGATATAAAATCTACCCCTCCTATGCCATTGCTAGCATCTCTGTACTATCATTTACCACTGAGCCTTCCATTCTATAAAGATTGTTGCTTAATCTTCTATCTCTCATCATTACCAAAGCTCCATTGAAAATTTTCAGACATTCACTCCCAGCATGGCTACTAAAAGCATAACTCTGCTCCTTCAAGTAGTTCAAAGAAATCAAATTCTTTTTCAACTTTGGTACATACCTGACATTTGATAATGTACGAATGATCCAGTTGTACATCCTCACCCTGATAGGGCCAATTTCAGCTACTTTGCATGGAAGATCATCTCCAAGGCTGATACTTCCACCATCGACTTTCTGATAGGTAGCAAACCACTCCCGATGAGAAGTATAGTGGTGCAAGTATGCTGAATTTAATATCCACATAGTATCGCACTTTATAGATCCATTTGATACAACTAACAGGTCTTCTCCACTGCTCATAGAAGCTATATCATCTTCCTTGCTAGCCTTCCCTTTTTCTGATCTCAAAAAGGGAATATAGGTTAATGACATTTATAATATTTCAATGTCATTTTCCATTGATTGTGAGACTTTGACCTGCCCTTAGATTTTTCTCTTATCTTCTCCTTTGATCTTCCCTGTCTTTCTTTCACAGCCAAGATCTCAGGCTTAGAATCTTCCTTATAGATCTTCTCCCTTTGCTCATTTGATCTGAGCACACCAACAACCTCTTCATAGTTTAGGATCTTCTTTCCATAAACTAAAGTTGTTATGAGACCATCATATGAACCTGAGAGAGAACATAATAACAGTAATACCCGATCCTCCTCATCGATCTTCACATCCAAACCCATCACCTCAGAACATACTTGATTGAACCTTTGGATATGTGCAACAAGATCTCCGCCTTCAGGCATTCTCAGACTATACAGCTATTTCTTCAACCATAGCTTGTTCGTCATGTTCTTCCTCATGTATGTGTTCTCCAGTCTCTCCCAGAGCCCTTTTGCCGTAGTCTCTATGAAAACCTCAGGCAAAACCTGATCGACCAAGCACATTCGGATTGTGCTAAAAGCAATTTTTTCCAACTCTTTCCAATCCTCAGCACTGATCTTTTTCATCCTTTCTTTTGTCAAGACCTTGTAGATCCTCTGCTAAACCAACAAGTCTTTACTCTTTACTGCCATAGGATAAAGTTTCCCTTACCATCAAACTTCTCAAAATCCACCTTGAATCCACTTGATTCCATGACTTTAAACAAGTCAAGAATAGATCCCTAACACCCTTCACGATCACACACCAATAAAACTATCCTTCACAGAAAATCTAACTAGCCCTAGATCCTCTTTCCAAACTTTTGTATCATCGTTCCTCTGTGTAAATAATCTTCACCTCAATCTAGAGACAACCATGAAGCAAACTAAAAGTTTTTAGGATAAAATTTGGTGCAACAGATCCTAGATGTAGTAAACCCTAGGTGTCTTCCTTCCTTCCATGCGACACGACTCTGATATTAAATGTTGGGAATATGTGCTCTTTCCATATGGATCGGCGTGGCCACTGGTGATTAGTTAAGCAATAAGAAAGTACTTCTTAGAGTTTTCTGCAGAAGCATGATCAAATAAATTAAGAAATAGAGAAGAAGAGAAGAAGAGATTTTTGAAAGAAAGGAGCTTTTATTCAATATATTTCAGCACACATTTAACCTTGACCTATTTTCAATATATATACTTTACAAAGGGTCAAGCCCAAGCTCATAGAAAAACTTTCCAAATCCAAACAACCCACGTACATAAAATAATAACCCATGAAAACTGAACCGACCCAATTTCAGACTGAGTCGGCTAACCTACGATTGGGTTGGCTCAGTCCCAGACTGAGTCGACCCAGTTGTGTACCATGCCAATAGTCCGAAAATGCTGCTTTCTATCTAGATTTTTCTCTGAGACCTGGGACTGAGCCAACCCAGTTGTGTACCATGCCAACAGCCCAAAAATGCTGCTTTCTATCTGGATTTTTCTCTGAGACCTAGCCAACCCAGTCCTGGACTGAGCCGACCCAGTTTTCAATTGAGCTAACTCAGTATCAGAGTGAGCCAGCCTAGTTTTTGAATTTTACTATTATGACTGATTCTTCTTCTGGCTCGCTCTCGTCTTTTCATGACCTATCTTCTCATATTTTCAAGATTTGAGAGTGCCACTTCTAAGCTCACAAGCAGAGCCTATAATAAATTGATAGTGACAATCGTAATTGCTCGGTAGTGGGCCATTCGGGGATACATGAAGTTTATTACGGAGGATGGTGTCTATTGTCATGACATGCCAGTTCGTTGGGATTTAATAGTTGAAGTTTGGAAAAGGTAGGCACTAGCGGCGAAGAGCTTCAAGTTTTATCAATTCTAGAGGAGTTCGGACTTCTTCAGGATTGTCTGTGTGTAAGTGGATTCATGCTGTGCAGATTGCTGGATCCGCATAGGCATGGAGGCTCATCTAGGCAACTGAATGGAGTTCGATCTGAAGGGATTTGAAAGTTTGCTGGAAAAATCATGAAGAAAGTCCGCTGGAGGAATCCAGAAGGAGGTCTATCAGATGGATTCGGATGGAGTTCGACTGATGGAGAAATTTGGTTGAGGATGAAGTTTGGAATGAGTTTGATTGATGGAGGAGTCTGGCTGAAGGAGAAGTTTGGAGGACTTACGATTGGAGAAGGTCGGCTTGAGGAATGTTGAAAGGAGCCTATCTTGGATGGAGAAGTTCGATTGAAAGAGAAGTTTGAAAGACTCGTGATCGAGGAAGGTCGGCTACCTAGGATGGAGAAATATCAAAAGGAGCCTACCTCGAATGGAGAAGTCTGACTGAAGGAGAAGTTTAGAAGACTCGTGATCGAGGAAGGTCGGTTGCCTAGGATGGAGGAGCTCGACCATCCCCGCCATTCAAGCTCATCCAGGTGAGGCCTGGAGTGATCTTGCAAATTCGATCGAGGATCAATCTTGGTCCTCGCTACTAGATGGGATCATTCAATAATTAGATACCTGGCCAAACTTCGGTAGGAGCGGGTTCGCCCCCAACAATAGTCCCCCCACTCCCGAGTTCAAAATTCAAAGGAAGGAAGTGCATATGCGACTGCCAAAGTTCTTTTTGGCTTCCCATGCCCATCAGGATGAGATGTTTTGGCATTTACCACACTGGCATCAAAGCTTTTTAAATCTGAAATAAGTTTGAGAAGATGGCCCTTCATATTTCCCATCGAAACTCTATCCCAGGTACGATACCATAAGGACTCCAGCTGTCATCGCTTTTCTATCATGATGAGTGGGACACGCGGTTCATGATGATCGACCAAAGTTGATCTGCAATCATAACTGCCTTGGATTGCCTCTAACTATTTAAGGCCTTCTCCTCTCATCCGAAAGTCATTCTTGCCCTAGTCTCCTTCTTCCTCCGGTCCCCGTTCTTCTTTCACTCAAGGGTTTTAGCTTCCTCCCCCATCTTCTTGGATTTTGGATGTCCTTTCGATCGGTTCTCATCGTACCCACCATCTTTTCGTCCTCCTCAAATAGCTTAGATCAGTTTTTCAATCCTTCTCTTTGGGTATTCATGCTTTTTTAGCTTCTTATTCCTCTGACTTCTCTGTAGCAGTATTTATCCTGTATTTTTTCTTATTTTTCATGGATTTTCCTGGGGTCTTATTTCGATCTGAATATCTTCCAAAACCTTCCACTCTATCAATTCTTTGGGCTCACCTGGACCGACCTTCCTAGACCCTACACCCCTGACCAAGGTCGAACCTAGGAATATATCTCATTCATCCTTCATTCTAGATACCATCCCATCCATTCTTACTTCGAATGATCTTTTTATGATCCGAATTCAATATGGAATCCCCCTAGAATACGACCTCAAACATCCTAGTTTAGATGATCGAGTTCGTTCTCCTCTGATCGGTCAATTTTGTTTGTACTTAGAGACCTTACGTTCCAGGCTTCGGCTTCTACTGCCCCACTTTGTAGTTGCCCTCTTCCAAAATTTGAACATCTCCTTTGCATCCATCGTACCAAACTCCTTTCGGTTCGTCATAGGCTTCCTTTCTCTCTGCCATCTGGTCGAAGTTCGGCCGACTATCTGGTTATTTTGAAACTTCTACACCTTCAAATGCCCCCTTCTGCAAAGGAATGGTGGTACTTCTCCCCCTAGTTTGGCAAGAAGGGGTTACTAAAAGGTGCCCCTTCTTTCATTCACAACTAGAAGGAAAAGTATTTTTCAAGCACTATCCAACCTTGCTATTAGATCTTCCTCCTTGGGGTCACATTAGGGAGTCGGATCGTCAAGCTCCTAGCTTAGATAGAGCCAACCTTTAATCCTCCAATAAACTTTAAACATTTTGAGCACCTCTTCTTTCCGACCTTCTGAAAGAATAGATCTTGTTCAACCTAGTTTGAGTCCCCTCGATCATGCTGGTACATTTTTCTACTTTTTGAATTCTTCATGTGGTTTCACATATATGTACTGTCACTGATCATAATTCCTTTTCTATTGTAGAAATGGATACTGAAGCTGCCAAAATGCTCACCAAAGGGTTTTATGTCAAGATGAGGAAAGAAAAAGCATTAGGAGGTAGCTTGAAGAGGGAGAAGGTTGGCGCTCCAAGCTCCGTGGCCCCTACCGCCACTGCCGCTGCTTCCGAGGTTGCCACCAGTGCCGAGGTTGCCCCAACCGCCAAGGTCGGCACCGTTGGTGTGGGTTTTATGCCTCCTGCACCCTTCGCCCCTTCCAATGGAGATCAAGCTCCAGAGCTTCCTGCTGAGGGATAGATGGGGGAAGGAAAGAAGAAAAAGAAAGCTATCGTAAAGATGCTTTGCAAGGCTCATCCTGGCAAGCCAAGTGATGACCGTAGTGAATTAGGAGGAGACCCTTTCGATGACCCAGGGATCATCTGGGATTTAATCGATAAATTAGCCATGCCAGAGGTGGTGGACTGCATGGCGATCTTGACCCCCAGCAGCTCATTTGGGGTTCTCTTGGGACCATCCTCAAGGTGACCGCTCCGTTGCTCAACTTTTTCTCTCCTCTTCTGCTCTTTTCTTCTCTTCTTATTTTTCTTTTTTTAAATCAATTGTCTGTTGCAGTTGGGTCACCAAATATTCACCCTTATTAAGAGGGCATGCCACCAGGAGGCAGAAGCATGAAAGGTCCAGGAGGATCTTTAAATCGAGGTCGATCATCTTCAGGAAAAGGCTACCGAGGCTGAACACCTTGTAAAGGAGAAGATGGTGGAAATTGGGAGTCTCCAGTACATACTTCAAAAAGTGGAGTTCATCTCAGTCAGACTTAAGGCTGCACTAGCTCTAGAAGAGGAGAGGAAGAAGGAAGCCAAGATTAAAGTTGCCAAACTTGAAGCCCGAATGGCGAAGTCGATCTTAGAGGCGATGATCCAGACCGTGGAAGAGTTCAAGGCCTCTTCTGAAATGAGGAACCTGAACATCAAATTCAGCCTAAAGGCATTCATCAAGGGCTTCAAGCTTTGTGAAGGCAGGGTGGCTCGAAGGATCCCTAAGCTCGACCTCAAATTTCTAGAGGAGGAGGAGGACGACGTAGAATCAGAACTGTCCGATGCCGCAGTCGATCCTTTTTCCATCAAGCCTGCTTCTAGTCCATCCAAGCCTACCGCAGAGGTGCCTAAGCTAGTTTAGGAATCCGAGGCAACCAAGAGTGTGCCGGCTTTGCCTACTGCTATCCCTTTCGAGGTTGAAATCCTCGAGTAGTTATATATTTTTCTTTTTTTTTACTTTGTACTCAAAATTTTTGATTAAATGAAAATGAATTTTCTTTTTGTCTATACCTTTGAGCATTTTTCATACTTCGAATGCAATCTTCCATCAACACTGATTCACTGCCTTAGGGGTTTTCCCTAAAACCTTTAATAAAAAGCCTGAGGAAGGAAGATGGAGGATGACCTTCAAGCTTCATGGAAGAATGCTTCAAAGGCGATCAAAGAGGTCACTCGCCTTCGAAACTTGCACATGAAGGACTCTATGAGTTTTAGCATTCGGAAGGGAAGCTTCGAGAGGAAGCTAGCCGAGCTCTGAAAGAATGCAAGCGATAAATCCTGGGTGCTGACGGCGAAGATCGGCTCCCTCAAGACTCAACTCAATATGGTGAAGGAGAAGATTCAACTTCTGAAGGGGAGCTCACCGTGGTCCTCCGACAAGGCACGATTTGAGTGGGACTGGTCGATGAGGTTCTCTGTACTTCAAAAGCAACTGCATGATGTCGAGCTCACATACGAGACTTATCGACTGAGCTGGTGTGATCGGATATCCAAGCTAAAACAAAAGCTTCGTGCCTCCAATGACAAAGTAGCTCAACTCCAGCAGTGACTTAATGATGGCTTTTAGGCTGGTGCAAGCAGGGAGGCCAACGAGATTGCCTCCTTGAAGAGGACCATTGGCAAACTCTTAGAGTCGGTCGATGCGAAAGAGGCTGAGGTGCAGCAGCTGAAGCTCGAGCTGACTTGTAAGCGTCAGGCTACCAAGGATGTGAAGGTCGAGTCCGAGGTCCTAAGGAGGAGGCTAAGAGAGTCAGAGGAGAACTACCGTTGAGCCGATAGGATGTTCTATGATAACATGATGAGGCAGAGGGAGCTCGAGGAGGAGGTCAATCGTCTAAAGGAGTCTTTGGTAATGGCCACCAGTCCGAAGTCTGAAGAGTCTGGCCCTTCTTAGGATTTCGACGGCCTTTCTCTTTCTTTCTTTTCTTTTTAGTGTAATTGATCTTGTCGACCTATGTTTTTCTTGTAGTAAACATATTTTTGTAATGAAATGGTATCTTTTTTGTTATTTTTATTTCACATGAATTCGAAGCTTGCTCATGGCTTTACTTTTTTCACTTTATTTTTCTTTGGATTGTCTTCTAACGAAGTGGTTGTTGTGGATGCCTATCTGAGGTCCTTTTTGTGGACCTGGGAGAAATTTTTCTTGTTGCACCTCATATGATCGAGTAATTATAGGAGAAACATGTGTAAGGATCGGTGATAGGATTTCTTCCTTCTCTTTGCTTTAGGTTGGGGGTTCGTTTAGGACCACTGGATGGGCCCCTGTTCCCTCCTTTCTTCTTGACTGAGGTTAGCAAGGTCTTTGACTTTGCTCACATTAGGATGAGGTCATTCTATTTCTAATAGGGCTATAGGGACCCAAAAGGGCCATTGAGGGTGCCTCTTCCTACATCTCGGCTTAAGTAACTGAGGTCTTTACTTTAGCTCAATGTTAGAATGAGGTTTTCCTCCTATTCCTAATAGGACTATAGGGGCACAAAAGGACTATTGAGGGGGCCTCTCCCCGCATCATGACTTAAGTAACTAAGGTCTTTTCTTTAGCTCAATGTTAGGAGGAGATTCTCCTTCTATTTCTAATGGGACTATAAGGGCACAAAAGGACCGTTGAAAGGATCTCTCTCTGCATCCCGACTTAAGTAACCAAGGTCTTCACTTTAGCTCAATGTTAGGATGAGGTTCTCCTCCTATTTCTAACAGGGCTATAGGGGCACAAAAGAGCCGATGAGGGGGCCTCTCCCTGCATCTCTACTTAAGTAACCGAGATCTTTGCTTTAGCTCATTGTTAGGATGAGGTTCTCCTCCTATTCCTAATAGGGCTATAAGGACACAAAAAGGCCATTGAGGGGGCCTCTTCCTGTATCCCGACTTAAGTAACTGAGGTCTTTGCTTTAGCTCAACGTTAGGATGAGGTTCTCCTCCTGTTCCTAACAGGACTGTAGGGGCACAAAAGGACCGTTGAAAGAGTCTCACCCTGCATCCCGACTTAAGTAACCAAGGTCTTCACTTTAGCTCAATATTAGGACAAGATTTTCCTCCTATTCCTAACAAGGCTAACTCCATTTAATGATAAAGTTTAGGAGGCTATTTTCTGTCATCATAGTTTCACACCAAGATCGAAAATATTAAAATAAGGAGATTTTATTGAAATGAGATTATTGATAGTACATGCGTAAGTTCTCCGAGTTTCATGGGCATGGGAGATCGGTGCCTTTGAACTTCTTCAAGTTGTAAGTTTCAGGTCAGATGACCTCTTTGACTTCATAAGGACCTTTCTAGTTTGGGATGAGCTTTTCTTGGTTTTGAGGTTATGAAAGGCTGCTCGTCAAAGTACCATGTCTCCCACTTTGAATATTTTGCCTTTTGACTCTGGAGTTATAGTAGCAGGCCACTCTTCGTCAATAAGCAGCCATCCAAACTTAAGCTTCTTCTCATTTTTACTCTAGCAGATCGAGGTTTGCTTTGAGGTTCTACAAATTGCATTGCTCGCTGAAGGCTACAACCCATGCCGACGGTAGCTTGAGCTCTATTGAGATGACTGCTTCCATTTCGAAAGCTAGAGTGAATGGCATTTCTCCAGTTGGCAGCTTCTGGGTAGTTCGGTATGCCCATAGGACATGATAAAGCTCATCCACCCAAGTCCCCCTTGCTCTTTCAAGCCTTGCCTTAATGTCTTGCAATAAGGTTCTATTTATTACCTTGGCTTCATCGTTCACTTGCGGATGAGCTACTGATGTGAAGTTATAGGAGATGTTTAAACCTTCATAGAACTCATCAAACTTCTTCCCAGCAAATTATCGCCCATTGTCTGTAATGAGGGTTTGGGGTAGGTCAAATCTACAAATAATCAAGAGGAAGGGCCCTCTTTCTCTTGAGGTTCTCTTGTTCTTAAAGGAGTGCTCAGTAGAGATCTCTCTCCTTCCCCTTGGAGTTTTTCTTCCCCAGTTGATCTCATGAGGATGCCTCCTAGAAAGGCTTCCACTCAACAGTCGACCACCTCCACGGTAAGATCTCATTCAGATTTGCCCAACCCCATCTCATCCCTAGTGTATCAAGTTCCACCGATGGCAATGATGGACGCAGAGCAATTTAACCTTTGGTTCAGCAGGTTAGGGGTCTCACTGAAGTAGTGCAGGCCATGCAGCAGCAGTAACCTCTGGTGCCAGCCCGATTGGAGCAGGGTTCTTCAAAACCCTAGGACCCAGTTTGGGGATGTCCGACTTGGGCAAGTCGGCTAATCACCTCCGAGAAAGGGAAGCAGAGGGTAGGGAGCCCCTACTCTGACCATGACTCGACCCCTGAAGGGACTCTACCCCCATTCAGCCAGAAAACTTTGGAGATCCATGATCACTAAGATTTTCTAGACTAAAAGCTGTGAGAGATAAACCAATGGATTGAGGAACTCCACCATGCTCCTTTCTCTCACGGTAATGATATCTGCACCGACCCTCTTTTCTCTCATCAAATCATGTAGGAACCAATCCCGCCAAACTTCAAGCTCCCTCAATTTGAGAGCTATGATGGGACCACTAATTCGATCAACCATCTAGAGATCTTTCGGACTATGATGCTGCTCCATGGTGCACCAGACACCATCTTATGTCAAACTTTTTCATCTACTCTAAAGGGATCAGTAAGAAACTGATACTCGGCATTGAAGTCGGGTATGATCTTTTCTTCGACCAGATGAGCCATTAGTTTGTGGCTCATTTTGTTAGTAGCCGACATTCCAGATGAGATTCGAACTTCCTCATCAACATCAAACAGTAAGAGGGAGAATCCATCCAAGCTTTTATCAACCACTTCAATACTGCTGCCCTTGAGGTCTAGAATCTGGATCAGTTCATTGCTATGGCCGCGCTGAAGGATGGCCTACAAAAGAATGATCTGTTGTTCTCCTTGGAGAAGAAGTATCCTAAAAATTTTATCGATCTGCTAGCTCGAGCTGAAGGATATGCCTGAGCTGAAGAAGCCTTCAAGTTGAAGGACGAGAAAGCCATAGGAGAGCGGCAGGTGGATGAATCTAGCAAGCCCGTAGTTGAAAAAAAATTGAACGAAGTTCGGCCGCACTCCCGAACTCCCTCCGAGTGCAAGCGAGCCCAAATTCCTCCTCGAGCTTGTCATCAAAGAAGCCTTGATAGAAGGGCATGAAGAGATTCCCCCTAGAAGATTCCACAACTATGCTTCCCTCAATTTTTCAAAAATACAAGTATTGATAAAGATTGAGAAGCAACTGCCAAGACTAGAGAGGATGCGCACTCATCCTGGCAAGCGCAATCCTAATAAGTACTTCCTCTATCATCATGACCATGGTTACGATACAGAAGAATGTATTCAGCTCTAAGACGAGATCGAGGAACTCATCAGACGAGGTTGGCTTGATTAATTTCTGCAACGTTGGCTTGAAGGGAGAGAGGATCGACCAAGGGCATTACCATAGCCAGAACCACCAAGGAGGGAGGAGCAATAGTAAGATTGACCACCTTCTGACATCATCAACACTATCTCTAGGGAGCTTTGGTGAGAGGAGGCTAGCAGATCTGAAGGATCGATGAAAAAATAGAGGATTGAAGAACCCATAGCCTTCACTGAAGCAGATGCACAGAAATTTCAGTTCCTGCATAACAATGTAGTTGTAATTATTTTAAATATTGCAAACTATGATGTACGCCGTGTCCTTGTTGATAATGAAAATTTGGTCAATATTTTATTTTATGATGCTTTCTCCAGAATGTCTATACCTAACAGTCGGCTTAGACCAATGAACTCTCCATTGGTAGGCTTCACTGGCGAGCAGTACCAGTTGAAGGTATAATAACATTGGTTGTGGCTGCAGGATAATATCCAAGATAGTCTAGGATACGAGTGAATTTTCTGATAGTAAAAGCACCATCCGCTTATAACATAATCCTCGATCGATCTGGCCTAAACGCACTTCGGCCAGTAGTGTCGATATACTACTTAAAAATGAAGTTCCCAACAAGCTATGGGATTAGAGAAGTTAGAGGACATCAAGCCCTGGCGAGGCATTGCTATTCAATTGCCTTGCAGAGGGGTGAGCGACCAGATCCTTGTCCGATTGATGGGTTGGATGTCCGCGATGATCTAACGGAAGAGCAGGGTGAGCCTATGAAAGATCTTATTTTCATCCCACTGAATGATGGGAATGCGGAGCACATGATGTAGATCAACTCCAACCTAGCAGAAGAAATATGAAGCAGCTTGTTGAATTTCTGTGGAGGAACATAGATGTTTTTGCTTGGGTCCCTAATGATATGCCCGGGATAGAGGCGAAGGTCATGGAACATCGCCTGGCTGTTGATCCTAAACATCGACCAGTGAAAGAAAAGATGTGCAGCCATGCTCCAGAGAGGCAGAAAGCAATTACAGAGGAAGTTGACAAGCTCCTCAAGGCTAGATTCATCCGAAAAGTCAACTATCTAAACTAGATCTTCAACATCATGCTCATCAAAAAGGCAAATGGTAAGTGGAGAATGTGCATAAACTTTAAAAAGTTGAACAAAGCCTGCCCAAAAGATAGCTACCCCTTACCCAGAATAGATCATTTGGTGGATGCAACTTGGGACACGAGCTCCTCACTTTCATGGATGCCTTCTCTGGTGATAATCAAATTCAGATGGCACCAAAAAATGAGGAGAAAACTACTTTTATTACTGACCGTGGTCTTTACTATTACAGGATTATGCCTTTTGGACTCAAAAATGCAGAAGCAACATACTAGCACTTGATCAATAAAATATTCAAGAAGCAGATCGATTGCAACATGGAGGTATATGTAGATGACATGCTTGTCAAGAGTCGAGCTTCAGTAAATCACATTACCGACCTTGAAGAGACCTTCAATGCCCTTAGGAGGTATAAGATGAAGCTGAATCCAACCAAGTGCATCTTCGGCATAACTTCAAAAAAGTTGTTAGGATTCATGATGTTAAGGCATGGAATTGAAGCAAATCTAGAAAGATTTGGGCCATTCAAGAGATGACTGCTCCAAAATTAATCAAAGAAGTTCAACGCCTGACTGAAAAGATGGTAGTCCTGAACTACTTTATCTCGAGGTCGGTCGAGTGATGCATGCCCTTCTTTCAGGTCCTAAAATAGTCGAAGAGCTTCTGCTGGACCACCAAATGTCAACAAGCCTTTAAAGAGCTCAAGGACTACCTCTATTCACCTCCCCTATTAGCAAAGCCCAAATTTGGAGAGAAATTATTTTTGTACCTGGCGGTCCCCCAATGGCCCTTACGACAGTCCTAGTTAAAGAAGAGGTGAAAGTACAGCGATTGATCTACTATAGAAGTCGAGTCTTGACGAATGCTGAGACCAGGTATACTAAATTGAAAAATTTAACTCACGCTCTTCTGATTGCAGTCAGGAGACTTCGGCCCTACTTTCAGTGGCATACAATAACACTTCTTACTGATCAGCCAATCAAGGCAGTTCTTCACTGAATAGATGCCTTTAGAAGAATCGCAAAGTGGGTAATTGATCTCATAGATTCGACATCAACTATCAACCTTGACCATCGATCAAAACTTAGATACTAACCGATTTTATAGTTAAATGCATGATCCCAGATGATGTCGAACCTGAGTAGAATGAGGCCAGCATTCTATGGCTGCAATCGAGCTTCCCTAAAGAAAGAGCAAACCTTTCGATGGTTTCTGGGCCTTATATGTGGATGGCTCTTCCAATGCTTCCGGTGCAGGAGCTAGACTGATCTTGATCAACCCGAAAGGGGTTATTACTGAGTATGCACTGCATTTTGAGTTTCCTACAATAAACAATGGAGAAAAATATGAAGCTCTGATAGTGGGGCTGAAGATAGTAAAAGGACTAGAAGTAGATCGGCTCCGAGCTTATAGTGATTCGCAGTTGGTAGTGGAACAAGTCAGCGGTGATTACGAGGCTCAAAAGAAAAATATAAGAAGATACCTCGAGAAAGTGAAGAGCCTAACCCTGGCATTCAACAGTTTCAATATCCAGCAGATCCCAAGGGCAAAAAGTGCCAAAGCCGACCTTCTATCCAAATTGGCTACACTTGCCCCCAATGAACATTCGAAGGAAGTATACTTTGAAGTACTGAAATATCCCAATTCGGAAGAGCCACTGATTGCCATGCAAATTGACCATAAGCCCTCCTGGATTAATCCATTGACTGCTTATCTCAGAGGTGGAACTCTCCCTCATGACCAAAAGAAAGTTTGAAAGTTGAGGAACCGGGCCTCCTGGTATGTACTTTACGAAGACAAACTGTATAAGAGATCATATTTTTTGCCACTTTTAAGATATCTTTGACCTTTCAAAACCAATTTTGCATTATAGGAGGTGCATGAAGAAATCTATGGAAATCATCTGGGTGCTAGATTCCTGTCTTACAAGCTGCTTTGATAAGGTTATTATTGATCGACTATGCACCATGATTGCATTGAATATGTTAGAAAGTGTGACCAATTTCAAAGGAATGTAAATATGCAAAGACAGCCGGCCTCCGAGCTTACTCCACTAAGCATCCCTTGGCCATTTGCACAATGGAGAATGGATATACTTGGCCCCTTTCCGACGGCACCCGAATAATGAAAGTTTCTCTTGGTTGCGATCGACTACTTCACCAAATGGATCAAGGCCGAATTCCTGGCAAAGATTACTGAAGTCAAAGTGCAAGACTTCATCTAGAAGTCGATTATTTATAGATTTGGCCTATCCCGAAACCTCATTATAGATAATGGATGACAATTTGCTGGAAAGAAGTTTGCTGAGTTCTGTGAAGGTTTGAACATCTCCCATAACTTCACGTCTGTAGCTCATCCATAAGTGAATGATAAAGTCGAGGTAACAAATAGAATCTTATTGCAAGGCATTAAGGCAAGGCTTGAAAGAGCAAGGGAGACTTGGGTGGATGAGCTTTACCATGTCCTATGGGCATACCGAACAACCCAAAAGCTGCCAACTAGAGAAATGCCATTTGCTTTAGCTTTTGGAATGAAAGCAATCATCCTGATAGAGCTCAAGCTGCCATCGGCACAGGTTGTAGCCTTCAGCGAGCAATGCAATTTGTAGAACCTTAGAGCAAACCTCAATCTGCAGGAGGAAAAATGAGAAGAAGCCCAAGTTTGGATGGATACTTATAGACGAAGAGTGGCTCGCTACTATAACTCCAGAGTCAAAGGTAAAAAATTCAAAGTGGGGAACTTGATACTTCAACGAGCAGCCATTTTGCAATCTCAAAATCAAGGAAAGCTCACCCTAAACTGGGAAGATCCTTATGAAGTTAAAGAGGTCATCTGGTCTAGAACTAACTACTTGAAGGAGCTTGAAGGCACCGATCTTCCATGCCCATGGAACTTGAAGAACTTATGTATGTACTATCAATAATCTTATTTCAATAAAATCTCCTTATTTTAATATCTTTGATCTTGGTGCAAAACTATGATGACAGAAAAAAGCCTTTCAAACTTTATCATTAAATGAAGTTAGCCCTATTAGAAACAGGAGGAGAACCTCATCCTAACATTGAGCTAAAGCGAAGACCTTGGTTACTTAAGCTGGGATGCGGGGAGAGGCTCTTTCAATGGTCCTTTTATGCCCCTATAGCCCTATTAGGAATAGGAGGAGAACCTCATCCTAACATTAAGCTAAAGCAAAGATCTTGGTTACTTAAGTCGGGATGTGGGAAGAGACCCCCTCAACGGTCCTTTTGTGCCTCTATAATCTTATTAGGAACAAGAGGAGAACCTCATTCTAACATTGAGCTAAAGCGAAGACTTTGATTACTTAAGCTGAGATGCGGGGAGAGGCCCCCTCAATGGCCCTTTTGTGCTCCTATAGCTCTGTTAGAAACAGGAGGACCTCATCCTAACATGAGCAAAGTTGAAGGCCACTAACCTAAGTCGAGAAAAAAAGGAGGGAAGGGGGGTCCATCCAGTGGTCCCAAATAAACCCCCAACCTAAAGTAAAGAGAAGGAAGAAACCCTGTCACCGATCCTTACACGTATTTCTCCTACAATTAGTCGACCGTATGAGACGTAAGAAGGAAAATCACTCCCAAGTCCATAGAAAAAACCTCGGATAGACATCCACAACAACCACTTCATTAGAAGACAATGCAAAGAAAAATATAGTGAAGAAAGTAAAGCCACGAGCAAGGTTCAAATTTGTGTGAAATAAAAATAACAAAAAAGATATCATTTTATTACAAAAATAAGTTCATTACAAGCAAAACACAGGTCGACAAGACTAATTACACTAAAAAAAGAAAGAAAGAAAGAAAGAGAAAGGCCACCAAAATCCTAAGAAGGGCTGGACTCCTTAGACTTCGGACTGGTGGCCATTACCAAAGTCTTCTTTAGATGATCGATCTCCTCCTCGAGCTCCCTCCACCTCATCATGTTATCATGGAACATTCTATCAGCTCGACGGTAGTTCTCCTCTAACTCTCACAGCCTCCTCCTCAGGATCTCAGACTCGGCCTTCGCATCCTTGGTAGCCCGATGCTCACAAGTTAGCTTGAGCTTTAGCCGCAGCACCTTAGCCTCTTCCACACCGATCGACTCCAAGAGTTCACCAATGATCCTCTTCAAGGAGGTGATCTCCTTGACCTTCCTACTTGCACTAGCCTGAAATCCATCATCAAGTTGCCATTGGAGCCAAACTACTTCATCATTGGAGGCACGAAGCTTTTGTTCTAGCTTGGATATTCAATCACTCTAACCCAGTCGGTAAGTCTCATATGTGAGTTTGGCATCATGCAGCTACTTTTGAAGTATGAAAAACCTCATCAACTAGTCCCACTTGAATCGTGCCTTGTTGGATGACCACGACGAGCTCCCCTCCAAAAGTTGAATCCTCTCCTTCACCATCTTGAGTTGAGTCTCGAGGGAGCCAATCTTCGTCGTCAGCGCCCAGGATTTGTCGCTTGCATTCTTTCGAAGTTCGGCCAGCTCCCTCTCGAAGCTCCCTTTATAAATGCTAAAACTCATGGAGTCGTTCATGTGCAAGTTTCGGAGGTGAGTGGCCTCTTTGCTCACCTCTGAAGCATTCATCCACGAAGCTTGAAGGTCGTTCTCCATCTTCTTCAACTTCTTCTTCAGATGATGGACTTCCTTTCTCAGGCTTTTTATTAAAGGTTTTAGGAGAACCCCTTGAGGCAGTGGATTAGCATCGATAGGAGACTGCATTTGAAGTATGAAAAGTGCTCAAAGGTATAGACAAAAAGAAAATTCACTTTCATTTAATCAAAAATTCTGAGTACAAAGTAAAAAAAAAGAAAAATGTACAACTACTCAAGAATTTCAATCTCAGGAGGGATGGCGACTAACGAAGCCAGAGCACTCTCGGCTGCCTCGGGTTCCTAAACTAGCTCAGGCGCCTCCACGATAGGCTTGGATTGACCAGAAGTAGGCTCGATGGAGGAAGGATCGATTGCGGCATCGAACGGTCCCACTTCTACATCATTCTCCTCCTCCAAAAATCCAAGGTCGAACTTGGGGAACCTCCGGGCCACCCTACCTTCGTAGAGCTTGAAGCTCTTGATAAACGCCTGCTGGCTAAATTCAACATTCAGGTACCTCATTTTGAAAGAGACCTTGAACTCTTCCACGACCTGGGTCATCACCTCCGAGATCGACTTCGCCATTCGGGCTTCCAGTTTGGTGATTTTAATCTTGGCTTCCTTCTTCCTCTCCTCCTCTAGGGCCAGTGCAGTTTTAAGTCTGGCTGAGACAAACTCCTCCTTCTGAAGTATGCCTTGAAGACTCCCAATTTCTGCCACCTTCTCCTTTGCAAGGCGTTCAGCCTCGGTGGCCTTTTACTGAAGATGATCAACCTTGGTTTGAAGATCCTCCTGGACCTTCCAAGCTTCCGCCTCGTGATGGTGTGCCATCTTGATAAGGGTGAGCATTTGGTGGCCCGACTACAATAGACAGTTGATGTTAAAAATAAAAAAAAGAAGAAGAGAAGAAAAGAGCAGAAGAGGAGAGAAAAAGTTGAGCAATGGAGCGGTCACCTTGAGGATGGTCCTAAGAGAACCCCAAATGAGTTGCCGGGGCTCAAGGTCGGCCATGTGGTCCACCACCTCTGGCATGACAAATTTGTTGATTAAATCCTGGATGATCTTTGGGTCATCGAAAGGGTCTTCTCCTAATTTACCGCGATCATCGCTTGGCTCGCTAGGATGAGCCTTGTAGAGCATCTTTGCGATAGCTTTCTTTTTCTTCTTTCCTTTCCCCATCTCTCCCTCAACAGGAAGCTCCAGAGCTTGATCTCCACTGGAAGGGCCCAAAGGCGTAGGAGGTATGAAACCCGCACCAACGGTGCCGACCTCAATGATTGGGGCAACCTCGGCACTGGCAGCAACCTCGAAAGCAGTGATAGTGGCGGTAGGGGCCACAGAGCTTGGAGCACCAACCTTCGCCCTCTTCAAGCTACCATCTGGCGCTTTTCCTTTCCTCTTCTAGGAGTAAAGCCCCTTGGTGAGTATTTTGGTAGCTTCAGTATCCATTTCTATAATAGAAAAGAAATCGCGATCAGTGACAGTACATATATGTGAAATTGCATGAAGAATTCGAAAAGTAGAAAAATATACCAGTAGGATCGAGGGGACTCAAACCCTAGTTGAATAAGGTCTATTCTTTCAGAAGGTCAGGAAGAAGAGGAGCTTGGAATGTTTTAAGTTTATTGAAGGAATTAAGGTTGGCTCTGTCTAAGCTTGGAGCTTGGTGAACCGACTTCCTAATGTGATCCCAAGGAGGAAGATCTAATAGCATGGTCGGATAGTGCATGAAAAAATACTTTTTTTTTTAGTTGTAAATGGAAGAAGGGGCACCTTTCAGTAACCCCTTCTTGCCAAACTAGGAGAAGAAGTATCACCAATCCTTTGTGGAAGGGTGGCGTTTGAAGGTGTAGAAGTTTTAGAATAATGAGATAGTCGGTTGAACTTTGTCTAGATGGCAGAGGGAAAGGAAGCCTATGACGAACTAAAAGGAGTTTGGTATGATGGATGCAAAGAAGATGTTCAAAAACTGGAAGAGGGCAACTACAAAGGGGGATAGTGGTAGCCAAAGCCCGGCATGCAAGGTCTCTAAGTATAAACAAAATCGACCGATCAGAGGAGAACTGACTCAATCATCTGAACTAGAAAGTTTGAGGTCGTATTTCGAGGGTATTCTATATTGAATTTGGATCAGAGAAAGATCATCTAGAGTAAGAATGGATGGGATGGTGTTTGGAATGAAAAATGAGTGAGACATGTTCCTAGGTTTGATCTCAGTCAGGGGTGTAGGGTCTAGGAAGATCGGTCCAGGCGAGCCCTAAGAACCAATGGAGTGGGAGGTTTTGAAAGATATTCAGATTAAAATAAGACCCCAGGAAAACTGACAAAAAATAAGAAAAAATACAGGGCAAATACTGCTACGAAAAAGTCGGAGGAATAAGAAACTAAAAAAGCATGAATACCCAAAGAAAAGGATTGGAAAACTGACCTAAGCTATTTGGGAAGGACGAAAAGATGGTGGGTGCGATGAGAACCAGTCGAAAGGGCATCTAGAACCTAAGAAGACAAAGGAGGAAGTTAAAATCCTTGGATGGAAGAAGAACGAGGACCGATGGAAGAAGGAGACTTGAGCAAGAATAACTTTCGGATGAGAGGAGAAGGCCTTAAATAGCTAGAGGCAATTCGAGGCAGTTATGATTGCATATTGACTCGGTCGATCAGCATGTACCGATTGTCCCACTCATCCTGGGGCAGAGTTTCGATGAGAAGTGGCGACAGACGGAGTTTTTTTGGTGCCATACCTGGGGCAGAGTTTCGATAAGAAATACGAAGGGCCATCTTCTCAAACTCATTTTAGATTTAAAAAACTTCGACACTAGTGCGGTAAATGCCAAAATGTCTCATCCTGACGGGTGTGTGGAAAGCCAAAAAAACTTCGACAGTCGCATCTACATTCCCTTCCTTCGAATTTCAAACTCAGGAGTGAGGGGACTATTATTGGGGGCGAACTCGCTCCTGTTGAAGTTTGGTCGGGTATCTAATTACTGAATGATCCCATCTAGTAGCGACGATCAAGATTGACCCTCGACCAAATTCGCAAGATCCCTTCGGACCTCCCCCGGATGAGCTTGAATGGCAAGGGTGGCCGAGCTCCTCCACCCTAGGCAGTCGACCTTCGCTGATTGCGAGTCTTCCGAGCTTCTACTTCGGCCAAACTTCTCTATCCAAGGTAGGCTCCTTTCGACATTCCTCCACCCTAGATAGCCGACCTTTCTCAATCGCGAGTCTTCCAAACTTCTCCTTCAGCTGGACTTCTCCATCCTAGGCAAGCTCCTTTCAACATTCCTCCTACCGACCTTCCCCGATCATAAGTCCTCCGAACTTCTCCTTCAGTCAGACTCCTCCATCAGTCAGACTTCTTTCGGACTTCATCCTCAACTAGATTTCTCTGTTAGTTAAACTTCTTTCGGATCCATCCAGCAGACCTCCTTCTGAATTCCTCCAACAAACTTCCTTCAGAATTTCTCCAGCAAACTTTTGAACCCCTTCCGATCGAACTCCATGTAGTCACCTAGAAAAGCCTCCACATCTACGTGGATCCAGCAATCTGCACATCATGAACCCACTTACACGTAGACAATCCTAAAGAAGTCTGAACTCCTCTAGAGTTGATGAAACTTGTAGCTCTTCGCCGCCAACGCCTACCTCCTCCGAACTTCAACTATTAAATCTTAACAGACTAGCACGTCACGACAACAGACACCACCCTTCGTAACAAACTCCATGTGGCCCCGAATGGCCCACTACCAGGCGGTTACGGCTGTCACTATCAGTTTGTTACAAGCTCTGCCTATATAAGAGATCCTCTAGATAGCTTTCTTTTTGAGACTCTAAGCTCTCCTTTCCTTCTTAAAACTCTACTAAAATCTCTCCAAGCACTCCATTTTTGTTGGCCGAAAGAGCCAACTTGATCGTCGGAGGGTCTTGCTGGAGCCACCTCTTCTGACTTTGGATGAGACTTGTTTTGCAGGTCACCATCGGTGACCTCATCTTCTCCTATTGGGAATTGTGTCATAAAGCCAATCATTAGCCTATTGACAGTTAAGATATTATAATTGATTTATTAATTAATGAAAAATATTTTCACATCTTTTTTCATCATAAGTTTACATCTTCTAATGAACTCCATTATTGTGATGAAGTCCTTAGGACTATTTAGTTTTGATAAAGAGATGATTTATCGATTAGTCCTTAAATTTGTTCACGATCAAATGATAGGCTGTTAATTAGGATAACAGTGTCTATCAAGCATAGGTCACTATATGCCATATAGGTTGGTTGTCCTCTTAGCCAAGGTGTATGGAGACACTGGTATGGCATATAGGTGAGATGTATGGGTACATCATCATTGAACGTGATCAACTCTAGAGCATTCTGCTATTGAGAATGTCTTTGATGGGATTTAAGTATAAGTATCCCTTAGACCTGAGATCATCTTAGTGACTTGCAAGCAACTCACTATGCTTTGGTATCAGACTAACTGAATTTCTAATTCAGCAACAGAAGGCTTCTAGGCATAGTCAAGTATTTCAAAGTTGGAGTGTGATCAAGATGGAATTGACCACTCTAAGAGTTGGAGAAGAATGTATCACTATATTTCAGTATAGCAAAACCTTAGCCAGAATAATCCATCAAATGGATTTGGTATTTTGAAATACAATGTGGACAACCTGATCAGAGTTAATAGTTGAACTCTGATGTGTCCTACGAGCATTGTGATCAAGAGGATGAATTATATGAAAACTACATCCACATGGGTTCTAAGGATGGTGTTCTACACCTTCGACTTATGCGATCGTCGGATATCATTGCTAGATGGTCACTTTGATTGGTATAGAAATTTATTTCTATGCTACCAGCTTACGTTCGAACCTATGAGGTCACACACATTAGAACTTATGATTTGATCAGATGGTTGATCAACATTAAGAATCGTTCTAGGGTTAAATAGTCAATACAATTGGTGTTTAACCTAGTGCAAGTGTTGCAGGAGGATCGATTAGCAATTAAATTATTAATTAGCTTAATTTAATTAAGCCAATAGACTGAGATTAAGTCTAATTAAATATTATTTAATTAGATTTAGTTTGGGCTTGATTGGATCAAGTCCAATTGGTTTATTAGATAAGCCAAGTGCAAGGAAGAACTAGTCCTAGTCTAACTAGGACTCGGATTAATCTAATTTTCTAATTTGATTAGAAAATAAATTAGAATTAAATTTAATTTAATTAAATTATTAAATGGGTTAGGGTCTTATTTAATTTAGTTAGTTTAATCTTGATTTTATTTGGTTAAAAGATCTTATTTGACCAAGTCAAAATAGGAGTCCTAGTGTGACTAGGATTCCCTATCTCCTTGCGCCACCTTGGTCCAAACTCCCTCCATACCTATTTTTTAGGTATTTTTTAAGAAAAATCCTTTCTTCCTGATTTTCACATGCCCCCTCTCTCCCTCCAAGTTATATTTGGAAGTTAGGTGGAAGACCAAGTCAAAGGAGGAATTGGTTTTGCTTAGGATTCTATGAGATAGAATCCTTATTGACCAAAACATCTTCCCTTAAGTGTCACCCCCTCTTTTAATTAATTCTTCTCTTATTTTATGAAAATAATACTTTTTTTTGTGCACCCTCCCTTACTGGCCCACGTCAAAAATTATGGAGGTGGTGCCCAAGAGTTGGGCGCCCCAACAACTTTTCATGTTTGGATATTCCTAGTCTAGGAATCTGACCTAACTTGGACTCTTCTTTTTCTCTATTTATTGGATGAATTTTGTTATAATTTTTTTATGAAATATAGAGCTTTAGGAGAGGTTTGGGGTGTGAAAAAATCAAAGGAAGAGCATCCTTGGGCATGGGGGTTCCATAGGCACCAAACTAGGTGTCTAGGTGAGAGAAAAGAGAAGAAGAAGAGGGTCTTCTTCTAGGGCTATTTTATTTTCAATCTCTCCTCCTTTCTTTTGAGTTTTTTTGAGAGAGTATCAGATTAGAAAACTCTCATTTTTATTCTTATATTTTAAAAAATCTAAATTTTAAAAAAGAAAGCATCGGATCGACCATCAAAGAAGGATCAGCACAGTACTAGCATGCTGTGCTTATTTCCTGTATCAGACTTCAGATCAGAGATCATAGGCTCATGTGGATGACTCCTTGAGGCTAGACACATGTGTGGCTCATGACTTCATCCTCAAGCCTAGATCAGTAAGTTAGAATGTCTAAACTTGCTTAGGTAATAGATCTGATCTATAAACTTCATACCTGCATTTGATGTAGTGTAGATCTAGGTTGATTTGATCAACCTTTTTCTTTCTTATTTGATTTTAATTTTTGATTTAATAGCATGCCTTAATTATATAATAGATCTAAGATCTAGGTGTTTACATAGTTATTTAAATAAATTTTAGATTTATTGAAGTCTTTTGCTATAAGATCTTGAAAAAATTTTAAGATCTAGCTGTGAAACCCTAGATCTAGTTCCTTCAATTGGTATCAGAGCCAGGTTCTTATTATATGACTTTTGTGCATGTCTAGATTATTTCTTAGACTAGATCTAATTTATAATTTAATTATTAAATTTATAATTAAAAAAATAAAAAATAAAATATTTTAGATTGCATGGACGGCCATAAGGTTGTCCTGCTGTAAGGTTTAACTTTTATAGTGAATAGGTTGTCCTAGTACGTGCTGATCTAAAATATTGATTATAAAACTTTAGAATTGATCTAAGAGATTTTATGATCTAATTAAAAATATTTTAATCTGATTTCAATCATCATAAATATGTTAGATTTGATCTAGGGAGATTTATGATTGATTATTATTGAAACTGTTTCAATTACATGAACCATTTTAGATTAGATCTTAAGTAGTTTTATGTTTATTTTACTTGCATATTGATTATGAATCAAATATGCAACTTGGTTGATAGAACCATGTTGTAAAAATATTTTACAAATATGAAAATCATTTTTGAAAAGTCGAACCCCAACCCTCAGCCAAAAACTTAATTAAGAATTAAGAAGTTAATTGATTAGGATCTAGGATTATGAATTGAAGATCCTAAGACACAAATCATAACACATTGGGTTAAATGTGTTAGTGGAGATTAGGTCCATTAATTAGGTTAGACCTAGGGTTAGATTAAAGAATGGACTTAATTAGAGAATTGACTAAATCTAATCAATTGTTGTCTTACATTAGGTCAAGGATTCTTTAGATCAATTACAATAGTTGTAGTTGGTCAAGTCCATGTCTTTAACAAGACATAAGATGGACTTGATTCTTGGCTATGCGGTCTAGCATGAACTGTTAGGTTGATCTAATTGAAACTAATTAAATCAGTTGGTGTCTAAGGTAAACTAGATCAGTGGTTTTTAATTGGCAACCCACTTATCTGGCCATTTCTGATGGTGTCTAAGGCAAGCCTAGCAGACCCTTCCACTGATTGAACTTACCCGACCTCTTGGTGAGATTATGTTTTGATCGGATCGCTTGACTATTCGAGCTAACCCATGTTAGCTAGGTAAATTAGTTTGACTAATTTAGGTACTCCTAGATCAGCTTATTAATGGTCTCCCTTGACATGGTGAAGTTAGTGGAAGAATCATGACAAGCTGGTTAATCTGACCTACTCACTTCTATAAATAAATCCTCTAAAATTATTAGGTCCCTAAAATGAAATAGTTATATGATAACTGGATCATAGCCTCCCATTAAAGTAGATGACAATGGGTCCATTAGTTGGATAATCATTGGAGGCCCAAAGGCCTGGTGCTTATCGATTGATGAAATTATCATTCATTATATGATCTCTTGGTTACATCTTTCTAAATGGTGGTCAGGTGGGGCAACCAAAGTTGGGCCTGATCATTCATTGGTTGGATGAGCCAAGTATGGTCATGTTAATGGTTGGACCTAATTGGATCCCTTTCTGAGAAGGCCAAAGCCAACTGATCAGGGCCTGGGGCAAAATTTAATTATTGAAAATTGTTTAGAGAAATAATTGGTTATGAACCTACCCTTAGATGTATATGGGTGGGCCAACCAAAGTTGGGCTCGTGTATAGTCTATGTGGATTCTAATACCCACTAAGGAATTAGGGTAATTCCTTGAATTGGAGTAGAGGCTATCAATTTGAATAAAATAGTGGAAGAAACCTTTTGATTAAAATCCAAATCTTTAGGTTTAATGAATCAATTACTAATTAGATTTTGATTTTTCTTTGTGAAGACATGGCCACTTCTCTATCACTCTGATCATTGTTGGACAATGATAATTTAGTGGGATCCAACTTTGGTAGCTGTTACTGAAAGTTGAAGATTGTCCTAAAGCATGAACGGATCCTATATGTGCTGACGGATCTTGCACTTGAGGAGCCAACTGTCAATGTAAGTGGAATAGTTAGAGACACTTATCAAAAGTGGCTCAATGACTGAACCACGGTGCACTGCATTATGCTGGCTGTGATGAGCGATGAGTTTAGTCACAAGTTTGAAATAGCTCAGCCAAACAAAATGCTCCAAGTGTTTGAGGATTCTTTTGGCAAACCTGATGACGTTGAGAGGCATAAGACTAGTTGTGCCATCTTCAACGTCAGAATGTGAGATGGTGCCTCTGTCACTGATCATGTATTGTACATGATCGAGTTGATAGAGTGCTTGAGCAAGCTCGGCTTTTTCTTGAACAAACAACTTGAAAAAGATGCAATACCAAACTCGCTGCCCAAGTCTTATCTCCCATTCCTTACATATTATAGAATGTCAAAGCCTGAAGTGGACTACCATAGGTTACTGGGGTTACTTCAGAACTTTGAGAAGGATCACCAACTCCATAAGGAGTCGGTGAACTTAATGGGAGGTTCATCTTCTCGTTCTCGATCCTTTGGGAAAGAAAAGAAGAACAAGAAGAAGAAAGCCAAGAAGGTGCATGTTCATGCTAGGACACCTATGTAGGCTCAGACCCTAAAGACCAAGCCCAATAAGAGTCAAGCTGAATGCTTCTTTTGCAAGAAGTGGGGGCACTGGAAGAGGAACCATCCTCATTACATTTCCTCCCTAGACCCGAACAGGCAGAGAAAGAAGCAAGCTATCACTGGGCAAGGTATTTATATGATAACTCCTTGAAATTTTTTTTATTTATGATATTACTGACTGGATATTAGATATCGATAGCTCTAACCATATTTGCAATTCGTTGCAAGGGTTGTAGGTCAGTAGAAGATTCGAGCAAGATGAGAGATTCCTGAATGTTGGAGATGGAAGACTAGATTCAGTTCTAGCTTTAGAAATTTTGAAACTTGTATTTGAATCTCATACCATTGTTCTTAGTGATTATCATTTCTATCCTAGTTTTTTTTTAAATATCATTTCTGTAGGCCTTTTGGCCATGAACAATTATGAAATTTCAATAAAAAAATGAGTTTGTAATGTCATTATGAATAGTGTTACTGCTTTCTATGGATAATTGAATAATGGTGTATATATATTATCACAACCTATTAATGTAGTCTATTCTACTAGCAAGCATCCTAGATTAGATAGTGCATCAGATATCTACTTATGGCACTATAGGATAGGTCATATAAACAAGAACAGGATAAACAGGTTGACTCAGGAGGGAATCCTTGAAGTTAATGATTATGAATCACTTCCAACTTGTGAGTCCTATCTTCTTGGTAAAATGACCTAGTCACCTTTCACTGGAAAAGGTGAGAGAGCCAATGAGCTCTTAGGTCTAGTACATACTGATGTATGTGGACCAATGAGCATAAGTGCCAGAGATGGATATATCTACTTCATCACTTTCACAGATGATCTATTCAGATATGAATATGTCTATCTGATAAAACATAAGTCAGATTCTTTTGAAATATTCAAATGATTTCGAAGTGAAGTAGAAAAACAAACTAAAAAGAGTATTAGAACTCTTCGGTCTGATCGAGGAGGAGAATATTGTCGTCCACAATATTCCAGGCATCACCTAGCTCTGATATCAAATTATAGACCCATAATATCGCTCGAACGCCAATCATCTTTGACATCATAAGCACCCCGATACCATATTGCAGAAGCTCCTAATCTTTAGCATGGACCTGAAGGAACCTGTGACATTCTCTATGGGCAGCAAACCACCGATCCTCCACCTAGATCTATGATGGGATGCCTCCCTCCTTGGGCTTGAGGGAGACACTCCCTTCTTTAGGGCTTCTTCAAGAACCCTAGGGTAACAACTCTAGAGAGAAGAGAAGAAGAGAGTTGAGGGAGAAAAGGTCTGTATTGATTCTAACTTTGAAAACCCTAATATAACCTATGTATTTATACATAGCCATTAGGCCCGATCAAAAAACTCTTCCGCTAATCCAATACATTAAAGCACTCATCGAGCCCATGTACATCCATGTCTCCCATGCTCTCATCCTCTGGATCTAGACCCAATCCATACATGAATTTGCCCCCTTAAGACCTCTCAAATCAGACCTTAAGACCCCTAGGATCATCCCAGACCCTAGCCCAAAATAGACCCTTGCGTAACTCTGCCCGCGCACTGAGCTAGCTTAGTCTCAGTACTGAGATGACTAAGTTTCACTAGGTCGGCTCAGTCTGAAATTGAGCCGACCCAGTCCCGTGCCATGCCAGCAGTCCCAAATGCACAGCTCTTTATTTTGCCTATGCACCGAGACTTAGCCGACCTAGTTTTGGACTGAGCTGGCTATCCTGCAGAAAATTTTTTTTCTATAGTTTTGATTCCTCGGCTTTGGTTTCTTGCTTCACCTTATGTCCCAGGTCCCCAAAGCACCAACCAAGCCCCTAGAATCCCTAGAGCCAATATTGTGACACATTTCGTGGCCTCCCAAGGCTTGGGAGCACCACAAATCCTCATAATCTCCACCTTGGCGCTCCCAAGCCTTGGCAAACCTCTCGACAATGACCTCCTGCATGATCCCACTGTCCCTGCGCACTCGACAACACCTTGTGCAATCATCACCTCCGCCAGTCCTCTTTAGTTGTTGTATACCCTTGAGGCCTTTGGGATGACCGCCTCCATCACTGAAGATCTGTGCTTGCACCTTTGCACCATCATGAAATTGTAGAATTCCTTCTGCTTAGCAGCTGCATCATTTTTCCTAGACTTCCCTAGAGAACCTACAGTATTTCTATACCAGCATATGCTGTACCATCTAACACAATCTCCTTAAAGCTATGCCTATCCACATGCACACATCGTTCCACCTGAAATTGTGCATCATCGGTGCTTTGAACTCATGCCAAATTTTCTATCCACTTGTGAAGCCACCACTACGGAGCTCCACCTATATCCAAAGTGCACGTGATGCCATAGAAGCTGACTCTATCATTGAGTCCCTCGAGGCCAACTACTCAATGCTGCACTGCTGAGCCTGTCGCTGCACCTTGAACACCGTTGCTGTCCCTTCGAACCCTCCATGCTCCGTGGACCCCTTCGAAGCTATCTCGGATACCTCCGCAATCCACAGGCACCTTCGAAACTCAAGAGCTCATTCAACTCTTCTAAAACTAGCTACTGAATCCTAGAAAATTCCATCCTAGTCCTTCTCTTCTACCCCTACACCAGCCATTGCTTCAATTACGCTCGGAGAATGATCCTCCACTTGAACCGTGACTCTTCCTGATGCTCCTACAGAAGAAATTTGATCCATGATACTTCCGACTACTAGAGACCTCCTGACGCTCCCTGAGACCCCCTAGCTCTCCTTGAGACCTACACCCGATCTTCCTAAGATACCACTAACACTCTCTACTGAGATACACTCCTCGGCTGCTGCACCACCGAGCCTCTCTCAGCTCCTAAGCCTCTTGGGAAGCACTCCTTTAGCACTCTAGCACTCCCTGACTCATCTTTGTGCCGCTCTACAACTGCCTAGCCCTAACCTACTGGACCTCCATAGATCATCCATCTCCATCACTCACAAGGCTTCACAAATCCATGCTCTGGTTGAACAACTGAATACATCTTTGACTACTTTCCTACTTTCCAGACATCGAAGGACGTATAGTCACTTCTTCAGCCTTCCTTCAACCATTATCTCTTGAAAAACCTCTCTTCAACAGCCCTACACTGTCCATCTTTCTAGAGAACTCTGATGCTTTCTACTGAGATACCTCCCTCGGCTGCTGCATCATCGAGCCTCTCTCAGCCCTGCATATCCAGGAAAATGCTACTGCAGCACTTCAGTGCTCTCTATCTATCACATAATCATCATAAATCTCAATTTTTCCACCAAGACTGATCAGCAAATCATGCACCAAATTCTTCCACCTTGAGAAAATTTCTTTCCATTAATTCTTTTAACCTCCACCTTCAATCCGCTACTCCTGGTTGGCCAAACCACAATAATAACAAGATAGATTTGAGACATACTGTGGAATCCTTATGCAGATTTCTGATTTCACCTTGTACGACTTCTTCTTCCCTTCCATGCACCATCAGGCTCTGAAACTTGGTTTTGATACCATATTATCGTCCATAATGTTTCAAGCATCATCTTGCTCTAATACCAAATTGTAGATCCATGATATCACTCGAACGCCAATCACATCACAAGCATCCCGATAGCATGTTGTGGAAGCTTCTGACCTTTAGCATGGATCTGAAGGAACTTATGACGTTCTCTATGGGTAGCACACCATCGATCCTCCACCTGGATCTATGATGGGGCACCTCCCTCCTTAGGCTTGAGGGAGACGCCCCCTTCTTTAGGGCTTCTTCAAGAATCGTAGGGTGGCAACTCTAGAGAGAAGAGAAGAAGAGAGTTGAGGAAGAAAAGGTTTGTATTGATTCCAATGTTGAAAATTCTAATACAACCTATGTATTTATACATAGCCATTAGGCTCGACCAAAAAACTCTCCGACTAATCCAATATATGAAAGCACTCACCAAGCCCATGTACACCCATGTCTTCCATACTCTCATCCTTTGGATCTAGACCTAACCCATACATGAATTAGCTCTCTTAAGACCTCTCAAATCAGGCCTTAAGACCCTTAAGATCATCCTAGACCCTAGCCTAAAATAGACCCTCGTGTAACTCTGCCCACGCACTAAGTCGGCTTAGTCTCAGCACTGAGCCGACTAAGTTCCACTGGATCGACTCAGTCTGAAACTGAGCTGACCCAGTCCTATGCCATGCCAGCAATTTCGAACATCCAGCTCTCTATTTTGCCTATGCACTGAGACTTAGCCATCCCAATTTTGAACTAAGCCAGCTAAAGTATAAATTTTTTTTTATTTATAGTCTTGATTCTCTGGCTTTGGTTCCTTGCTTTACCTTGTGTCCTAGGTCTCTGAAGCACCAACCAAGCCCCTAAAATCTTTGGAGCCAACACCATGACTCCTCCCGTGGCCTCCCAAGGCTTGGGAGCACCACAAATCCTCACAGAGAATACTTTTTTAGTGAGTTTCTCACATATCTAAGAGATATTAGAATTCTCTCCCAATGGACTCCTTCTGAAATACCACAGCATAATGGTGTGTCTGATAGGAGGAATCAGACTCTGTTAGACATGGTCCGATCCATGATGGGATTTGCCAGTTTATCGATATCCTTCTGAGGATATGTACTCGAATCGGCTTGTTATCTATTAAATAGAGTTCCAAGTAAGTCTATAGTTAAAACCCCATATGAGATATAGATAGGGCATAAGCCAGCACTTTCACACCTTAGGGTTTGGGGGTGCCCGACTTATGTCAAATAATTAGTTACAGACAAACTTGAACCTAGGTCTGACAAGTGTACATTCGTAGGGTACCCAAAAGAGACCAAAGGATACTATTTCTATCATGCTGATGAACAAAAGGTGTTCGTTAGCCTTAGGACAACCTTTTTAGAAAAGAAGTTCCTTGATGAAGGAACTATTACCTCTAAGGTTGAACTTGATGAAGTTCAATAGGTAGAAAGTCTGACATAGAATGTTGAACCTAAGTTGGATTTGATCAGATCAGATTCGAAGCCTAGTGAATCCACACCATTCAGATGATCCGATAGAGCATCCCACCATCTGGACAGATACTATGGATTCTTGGTTTAGGATGGTGATCCCATCAAACTTGATGAGAACAATGAGGATCCGATCACTTATATGGATGCGATGCAGAGATCCAACTCTGAGAAATGGCTAGAAGACATGAGATCCAAAATGGATTCCATGAAGGTCAATGATGTATAGACATTAGTTGATCCACCTGAATGGGTTAAATCTATTGGCTGTAAATGGATCTTCAAAAGAAAGAGGGGCATAGATGGAAAGGTGGAGACCTAAAAAGCCCGTCTGGTTGCCAAGGGATATCGTCAATGTTATGGTAATGACTATGATGAGACATTCTCTCCTTTAGCAATGCTCAAGTCCATTCGGATCATGCTTGTCATTATTGCCCATCTAGACTATGAGATCTGGCAAATGAATGTGAAGATAGCTTTTCTAAATGGAGAGCTGATCGAAGAGGTGTATATGATACAACCTGAAGGGTTCACATCCATAGATGAGTCTAAGGTGTGCAAACTTCAGAGATCCATTTATGGATTGAAGCAGGCATCTCGAAGTTGGAATATGCATTTTGATAAAGTGATCAAAATGTATGGCTTCATTAAGAATGGAGAAGAACCCTGCATTTATAAATAGATAAACAGTCCAGCAGTGGTATTCTTTATTTTGTACGTGGATGATATTCTCTTAATCAAAAATAATATCTCCACACTACAAGGAATAAAAGTCTAGTTGTCATCATAGTTCTCCATGAAGGACTTGGGTGAAGCATTCTACATCCTAGGGATGAAGATCTATAGGGATAGATTTAAAAGGATGCTTGGTATATCTCAGTCCACGTACATGAAAATTGTGTTGAAGAGGTTCAGCATGGAGAATTCCAAAAAGGGCTATCTTTTGATAGTCCAAGAAATTTCTCTCTCTAAGAAGGATTGTCCAACAACTCCTGAAGAGAGAGACCGTATGAGTAGAATTTTATATGCTTCGATAGTGGGATCTATTATATATACAATGACATGTACGAGACCAGACGTGGCATACTCACTAGGAGTAGTGAGTAGATACCAGTCTGATCGTAGAGAAAATCACTGGAAGGTGGTTAAAACCATCCTTAAATATTTGAGAAATACTAAGGACCAATGGTTGGTTTATGGTGAGTCAGATCTGAAGCTTGTGGAATTTATAGACTCCAGCTTTCAATCTGATCTTGATGATAGTAAAAGTATGTCGGGGTATATCGTTACTCTAAATGATGGAGCCATCTGCTAGAAAAGTTTCAAGCAGCATATAGTGGCTGACTCTATTTGCGAAGTAGAGTACATGGTAGCATCAGATGCAGCAAAAGAAGCTGTGTGGCTGAGGAAGTTCATCATCGAGCTCAGAGTAGCACCCTCCATTGATGGTCCAGTCCTGCTCTATTGTGATAGCACTGACGCCATAGCTCAAGCAAAGAAACCAAAGGCACAACAGCGAACAAAGCACATTCTACGCTGCTTCCATTTGGTCTGTGAGATCATAGATCATGGTGACATCGACCTTCAGAAGATTGACGAAAAGGAGAACCTAGTCAACCCCTTCACTAAAGCCCTGGCAATCAAGGAGTTCGACAACCATAAGTCAAAGAAGGGTATTGATACTATGCCGAGTGACTTTTGAATAAGTGGAAGTTATTGGAAATTGTGTCATAAAGCTAATCATCAGTTTGTTGATGGTTGAGATATTGTAATTGATTTATTAATTAATAAAAAATATTTTGGCATAGTTTTTCATCATAAGTTTACATCTTCTAAGGAACTCCATTATTGTGATGAAGTCCTTAGGACTATTTAGTTTCGATAAAGAGAGGATTTATCGATTAGTCCTTAAATTTGTTCACGATTAAATGATAGGTTGTTAATTTGGATGACAGCATCTATCGAGCATAGATTGCTATATGCCATATAGGTTGATTGTCCTCTTCATCAAGATGTGTAGAGATACTGGTATGGCATACAGGTGAGATGTATGGGTACATTATCATTGAATGTGACCAATTTTAGAGCATTCTACTATTGAGAATGTCTTTGATGGAATATAGGTATAAGTATCCTTTAAACCTGAGATTACCTCAGTGACTTGCAAGCAACTCACTGTGCTTTGGTATCAGACTAACTGAATTTCTAATTCAGCAATGGAAGGCTTCTGGGCACAGTCAAGTACTTACGAAGTTGAAGTGTGATCAAGATGGAATTGACTACTCCAATAGTTGGAGAAGAATGTATCATTGTATTTCAATATAGCAAAATATTGGCTAGGATAATCTATCAGATGAATTTGGTATTTTGAAATATAATGTGGACAGTTTGATCAGAGTTGATAGTTGAACTCTGATGTATCCTACGAGCATTATGGTCAAGGGGATGAATTATATGAAAACTATATCCGCATGGGTTCTAAGGATGGTGTTCTACACCTTCGACCTATCAAAAGTCGGGTATCATTGCTAGATGGTCACTTTGATTGATATAAAAATTTATTCATATGCTACTAGCTTAGATTCAGACCTATGAGGTCACACACATTAGAACTTACGATCTGATCAGATGGTTGATCAACGATTAAGAATCGTTCTAGAATTAAACAATCAATATGATTGGTGTTTAATCTAGTGCAAGTATTGCAGGAGGATCAATTAGCAATTGGATTGCTAATTGACTTAATTTGATTAAGTCAATAGACTAAGATTAAGTCTAATTAAATATAATTTAATTAGATTTAGTTTGGGCTTGATTGGATCAAGTTCAATTGGTTTATTGGATAAGCTAAGTGCAAGAAAGAACTAGTCCTAGTCTAACTAGGACATGGATTAACCCAATTTTCTAATTTGATTAAAAAATAAATCAAAATTAAATTTAATTTAATCTAATTTAATTAAGTTTTTAAATGGGTTAGAGCCTTATTTAATTGGATTGGTTTAATCTTGATTTTATTTGGTTAAAAGATCTTGTTTGACCAAGTCAAAATAGGAGTCCTAGTGTGACTAGGACTCCTTATCCCCTTGCGCCACCTTGGTCCCAATGCCCCCCATACCTATTTTTTAGGTATTTTTTTATGAAAAATCTCTTTCTTCCTAATTTCCATATGCCCCCTCTCTCCCTCCAAGTCATATTTGGAAGTTAGGTGGAAGACCAAGTCAAAGGAGGAATTGGTTTTGCTTAGGATTCTATGAGATAGAATCCTTGTTGACCAAAACATCTTCCCTTGAGTGCCACCCCTTCTTTTAATTAATTCTTCTCTTATTTTATGAAAATAATCTTCCTTTTTGTGTGCCCTTCTTTACTGGTCCACGCCAAAAATTATGGAGGAGGTGCCCAAGAGTTGGGCGCCCCAACAACTTCCCATGTTTGGATATTCCTAGTTTAGGAATCTGACCTAACTTGGACTCTTCTTTTTTTCTATTTATTGGATAAATTTTATTTTGATTTTTTTATATAATATAGAGATTTAGGAGAGGTTTGGGGTGTGTGAAAATCAGAGGAAGAGGGTCCTTGGGTGTGGGGGTTCCATAGGCACCAATCTAGGTGTCTAGGTGAGAGAAAAGAGAAGAAGAAGAGGGTCTTCTTCTAGGGCTGTTTTATTTTCAATCTCTCCTTCTTTCTTTTGAGTTTTCTAAGAGAGTCTCAAATTAGAAACTCTCATCTTCCTTCTCATATTTTGGAGAGTCCAAATTTTGAAGAAGGGAGCATCGAATCGACCGTCGAAGAAGGATCAGCACAGTACTAGCATGTTGTGCTAATTTTCTTCATCGAACTTTAGATTAGAGATCGTAGGCTTGTGTGGATGACTCCTAGAGGTCGGATATGTGTGCGGCTCGTGACTTAATCCTCAAGCCTAGATCAGCAAGTTAGAATGTCTAAACTTGCTTAGATAATAGATCTGATCTATAAACTTTGATACCTGCATTTGATGTAGTGTAGATCTAGGTTGATTTGATCAATCTTTTTTTTCTTATTTGATTTTAATTTTTGATTTAATAGCATGCCTTAATCATATAATAGATCTGAGATCTAGGTGTTTACATGGTTATTTAAATAAATTTTAGATTTATTTAAGTCTTTCACTGCAAGATCTTGAAAAAGTTTCAAGATCTACCTGTGAAATCCTAGATCTGGTTCCTTCATCTCCAACTCCAGCCTCGATTTTGGTGATAACCAGATTTTGCTCCAATAATTAGTAAAATTTTGAATCTTCACCATAGAAGGATTTCTAAAAACTTATTTAGATGCTTATAAGGATCTTCATTGGTGTTCCCATAGAAAGATGGGAGTATTTGTATTGTAGTCGACTTGATCTCATAATGACTTATAAGAATTTAGGTAAGTGGATACAAGTCGATGGGTTATAGATGGAAGAAATAAAATATTTCTTTACCTATCTAGATAATTCTTCATTATTTTCGACCATTTGATTATCAAGTTTAATATAAATTAGCCATTTAATTTCATGATTGGATTCAATTTGGTTAGAAAATAGCGATCTCTTACCATGCATGTACTAGTGCAATACTAATGTATGGTTCAAATTTTTTTATTATATTATTTATTTCAAAGAAGAGGAGAAAAGAAGAAGAAAGAGAAAAAAGAATTCTAAGGAAGAGAACCTAAGGAGTCCTAGAGCAAAGAAGAGAGAGAAGAATTAATTATGGTGAGGTTTGATGTTAGTTAGCAATAAAGTTAGGCAATTAATCCTGACTAAGGATTATCCTAGATCTAGATGGCTCCTAACTACTAAGGTCATCTTTAAGCCCTTCAAATAAAAGATCAGCTACTCAACTAGTCAAGTAAGTGTAAGGTTGGTGGAGGTTCTCCCACTGCTTTTCAGAGACACCAGTTAAATTGGCCAGATAAACTAACGAAATCAATTAAATAACCACCTTTTTTTGAGATATGATGCCTGAACCACTTGCCTTTGATACCAATCAAACTGGCTAATCCTAATCCAGTCTAACTTTTAGGATTTCTTATCCTAGTGAGCTCGAGTTCCTTAATAATCAATGTCTAATTGATTTTAAGAATTAGGATTAGATTATGCAGATGTAAGGAGGTGATTTATGGGCTAAGGAAGGATGATCAAATTTTTATCTTATCTTGGTTAATGGATTGTGCCCTTAAATTAATTTAAGATGAATATGTACAACCAATTTCAAACAAGGAGTTTTATGCAACTAAATTATATGCATGAAACTAATTAAATTTGAGAGGCTCAACTTGTTTCTAGCAATTATCAAAAAATAAAAAATAGATAGATAAATAAATCTAATATGATGGATGCCCTAAGTAATTAGGGTTTCTACTTTTGTCATAATTTTTTAGTAGATTTAAGTAGATTATTTTTAAATTAATTTAAAAATAAAATAAATAATAATAAAAAGAAAAAAAGATCTAGGATTAGGATTGATCTCATTAAGCAAAATTAAAAGCTTTCTTCCTTTCCCTAAATTTTTTTGTTTTTCTTCTTATTTTGCAAAGAAAAAAAAAATAGTGAGCTGTATTCATAAAAAATCAAAAAGGTAAAAAATTTTAATTTTCATGCCTTTCTCAGAAATGACACCAAAAACTTGGTGTAGTTGTTGGGATTATTTGCAATTTATTTACAAAAAAATCAAATTAGATCAAAAACTTTAATGTTCATGCCTTCTCCAACAATGGTGCCAAAAATTTAATAGATCATGATCTTGTCATCAAGACACCATATTTATTAGTTTAGTTTCAACTTCTTAAATAATTAAAAATACATAAAGAATAGCAAGTCGGGTCGAATTCATGGAGAATGTAGTGTTTAGATTTAAAATTTTTAATTTTTATAAAAAGATTTAAAAATAGAATTAAAGTTGAAAAATAAAAATAAAAATTATGAATAAAAATAACTTAGAACTAAGATCTACTATCTAGATCTTAGCTTCTACTTGCAATAAAATTAAAGAACAAAAATTTAAAGAGCATAAAAATAAATTTTATATTAATTAAAATTTAAAATTTAAATATATAAAATTAAAAAGAATAAGAAAATGAAGAAAAACTAGAATAAATGATCTTGATCTTGGATTAGTGTTGGCAAGAAGAAGCTATAGGAAGCAACTCTTCTTCTTAGCACCCCTTGCCTTGAAGCATCCTTCAACCTAAAGCCTGCAGCCTATCTTATACCAAATCCCTTTCTTTGATCAAAGATACCCTGTTTCATTGGCCTGGGGTCCTTTAAATAGAACTAGGAAGGCGTCTGCCACTTGAAGAAGTTGAATTCAGCTTAAATTTAGTGTTTGAATCCTTCCCAAATTTGCTTGAAACCCACTGGATCGCTTCAACTGCTTTTAAGCCATTGTATCAGCATCAAATGGTCCAAAATCTCCCAAAAAACCATATTTTATTGCTCAGATTAGATCGGATTCGATGCTGACTGTTGAATCACCTTTGATCATCATTTTGGGCTATTGGATTGTGCAAAAAACTCCTTCCAGAATCCTTCTTCCAGTCGGAATGATTCTTGGCCATCTGATCATGTAAGGAACCTCTACCAACCAGGCATAAGAGGAGTGGGCCACCACTAATTTATATGGTAAAGTGTGATGTGGACTATCCAATCGCATATCTGATGCTACATGAACCATCCGATGGTGCAAAATCGGCTTCGCCTACCCATGAGCCGCATGAAGAATGGTCCATTATAGCTATGGACCGGCGTGGACTAAAGAGGGGGGGTTTGGGCTGTAGACCACCATGGATCGAGCAATTTAAATGGATTGGGTTGGTCAGTTTTGGGCTGGTTTTCTTTTTTCCCTTTTCCTTTTCTTTTGAATCTTTATTTGGGATTCGTTTTAAGTCTAATTTGCTCCCAATTTTCTTTCTTTTAACCAGTAAATTAAGCTCTTTTTATTGACGATCATTTTTTCTATAAAACACAAAAAAAGCATTAATTTTTTAAATATAAAAAAATTAATTTATAAATTAGTGCTTTTATTGATAAATTTATGGTAATTATTAGGCTACTATAGTTTTACTGCATAATCATTTGGTTACCTAACCATTTGGAACCTTGCGGTGCATGTTGGCTACAGTAGGTTCATTATAGGAGTAGGGTGTATATCTAGATGGGATCTATCGATCTTGATAGATAAGGAGTAGTCTGATGTTATTCATGAGACTGAGTTCAGAAGATCATGGCCATGGCAGAGTGGATAATAGAAAAGAGTTTCCATAGGATTTCACTTATAAACTCGAATAAATTGAATATTACATATGACAAGTAATGAGGTTTGATGAATTATTCATGACCTCCATCTTATCGGAACTCACAATAGAAAGATCGGATCACTTAGTAACTATACCTAGAGGTTCATTAATTCAATTCTATTAGATTGCCACAACATACTATTAGGTGTCACTAGTAGATTTTGAGATCAATGAAAATTATTTAGATGATCAATAATTCTTAATTGGCTGAATTAGAATTATTACAATCCATTGAAGGATATTTCAATGATATTATTGATAGAGATCATAATATATTTTACTATCAGACAGAATTGAATCTATGGGATCATACAACAAAGAAAATTGATCTAGAATTGTTCAATTAGGCTTGTGAAGTTCTAATTGAATTAGGATTTAGAGAAATTCTATTGGATTTACAAACACCATACTAGCACATAGTTAAACCTAAATACTTTTGGACTTGATTGAGTCAATGCATGCTATCTTGATTAGGATGAGAACCAAGAGTTGAGGACTCTATCCTTCTAGCCTTTGTCTTGGAGTCTTGGAAAGGGGCACCAAAAATTGGTGCCCCATCTGAAAATTCACGTGAATCTAAGAGGTGCCATAAGAAGGAAGAGTCCTCATGAAAGGCTTTGAATAGTCAAAGTCCTATTTGATTATGGCATGGGATTTGGATAAGCATGGGGTGCCAATAGTTGTTTTCTGGCACCCCCTCCCTCCCTCTTTTTAGCATGAAGAGAGGGGTGTGCACCCACTTTGTATAAGATCTAGAGGAGGCTAAGGAGGGGCGCCAATAGTTGTTTCCCCTAGGGTGTCGACGTGAAGGGATATGGAGTGCATGTGCCACTTTGGTTTCAATGTGAAAACAATGAGGGGAGGGCCACTAGATATGAGAAAGGCAAAGTCCTTCTACTTTAAGTTTCTAACTAGTTAAAGACTTAATGCCCTAAGACTCCCCTTGGTTTATAATTAAACCCCTTAAGAGATAGAGATCTCTTGAAGGAATCTCAAGCGAATGTTGTTTGCACCCGATCCCTGAAACCCCATGCCAATCCATCTCACACACTCCCTCTTCATTCCCTTGCTCTCTCTCTCTCTCTCTCTCTCTCACACACACACACACACACACACACACATACACACACTCGCTCTTTCTCTCTTCCTTTCTCATGCCCAGGAGTTGGGCATCCCTGGTTCACATGCCCAAGCATCGGGCGTCTTGTCTTCCTTGCCCAAGAAGTTGGGTATTGGCCTTCATCCTCATACGCCAAGGAGTTGGGGCATTGTAGATCTATGCCAGAGGAAGATTTAATTCAAATCTATGCTGAAGGAAGGAAAAAAAAGGATCAAGAGTTGATCCTGAAAGGCTAGCTATCTAGATCTACGCCGAGAAAGAGAAGGTTGATCAAGATGCTGATCAAGAGTTGATCAAGGATGATCAAGAACATGCAGATCAGCCATGGAGATAAAGGATCAAGATGGAGAGGAACATTCTAGATCAAACCTGAGTGGATACCTATAGAGACTGAACATGTGTGCAGCTGACTAAGGAACCTTAGAGCTATACTACAATCATTAACTACTGTGATCATCGACCCACACCAAGGCATAGAGATTGGATCTCCTATTTTCTTCATATTTTTTTTGATCAGATTTTGGATTGAATATTTCTTATTCATATCTTAATCTTTGATTAGGTGGTTTATAGATTTGATCATATGCATGTTAGATTAAAATAGTTTTAATCTGAATTTTATTTCTGCTGCAAATTGAAAACTTAAAAGACTTTAAAACTATATGCATGAAACCATCCTAATCCAACCTAAATATCCTCACTCAATCAAGCCATAGCCATGCTTAAAATCCATTTAGTTCTAGATTTATTTAAACCAATGCTTTAAAATAGCCAGCCTTGGATTCAAATCTAAAGTCTCATCAAATAGTGAGAATGATGTGAGACTTAAAAGTTTTGATTTGTTCAAGATATCAACTTGTTGTGCCTACGGCTACTCAGAGCCATAGCCATAGATCCAATCTCTTGTGCAGAACCTGGGTGTTAATATAGCAAATCGAAGAAGATCTAAGAAGAAGAGAGAAAGAAGATGGCACCTAGGGTTTTAGCATTGGAACCAGAGAGAAAAGAGAGATAAAGAGCTAGGGAGAAAAGCTATATTGTATTTCACTTTTTGTAAAAGTTACAATACCTAGATTTATATACTTTAGAATTTTTGCTATACCACATGAACCCTAATAAACCCAAAACCCCTGTTGAGAAACTTTTCTAGGCTAACCCAATATATGAAAGCACTCATCGAGCCCATGTACATCCATGTCTCATATGCTCTCATCTCTTGGATCTAAACTTGATCCATACATGAGTTATCCCCCTTAAGACCTCTCAAACCAGGTCTTAAGATCTCTTGGATTAAACTCAATCCAAGACCAAATAGAAAATCTCGTCTTGTTCCGTTTGCCACCACCGAGTTGGCTCATTCAGAAGTTGGGCTGGCTCGACTGTATCTCACCTGAACACCATCTTCTATCTGCCTGAGAGGGCTAACTCGACTGCAGTCCAAGCTGGCTCGGTCTCGCCCAAGCCAGATCGACCTATATTTGAGCCAGCTCCATCTATGTGCCAACCCCTTGTCTTGGCTAATATTTCTCCTAGCTTTAGTTTTTTGCTCCACCTTATATCTCCAAGTCTCTAAAGCACACACCAAGCCCCTCAAGATCCTCAAACCTGAATCTCAAGTCCATGGAGTGCTACACATAGCCTCCATCCTAGAATAATTTCTAACCTAGCCCTAGGACCACACCTATCCTAGTCTTCCTGGAGTCAACACCCTAACTCCTCCCATGGCCTTCCAAGGCTTCGAAGCACCACCAACCCTTATAATCTCTATCTTGGTGTGCCTAAGCTTTGGCACACATGGCAATGTCCTTCCGCATGATTCTATTGCCGCTACATGTCCTGACAGCCTCTTTTGCATATCTTGCCACCACCATCCTTCTTTAACTATTGAGCTTCCTTTGAGGTCTTTCGAATGACCACCTCCACTATTGAAGATCTTGGCTTGCTCCTCTACACCATCTTGAAAATTATAGGCATCCTTCTATTTGACAATCGCACCACTTTTCCTAGACTTTCTTGAAGAATCTACAGCATCCTGTACCAGCCCTCGCTGCACCTGATGCTCCACTTGACACGGTCCCCTCAGAGCCACTCCTATCTCCTTGCACAATATACTCTACCTGGATCTGTGCAATGCTGGCACTAGTGCTGGAATATAGCTCCTTCCTCTACACCCCTCTGCTTTAAACTCATGTCAAATCCCTCTTCACCGGTGAAGCCACTTTTGCCTAGTGCTCCACTTGAAACTGAAGTCCTCCTGATCCCGTAAAAGCCGACTCTATCACTAAGTCATCTGAGGCCAACTATCCAATGCTGCACTGATGGACCTACCACTGCATCTCATACACCATCGTTGACCCTTCAAATTCTCTACACCCCACGGACTCCTTTGAAGCTGTCTCGAAGACACTGCACCCCATGGGCTCCTCCGAAATCAATAAGAGCTCATCCAACTCCTTTAATGACTAAACTGATGGAAACTGACCTTTTTCCTCCCTTTCACTTCTTCTAAAATGGATACTCCCACTTAAAGTGCCTTACCTCATCACACTTGAAGCATCTCCTGGACTCCTTGCTGCCTCTCTACTTGTCCTTCTTTCCATTCCTAGGCCTCTCAGATACCACAAGACCCTCTTGGAAGATCTCTCTCTTCATCATCCGTTCTCACTACTCGTTGGACCTGAGCACGGAGATGATCATCTCGTACACCAATATCTCCTTACCATACAGTAGTGTAGTTACCTATAGATCAAAGCTCCCGAGTAGCGAACATAGCAGTAATAGACTCTTATCCTTCTCTTCAAGATCTACCCCTATGTTGAGCAAGTTTATGGTCATCTGGTTGAACCACTGAATGTGACCAGCAACATTCTTTCCCTCCTACATCCGAAGGCTATACAATTATTTCTTCAGCATTAACTTATTACATATGTTCTTCTTCATGTACAATTGGTGCAACCATGACCATAAACCCTTGGGTGTTCTCTCCTCCAACATGCCATACAAAATCTCATTTGCTGAAAAGCCCTAATCGTGGCACATGCCCATTTCTCTAAGGACATCTACACCTTGTCTGTCATCTCCTCCAGTCTATCCTCCAAGATCAAATCCAATCCCATCTAAACTAGTAGATCCTCCATCCTAACCTTCCACATCGTGAAACTTTCTTTACCGTCAAACTTTTCAAATCCTATCTTTAACCTGCTACTTTTCATGATCAATCCAAATCAAATAATAGCAAATAGGTAGATCTAAAAATTATCCTAACTACAGAGGGTGGACAGTAGCCGTTAGATCTCTTCTTTCCTCATAAAGCTTGGAGAAAACCTAGATCTGATCTTTGCTGCTGATCCTCTACTGAAACTTGATCTTATTCTTTCTCCATGCTTAACCGAGCTCTGATACCAAGTGTTATGCTTATGATTGCTTGGATCCATAGCTGTAGATCTATTGCCCAGCTATGCAACCCAAGAGGGGGGGGGGTGAATTGGATTTTTAAAATTTTAAAGTTAATTTAAAGATATCAAGATTGAATGATAATATGTAAGATGTGTGTGTGAAGTGATTTAGGTTAGAGAAAAAATATAAAAGATTAGAGAGCAAGAATTTAATAAACTAAGCAAAGAAAGATAGCAAGCATACCCCAAACAAGCAAGATTTATAGTGGTTCGGTGCTTTTCTTGTACCTACATCTACTACCAAAGCTCTTACTTGAGAATTAAAATCCACTAACCATATTCAAACTGAATACATGGTTGGACACCTCCAACCCTACCTATCCTAGGATAGAACACTTATTTCCTAGGTACAAGCCAATCCAATACAACCTTATTCAAGGTTAGGATCAATCTTCCCAAGTTTTGGAACTTTTCAAGTTTTGGAACCCCCCCAAAACTTGAATCAAAAATAGTAAAGCAGAGTAAAAGATTTAATGACAATCAAATACAAGTTTAGCTCCCTTCGTGAGCAAATAAAATCTTAAGAATGCTTTTCATAATAATGGATGAAGCTTTTCTGATTTTTCTCAAGGTTGTTGGAGATTTGAAAGAGCTTTTGAGAGGTAGAAGGACTTGAAACGAAAGTTTCTTTGCTTGAAGATAACTTTTGCTTAGAGCTGAAATTGAATCACACTAATCTCTTTTGTTTTTTCTTATTTAAAGCCTTTTAAATCTTCAATGGGTGGAGGAGAGAAATCTAGACAAGATTTGTAGCCAACGAAGATATTAAAGAAACCATTAAAACTTGTCAAAATAAGAAAAAAATAGTTGTTATAGAAAAATTTTTGTTGCAGGGGTCGACTCATGGATCGACTCATAGCATAAGGGTTGACTCATGGCACAGGAGTCGACCTCTAAAATAAAATCTAGAAAAATAGCCATTCTATATTTTTAGCCTTTGGAACAGCGGAGGTCGATCCTGGGGTCGACCCTTGGCATAGAGACAGCATGCCAAACAGCCCTTTTCAGCAGGAGACGACCTAGGAATCGACCCTTTCGCTTCAAACTTGATTTTCTTTCAAAATAAGTATCCAAAAATCATGGGACTGCCTCCAAAGGATTAGAAATCTTCTATACTTGCTCTTAAGGATCTCAGATCAAAACTTGATAAAATTACAATTTTGCTCTTGAAATACAAAAAGTCTTTTTCTAAGCCAAATTCATTAGTAATCCTCTCAAATGCTTTATAATCATCAAAATCAATTTTTGAAGTAATAATCTTCTCTTTTTTGATGATGACAAAATATTTGAGCATAAGCAAAAATAAAGCATTTAGAAGCATTGATTAAGGATTTCAAAAATTTTGAAGGAACATGCTATACCACATACTAGGATATTATATTCAATTATTTGATCAATATGGAATTAAGAGCAATTTGATGATTACTTATAGTCAGGCATTTAAATGATTTGCAAAGATGTTTGACTTACTTATTCTTTTCGTCAATTTTACTTCTATTTTATTTTTTTATCAATTTTATTTTAATTTTGCTTATAGCCCAATTTTATTTACTCAACTCTCTCTTTTTGACATCATCAAGTAAGATCATAAAAGATTTTAAAATTTAAAAATAAAAAAGCCTCCCCCTTAAGTTATTCCATATATTTTCCTATTAGAATAAGAGTTTATAACAAAACTTTTAATTTACAACATAATGATCATAATGAAATTTAGCCAATTCACAAAGATTTCATTTCTCATCATTCAAATGACATCATCACATATTTACATCCAAATGATTATCATAACATCAAGTCATCAAAATATATAAGTGCTAAACCTACAAAATATAAAGGTATCAAAAATATTCATTAGGCCATCAAAACATACAAAATTCATGGATACAACTATCCATGACCCAAACAGCCAATAGTACCAATGCCATAATTTTGATCCAAGAAAAATATAACCAACTATGACTTGATCAACATCTCAAAGAAATAACTAAAAGATACTAGATCATAACCTAATACAAAGATGACTAGACTAGATCTAGCAGAGATTATGGCTGGAAGCATCTAAATCAGATGAGAAATCAGAGATGTGATAGGATATGTCAGGGTGAAATCCAGGAGCACGTCCTTGACCACGTCTGCCTCGACCATGAGTGGAGGTGCGGGCTCAAGCAGTTGGATGAGATGGCCCAGGAGTCTGAGAGAAAGTGGGCTGAGCAAGAAGAGCTATCTTGATAGTGTCTAAATGATTCAGTGCTCTCGATATGGATTGAGTGAGGGCGCCAATCTTTGTAGATAGAGTATCATTGGAGTCTCTGAACTCTCTCCTCAAGAAGTCAAATCCACCCTCCAGAACACCTCAGAGTTTGGCTGCCTCGGTTGTAAGATCTAATTTCTCTATAATGTCCTCTCTCATCTGGGGACGAGCCAGATCCAAAATCTACTTCTGCAAATCCAAAACTCTACCTGTCAATCTCAAAACACATCCCTCGAGGTCCTCAAGTCATGTAGACTGAGCAGTAAGCAACTGAAAGATAGTAGATACATGTGAAATCACAGACTGATCAGAGGATGGGATGAAGTGAGTACTCTCCCCCCGAGTGGTACTGGCTATCTAATGAGATAAAAGATCTACAATCTTCTGAGATAGGATATCGACAATCGATTGAATCAACTGATCAATGATCCTCTTGATATGGTCATCAGAGAATCTAACATCTATGTCTCTACTCCTTGATGGTGCCAAATCTACATCTCTCCTCACTGACTCTGAGGGACCAGCCTTATGATCAGATATAAACTGAAAGTTAGGAGATCTTTTATGATTATGAGGAGGTGAAGATGGTCCCTCCTCCTCAGCTCTTTCTACATCCTTAGCACCTTTGGACCAATCGCCATCAATCTTTGAAAAACTCATGTGATGTAGTGTGTGGCGATTGATGGTATCGATGTGAGATAATCTAACAACTGGCTCCCCTTCAAAACTAACTCCAAACCTCCTAAACACTAATGAGAGGGCCATACCATAGGGTAGATGTGCCTTAGACCTATTCAAGGTCTCTCTCATCATTTATATCATCAAAATAGGGAGGTTAAAGGGGTCTCTATAATCACATGAAACATGATACATATGTTCCTACGAGATAATAAATCATGCCTGCAACTCCTAGAGACAAATAACTTGGTAACCATGGTGTGTAACACTCTCATTTCAGCAAAAAGAATCTTGGCCTCTAATTTATTCAAATTTTCTTCAAATTCTCTCCCCAAGATGGCTCTCAGTCCTTCTTCTTTATGGGTTAGTTCCATTTCCTTATAACCTTCACATGGTAAACTTAGAATTTTTCCTAGATGAACTGGATCAAGAATAACTTCAATACCTTTAACAACTGATTTTACTATTCCATTAAAGTATTCCAAATTCTGATAAAACTCTCTAACCAAATCTACATATGTAGCTTCTTTCAATTTGCAAAAGAAATTCCATCCTTGCCTTTTAATCTTTGACACAAAAGAGAATCCTTCTTTCTTAAAGAAATTAAAATCTACATTCTTCCCAAGTTCAACTTTTCTATCAGACAAAGGGACCTTACTCGGTATAAGAAGAGACTGTGAAGATTATCTAGAGGCAGAGGTTGGACCAGGAGAGGGCTCTGGTGCTGTTCTTTTTCGGCGGGCTTCTTCCTCTAAGCAACGTACCGATTTTCTCTTCTATAGTAGTTTCATCTTGGGTGCCATTCCAACCAATAGAAGCCTTAATCCCACTCAAGAGTATCAAGGGAAAGTGGAAGGGAGAAGATTTGAGAAGAAGAGGAAGGGTTTTGAGGGAGATAGCCGATGGTGGGTTTTAGGATAAGGGTTTGCTTGGATTCTTCAATCTGCCCAAATAGAAAGAAAGATTTAGTTCCTTAAGGGGCTATTTAAGGAGAGGATCTTGGGAGAAATGGAGATTTTGAGAGATTTCTTTGATTGAAGGGTTGGGAAGAAAGGCTGATTTGTTTGGGTGAAGCGAGAAACAGGGGAGGTTGGCCTCTTGGATGAAGGAGTTCTTGATTAATAGGGTCGGGCAAAAAGGATTTTGGTCAAATTACAAGAATACCCATGAGTCATCCCTTAGGTCAACCCATGGCACAAGAAAGTCCAAAAATTGATGAAAAATTCAAAATAAATCTATGATTTTAGGGGTTGAATTTTACACATGAGAGTGATCAAAAGATGGTTAGATTTGAGCTTTTTGAGATAGAAAAGTGAGATATAGGTTCAAGGTAGTTTAAGATGATATTTTGATAGAAGAGAGCTTGGAATCATAAAGATGTTTAAGCTAGGGGATCAAGAATTTCTAATTCTCTTCTAATCTCATAGAATTTATCTTCACTTATGGCCTTAGTAAAAATAGCAGCCAATTAATTTTTAGTACAAACATAATCAAGAATTATGTCATTATTTTGAACATGCTCTCTTATGAAATGATGTCTTATTTCAATGTATTTTGACCTAGAGTGTTGTATTGGATTCTTAGTTAGATTTATGGTACTAGTATTATCACATCTTATGAGAGTTTTGTTTAGTTTGATGCCAAAGTCCTCAAGTTTTTGCTTAATCCATAAGATTTGTGCACAGCAACTTTCGGCTATAATATATTCGGTCTCGACCGTAGACAATGTTACCGAATTTTGCTTCTTGCTAAACCAAGAGATTAAATTAACTCCTAAAAATTGGCAAGTTCCACTAGTACTTTTTCTATCTAATTTACATCCAGCAAAGTCTGCATCTGAATATCCAATTAAATTGATTGATGAATTCTTAGAGTACCATAAACCTATGGATTGAGTTCCTTTTAGGTATTTAAGTATTTTTTTATAGTATTTAAATATGATTCTTTTGGATTAGATTGAAATCATGCACATAAATAAATACTAAACATGATATCTAGTCTACTAGCAGTTAAATACAATAAAGAATCAATCATGCCTCTATAAAGTTTTTTATCAACACTTTTACCTCCTTCATCCTTGTCAAGCTTACATGATGGACTCATGGGGGTACCAATTGCTTTGGAGCTCTCCATCCTAAATCTCTTGAGTAGTTCTCTTGTGTACTTGCTTTGAGTGATGGAGATCCCTTCTTTTATTTGTTTGATTTGAAGTCCGAGGAAAAATGTTAGTTTATCCATCATGCTCATCTCGAACTCCTCCTGCATGAGCTTAGCAAAATCTTGACATAAAGTTTCATTAGTAGATCCAAATATAATGTCATCAACATATATTTGTATTACTAAGATGTCATCATGATCTCTTTTAATGAAAAGGGTTGTATCTATATTTTCTCTTGAAAATCCATTATTAAGCAAGAATTTACTTAGTCTTTCATACCAAGCCCTAGGTGCTTGTTTTAAACCATATAATGCTTTGTTTAATCTAAAAATATAATTTGAAAAAGCATGATTTTCAAAATTGAGGAGGTTGTTCTACATAAACTTCTTCGACAATATATCCATTTAGAAAAGCACTTTTAACATCCATTTGAAATAGCTTGAAATTCATAAAGCATGCATAAGCGAGTAAAAGTCTAATTGTTTCTAGTCTAGCAACAGGTGCAAAGGTTTCATCAAAATCAATTTTTTCTTCTTGATTATAATCCTTTGCAACTAATCTTGCTTTATTCCTAATTATATTTTTATTTTCATCCAATTTATTTCTATATACCCATTTTGTACCAATTATTGGATAATTTTTAGGTCATGATACTAAGGTCCATACATTATTTCTTTCAAATTGATTAAGTTCCTCTTGCATTGCATTTATCCAATTATAATCTTTTTCGACTTCATCAATGTTTTTGGGTTCAAAATGAGAAACAAATGCAAAATCATTATATGCATCTCTAAGTGAAGAGTGAGTTCTTACCTCATGTATAGGATCACCAATAATTAGTTCTTTGGGATGATTGTGAACATACCTCCATTCTTTTGGAAGATCATTTGTACCTTAAGGTTGTTCATATTGTCCTTCACCCTCAATTTCTTGCTTGTCTTTATGATGCTCTTCATTTTAAATTATTGAATCCTTTATGGTGATCTACTTCAATTCTTCTATAAGAGGATCTGCATTATCAATACTCTCACTCTTTCTTGATGGAAGATCATTAGTTTCATCAAAAACAATATGTATTGACTCCTCAACTACTAAGATTCTTTTGTTAAAAACCCTAAAAGCTTTACTAGAAGAGGAGTAATCAAGAAAAATAGCTTCATCGGATTTTGCATCAAATTTACCTAGTTTTTCTTTACCATTGTTCAAAACAAAATATCGACAACCAAAAATATGAAAATATGCAATGTTAGGTTTTCTTCCTTTCCAAAGCTCATAAGATGTTTTCTTTAAAATTGGTCTTATTAGGGCATGGTTTAAGATGTAACATGCTGTGTTAATTGCTTCTGCCTAAAAGTATCTTGGAAGATTACTTTCACATAACGGGCCATTTCTTCTGGAGTTTTATTTTTCTTTCTACTATTCCATTTTGTTGGGGTGTCCTAGGTGCTAAAAAATTATGGCTAATTCCTTTTTCATCACAAAATTTTTCAAAGTCTTGATTTTCAAATTCGGTTCTATGATCACTTCAAATTTTTTGAATTAAAAACTCCTTTTTATTTGTAACTTTTTGATAAAACTTTGTGAAAATATGAATTTTTATCTTTGTGTGCCAAAAAGAAAATCCATGTAAAACATGAGTAGTCATCAATGATTATAAAACCATAACATTTTCCACCTAAGCTTGCTATTCTTGTAGGACCAAATAAATCCATGTGCAAAAGTTTTAATGGCCTAGAAGTTGAAACAATATTCTTAGATTTGAATGAAACTCTTGTTTGTTTACCTAGTTAGCATGCATCACAAATTTTATCTTTTTTAAAGTTTAATTTTGGTAAATCGATAACTAATTCCTTTTTGATAAGCTTTCAAAGTGAATGCATATTAATGTGTGCAAGCCTACGATGCCAAAGCCAACTAGTCTTATTAATTTTGGCATTCATAGCTACTAGACATTGCATATTTATCATAGAAAGATCATTCAAATCTACCATATAAACATTACCATGCCTATGACCAACTAACTTAATGCCATCATCATTGGGACTAGTTATAATAAACAATGAAGATTCAAAAATAATTTTGCAACCCTTGTCACAAAGTTGACTAATACTTAAGAAATTATGTTTTAAACCATCTACTAATAAAATATTTTCAATATACTTAGACGGAGTGATACCAATATTACCAATACCAATAATCTTTCCTTTGCCATTGTCTCCAAATGTTAGCATTCCTCTATTTTTAGCATCAAGCATGATGAATTGGGACTCATCACTGATCATGTGTCTTGAGCATCCGCTATCAAAATACCATCTTCGATTTTCTCCTTTGGATGCAAGACACACCTACATGCAAAATCAAGTCCTTACTCTAGGTATCCAAGTTTTCTTGGGTCCTTTAAGGTTAGACACAATGGTTCCTTTTGGAACCCATATTTTCTTTACATTTGAATTGTTAGAGAAGCATGTATAAGATTTGTATCCTAGTTTACCACATTTAAAGCAAGTAACATTTAAAAATTTATTGCTTTATGAATTTATAAAAATATTTTTTAAAAATTTTTATTTTCTTAGGGGGTTGTAGCCTAGACCAGCCTTATCATAAACGGCCTTTTGATTTTCAGGAATCATATGAAATTTATTTGAACTCAAAGTAAATTTTTCAACTATCAGTTTTAAATTGCTAATTTTATTTTTCAAATTTAGATTCTCTTGAGTTAAGACTAGTTTTTCACTTTGGATAGTTTCATTTTCTTTTAGCAAGACTTGATTTTTTAATTTTAGTTTTTTGCTTTTATTTCCTAACTTCTTTAAATAATTTACTAAATCATAGAAGGCTTCTTGAAGTTCTTCAAATATAATTTCATTTGATATTTCAGCACTTACCTCATTCTCATATGCTATAAGGCACAGGTTGGTTTGTTCATGAGCTTCTTCCTCTTCGGAGCTTGAGTCGTCACATCACTCCATATTGCCACCATAGCTTTTTTCCTATATTTCTTGAAAATCTTTTTAAGTTGAGGACATTCAGACCTAAAGTACCCTGGCTTCTTACATTCATAGCAAATAAGAGGCTGCTCCCTATCTTTTTTCTTACTATGCTCTCCTTTGGTAGGTAGCCTCTTCCTCATCCTTTGTTTTCTCTTCAAAAATCTCTTGAACTTTCTTATGATGAGGGCTATTTCTTCATCTTGTTCTTCATCTTTTGTTTCATCGGATTTCTCATCTTGTTGAGTGGTGAATTTAAGGGCTATTGTCTTCTTTTTCTTGACATCTTCTTCTTGATGTTGTTTCATGCTTAGCTCGTGCGTCATTAAAGATCCTAGAAACTCCTCCAAGGATAAAATATTTAGATCTTTGGCTTCTTGGATTGCAATCATTTTGGCCTCCCATGTTCTTGGCAAAGACCTAAGAATCTTCCTCACAAGGTCACTATCAGAATAAGACTTGCCAAAACTTTTAAGACCATTTATAATATCCATAAATCTAGTAAATATTATAGTTATTGACTCATCATGCTCCATTTTGAAAAGTTCTTATTTGTGCACAAGCATGTTAATTTTTGACTCCTTAACTTGATTTGTGCCTTCATGAGTTACTTCTAACCTATCCCATATTTTCTTAGCCGACATGCATGTTGAAATACGATTAAATTCATTAGCATCCAGAGCACAATATAAAACATTCATGACTCTTGAATTGAGTTGAGCCATTTTCTTATCAATCTCATCCCATTCCTTTTTAGATTTGATTGATTCCTCACCATCAATTATCTTAGTGGGTGTGTGTGGTCCATTAACTATGATACTCCACATATTATAGTCAAGTGCTTGTCTGAAAATTCTTATCCAAGCTTTCTAATAGGTATAGTTTGTCTCATTAAAAAGTGAAGGTCAATTTGTGGACTGCCCCTCGGCTAGAGAAATACTAACTTCGGTTGCCATAGATCTTTGGCTCTTTGATGGTTAAATCAAAGTAGGGCTAGAGCATCAGGCTCTGATACCACTTGTTGCCCAGCTATGCAACTCAAGAGGGAGGGTGAATTGGATTTTTAAAATTTTAAAGCTAATTTAAAGATATCAAGATTGAATGATAATGTGCAAGATGTGTGTGTGAAGTGACTTAGGTTAGAGAAAAAATATAAAAGATTAGAGAGAAAGAATTTAACAAACTAAGAAAAGAAAGATAGCAAGCACACCATAAACAAGCAAGATTTATAGTGGTTCGGTGCTTTTCTTGCACCTATATCTACTCCCCAAGCTCCTACTTGGGAATTAAAATTCGCTAACCATATTAAAACTGAATATATAATTGAAAACCTCCAACCCTAGCTATCCAAAGCTAGAACACTTATTTTTCAGATATAAGCCAATCCAATACAATTCTATTCAATGTTAGGATCAACCTTTCCAAGTTTTAGAACCCTCCTAAAATTTGAATCAAAATAGTAAAGCAGAGTAAAAGATTTAATGACAATCAAATACAAGTTTAGCTCTCTTTATGAGCAAATAAAACCTTAAAAATTCTTTTCACAATAATGGATGAAGCTTTTTTGATTTTTCTGAAAGTTGTTGGAGATTTGAAAGAGATCTTGAGAGGTAGAAGAACTTGAAACAAAAGCTTCTTTGCTTGAAGATAACTTTGCCATAGAGCTGAAATTGAATCACACCAATCTCTTTTATTTTTTCTAATTTAAAGCCTTTTAAATCTTTAATGAGTAGAGGAGAGAAATCTGGAAAAGATTTGTAGCTGTTGGAGATATTAAAGAAATCATTAAAACCTATCAAAATAGGAAAAAAATAGCCATTGTAGAAAAATTTCCATTGCAGGGGTCGACTCATGGCATAGGGGTCAACCTTGAGGTTGACCTTTGAGATAAAATCTAAAAAAATAGTTATTTTATATTTTTATCCTTTAGAACAGCAGAGGTCAACCCTAGGGTTGACCTTTGGCATAGAGATAGCATGCCAAACAACCCTTTTCAGTAGGAGATGACCTAGGGGTCGACCCTTTCGCTTCAAACTTGATTTTCTTCCAAAATAAGCATCCAAATATTATGGAACTACGTCCAAAGGATTAAAAATTTTTTATACTTGCTCTTGAGGCTCTCAGATCAAAATTTGATAAAATTATGATTTTACCCCTGAAATATAAAAAAAAAATTTCAAGCCAAATTCATTAGTAATCCCCTCAAATGCTTTGTAATCATCAAAATCAATTCTCGGAGCAACAAGATCCAATCTCTTGCATGAAATCTAGATGTTAATCCAATAAACTAAAGATCTAAAAAGATGAGAGAAAGGGGATGGCACCTAGGGTTTTGGCATTAGAACTAGAGAAAAAAGAGAGATAGAGAGTTAGGAAGAAAAGCTATATTATATTCCACTCTATTGTAAAAGTTATAATACATGAATTTATATATCCTATGATTTCTACTATACCACATGAACTCTAATAAATCTAGAACTCTAGTTGAAAAACATTCCTAGGCTAATCCAATACATGAAAGCACTCATCGAGCCTATGTATACCCATGTCTCATATGCTCTCATCTCTTGAATCTAAACACGACCCAAACATGAGTTATCCTCCTTAAGACCTCTCAAACTAGGCCTTAAGTTTGCTTGGATTAAACCCAATCCTAGACTAAATAGAAATCCCCATCTTATTCTGTTCACCACCATATTGCTAGCTCATTCAAATGTCATGCTAGCTCGACTATGTCTCTCTTGAACTCTATCTTCTATCTGTCTAAGAGGATTTGTTGAACCCCCTAAGTAATTTTGATGATGACCAAATATTAAAGCAAATAATTACTAATATATTTTATTTTAAGTATTCCATTGTCAGAAGAAAGAGTGCTCTTTGATCAAAATAAGAAAGACATAAAGTAGAATTGAAATAAAAATTGAATTCCCTTGATTGGTGCAAAAATTTCCTCCAAATTGCCTTGGAGTAGTCTTTGAGATATCTCAAAATTTTTTTGAGTGCTCTTGAGTGGACTGGCATGCTCGAAATGTAGTTCTGGCTCGATTTTGAGAGGTCTTGAGTGAATCTCGAGAGCTCTCAATCTCAAATGATAGAAATTCAGTTTTTGTACTCCGAGAGCAAGAGATCTCATAGGATTCTTAAGAGATCTCGTGGTTCCAGCAAGATATTTCATTCAGAATCAAGAGGTCTCGATCTCAAGCAACCCATTTTTTTTAGAAAGCTAATTTTTCGTGTGACTGAAGGTGGAGCTCTTCTGATCAAATCGAGAAGCCTTGTAACCTAATGAGACATCTCAAGATAAATTGAGAGGTCTCAAGATTCAACGACAACCTTTTGATAGGACATTCCATATCAATTTTTTTTAATCTTAGTGGCTAGTTGCTGCTCTCCAATGGTTGAATTTCACTTTTCCTAACTTCCAATCATTACCAAAAGAGAGAGAATGCTATAGATATAAAAGGAAGAAGTCTTATTTTTAATTGATCCAAGAAAAATGAGAGAAAGTGAAGCATGCTCTATTCTTGAATGAATACCCAATCTCTAATCAATTAGTTCTCTCAAGCTTTGAAGAACTCTCAAGTGCATTAACTCCCCGTATTCAAAGAGGCTTTCAACGAACTACAAGGACAACTTTTTTGCTCATTCAAAGGAGTATTTCGAGTTATAAAATTTCTTTTCCTCTTTTTGTGTACTTGGTTTTAGCAGGAGATAAAACTTGAGTTTTGGGATTTTTCTCTCCTCTGTTTATTCAGATTGGTTTGTCTGATCCTTGTAAGGATTGTGGTTGATGAACCTAGGAAAAAACTAATTAGGTTTTTAGATAGTGAGTCTAGAAAAACTATCTAACTATAATCTTGTAGGATTATAGTAAAATTTCCAAGAATTTGCTTGGAGAGTGGACATAGGTGCTAGGAGAGCGCCGAACTACGATAAAATTCTCTTATTTTTGTGTGTGTTCTTGCTTGTGTCTTCTATTTGCTCTCATATTTGATTCACTTAGAATTTAATCATTTATCACCACACATATCTATTTTAAAATTTTGAAAACCCAATTCATCCCCTCTCCCCTCTTGGGTTGTCTATCTAGATAATAACTGGTATCAGAGCCAGGTTCTCTATTGATTGTTAATTTTTTCAACTAGAGACAAAAATTATGTCAACTCAACTAGGAGGTTTACTTGCCGAATGACAATCGATAAATAGGCCATCTCTTTTCAATGGATCCAACTATACCTATTGAAAAGCTCGCATGCACATTTTCATTCAAGCCCTTGACTATGACATATGGAGTGTCATTGTCAATGGTTCACACACATCCATGGTCATTGTCAATGGCACATCCTCTCCTAAGCCGGAGAAGGATTGGGATGAAATAGATAAGAAATATGCCCAATTAAATGCCAAGATAATGAATATACTCTATTGTGCCCTTGATGCAAATGAGTTTAATTGAATCTCACTTGCAATTCTATCATGAAAATTTTGGATAGACTTGAGATCACACATGAAGAGACAAATCAAGTAAAAGAAACTAAAATTTACACACTAGTTCACCAATATGAATTATTTAAAATGAACTCCACTGAATCTATCACTAGCATGTACACAAGATTCACTGATATTATAAATGATTTAAAAAGCTTAGATAAAATTTACACTAACAGTGAATTGGTGAGAAAGATCCTTAGGTCTTTGTCTAGGTCATGGAAAGCCAAAGTAACAACCATCCAGGAGGCAAAGGATCTTAACACACTACCTCTAGAGGAGCTAATTGGATCCTTGATGATAGATGAGCTTGCCATGAGTCGGCATTATTAGATATGTGTGCCCTAGAAGCCTAACTTGGCTGACAGTTGTAATACACTTCTAGGGACAAAATTATAATTTTGACTATAAATAATAAAATATATTATTTTCTATTACAAATGTATATTTAGTGTCTGTGATACATCTCCTAAGTTAATGGTAATGATAATTCATATATTTAAGAGTTAAAAATTTAAGACATGAATTTTCGTTATTAACTCATAAAATGCTTTCGACCGTAGGATCATCATGAGGATGATGATTGATCTGAAAGGTTGGTGTACAATCACTTCTTTATAGTAGATGAGTCTTGAGTCTACAGTATAGAGACACTGGAGCAAGAGTACAGGTACTCATTAGAGAACGAGGGCACTGAGCGTGACCACATCAAGCAGTCATAAGAAAGTCTACCTTCTCATTGATGACTGACTGAAAGCTATAGTGGTGTGTCTAATTCTTTGACCTGAGGTGCATCGGCAGTTCACCTTGAGGGTATTATAGTTTGACTATACCATAACTCGATCTCCTAGCCATTTGGAATCCTGAGGTGTATGTTGGCTATAGCATGTTCATTGTAGGAATTGGATTGCACTCTATCTAGGGGCAATGTTTAGATATATGTGCCCTAGAAGCGAGAATTGGCTGTCACTTGTAATACACTTCTAGGGGCAAAATTGTAATTTTGACTATAATTAATGAAATGGGTTATTTTCTATCACACCTGTGTATTTAGTGTCTGTGATACATCCTTTGAGTTAATGGTAATGATAATTCATATTTTCAAGAGTTGAAAATTTAAGACATGAATAATCATTATTAACTCATAAACAGCTCCCGACCATAGGATCATCACGAGGATGGTGATTGATCCGGAAGGTTGGTGTACGATCGCTTCTCTTTAGTAGATGAGTCTTGAGTCTACGGTGTGGAGACACCGGAGCGAGAGTACAGGTACTCGTTAGAGAACGAGGGCACTGAGCGTGACCACCTCGAGTAGTCATTAGGAAGTCTACCTTCTCGTCAATGACTGACTCGATGCTGCAGTAGTGTGTCTGGTTCTTTGACCTGAGATGCATCGGCAGTTCACCTTGAGGGTGTTATAGTTTGACTACACCATTACTCGGTCTCCTAGCCATATGGAACCCTGAGGTGTATGTTGGCTATAGCACATGTTCATTGTAGGAACTGGATTGCATCAAGATGGGATCTATCTACCTCGGTGGTAGAGGAGTAGCCCTATGATGATCATGAGAATCAAGTCCAGAAATCCATGGCCATGGTAGAGTGAAATAATAGAAAGAGTTTCTATTTAGATTTTCACATTGGACTCGAATCGAATGATTACATCATATGACAGAGACTAGGGTTTGACGAGTTCACCTTAACCCTAATCTGATCGGGGCTCAAGATAGAAGAACTGAATCACACAGGTAGCTGCACCAAGAGGTTCGCATTCAGCTCTGATGGGTTGCCACCATATACTGCTAGGTGTCACTGGTGGATTTTGGGAGCAATTAGAATGATTTAGATGATCGATCATTCTAGCTGTTCGAATCAGAAGAGTTCTGATCCATCGAAAGGAGTTTCGATGATGTCTATGATAGAGATCATGACATATCCCATTACCATACAGAACTGAACCTAACTGGGTCACACAAACAAGGGTTTGAATCTGGTGATCATCAATTGAACTGATCTAGTTCAATTGATCTGAATGAGATTCAATTAGGTTCAAGGAAATCGTGCTAGCACTCGATTGAACCTAACGTTCTTCTTTTACTATCATAAATAAGTTGTCCTGACTGAGCCAAAGGAGTTTGTGCTCAATCAGAGGCCTTCATATGGTCTGACTGGAGGTTGTCCAAGTCAGAATAGGTTGTCTTATTTGTAAGACATTACCTGCCATTTTTGGTCACCTGCCATTTCTTGTTCTTTGACTTTGGTCAAAAGTCTACCTTTGACTGGTCAAACGTTGACCATTGACCCTTTGACTTTTGACCACATGTCATGCACCTATTGGAGAGCTGGTGGGGGCTTGTCCCCCTGCCAGAACCTGGCAAGGAGAAGGGCGCACGCCAAGGGTGGCGTGAGCCCAAGTAGGAGGCGCCTAGGAGTCCTTGTTGGACAAGGACTCCACCTCCCTTTTGGATTCCAATCAGAGTTCTACTAAGAATCCAGTTTGACTGGTCTTAGGCGCCCTCTAAGGAGGAATCCAGGGGTCTCTATTTCCAACCAATCAGATTTAGATCTGATTTTCACAAAGGGTTGTGATTGGTTGAGAGGAAGAGGAGTTGGATCACAAGAGGTCTATAAATAAGACCCTGCGCCCAACCCTAATTCCAATGCTATTAGATACGCCCCAAGGCTGCCTCTCCCCTCCTTCTCCATGCCATACTCTCTTCTCCCCTTGCTCTCCACGTCCAAAAGGGGTTTTGGACTTAGTTTGGTGCGATTCAGATCAAGGAAAGGCGATCAAAAGCAAGAAGGCTGCGCTGCTGCAAAAGGACGACTGCAGATCTTCAAAAGAGTTTTGAAGATCCTCCAGATCAGATCCAGATCTGATTTTTGGAGGTGTGATAGAGAAGAAGAGGATCTCCAGATCCAACCCGAGTGGATACCGGTAGAGGCCAGGCGCTTGCGTGGCTAAGATCCAGAACCTTCCGCTGCAATCAGGATCATCTACAGGGTAATAGGATTACCCAAATCAGGTAAATTAAATTTGATTTAATTTATCTTATTTTATTTTATTTATTAAAATAATAAGAATCAGATCTGAAACATATCAAGATCTGATTGAGATCAAGAGAAAATTTTTGAAATATATCTCTTGATCTAATCAGATCTGGACGAACCTGGACCGGGAAATCAGGATTTCCCTTCAACTGGTATCAGAGCCATGGTTCTAAAATTGTTTAGATCTGATTTTAATTTTATTTTAATTAAAAATAATGTGATTTCAGATGTCACATGAGATGTGATCAGATCTGAAATCAGAAAAATTAAAATTAAATGATTTGGATCTAAGAACATGAAGATATGCATGACTAGTTCTAGAATAGAATAGTTCTATAGAATAGTTTTGCATGTCTTTGATTTAATCTGATTAAATCATATTTTAGATCTTCTTATTTACTATTTTCTGATATTATAAGTGTTATAATAACATCTGATAAACAGCAAATAAAAATTATTTAATTTTAAATATCATATGAGATATGATAGATGCATGACTAGACTAGTTGTAGAATAGTTCTACATAATTGTCTAGATTAGAATTTATTTTGATTAGATCAATTTAAATCTAATTTTTTAGATTATTATGTGATAATTTAGATCTGAAAACATGCATGATTTGATACATGAGATGTATGCAAAATATGCCTTGATTAGATCTAAATTTGTATATGAGATATATGATATAGATCTATAACTGTTTTGTAGATTTACATGTTCCTGATTAAGGCGTTCCTCTTGGCCGTCCGGTCATAAGAACGAAGAAGGGTTTAAAGGCCCTCTCTTCCCATTCGATGGGGTGTTCTTATGACGTGTAGGGGTGCTGCGTGTTCGTCCTTAATCAGAAACCCAAAACTTACTTTCTGCAAAACCCTAGATCCTGAAACCCTAGGATTTATTGTGCATATTTTGTTTATGAACCCAACTTAATTAAGAATTAAGTTTATGGAATATTAATTAGGTCTAAAATTGAGAATTTCAGATCTAAGACATATTCATAATACTGGGTTCGGGCTTGGGTAGCTCAATTAGGTCTAAGCGGTTGATCAAACCGAATCAAGAGTTGGTTAGATGGGATCAACAATGCTTAAATTGACCAGCCTAATAGGATTAAGTCTGGGTCAAGATCGAGTCACGATCAAGCAAGACCTAATTAGGCTCAGAGGTTAGAGTCTGGATTGTAGGCTAACCCAATTGGTTCTGACTCAACAATTTGGTGTCTAAGGTAAGTTTGGCACAGACGACCGACTGGTTTTTAATTGGAAGCTACTCGACCTGAATGCGTTCTTGTGCGAGTTAACGGCATATTCCTTCCACCGGTCTCACTTACCTGGCCATATCTGTTGACACAGTTCTGATCTGAGGTGGTCAATAATCCGAGCTGACCCATGCCACTAGGTTAGTCATAATTGTTATGACTAAGCCAAGTCTAGTTTAATGAGACCTGAATCAATTCTCCCTAAGAAAAGATTAAGTCCGAGGTCTTCCACCATTGTAGACGTGCGGGCCCTTCCCGGGGTTGATTGTTCTCGGCTGGATACAGTGGCTCAGTTGCACCGGGAAGACGCAACCATGTCTATTAGGCATTGGATGCTATGGGCTGGAGGATGAGTTGGGCTCAATATTCCGGATACGGTGAGAGACCCAATTAGGAACCCAGTCTATGCAAATGGTGGGTCTGACTTAACTAAGGAGTGGATCAATATTCCGGATACGGTGAGATTCATGAATTAGAGACCAAGTTTGGGTGCACCATGATTAGAGAATCATTGAACAAGAGTTGTTCACTCATTGGCTAACCCATCACCAATAACTGTTAGGTGAGGTGATGAGTCAGTTGGTGAGACCGCACCACCCACTAGAAATCATCAATCGCGGAGATTTTCGCATCTCTACAGAGGGAGTGTAGGGATCCGAGAAAATAGTGGGAGCTAATTTGTTTAAAAATAAAATCCCTAAACAAATTGGTCAAGTCAAAATTACAGTATCTAACTAGAATCTTTGACTCTCTACAGGAAAATGTCTGCGTCCAACCCACTGGCACGTATCCTAGACACACATAGACTGACTGGACCCAATTATAAAGATTGGCTCAGGAACTACAAAATTGTTTTGGGTTCAGAGAAGTTAACACATGTTTTGGACCAGGACCCTCCCACCTTACCAGCTCGTCCATCCACTGAACAGAGAGCGTCTCTGGAAAAATGGATTGACGAAGACAATAAGGCCAGATACTACATGTTGGGCTCGATGTCTGATGAGCTCCAGCGCCAACATGAAGATATCGGGACTGCTCGCCAAATGTTGGCTCACCTGCAGGAGATGTTTGGTGAACAGAGTCGCGCAGCCAAATATCAAGTCACGAAAATGACTTTTTAAGGCTAAGATGCGTGATGGGCAGTCAGTCCAAGATCACTGTCTGACAATGATCAAGGACATGGAAGAGCTTGAGAAGCTCGGTGTGAAGTTGGACTTGGACTTGCAGAACGATATTATTCTGCAATCCTTGACTGATGCATATGGGCAATTCATCATGAATTACCACATGCATAAACTTCAAAATTCCTTGGCCGAGTTGATGAATATGCTGGTTACCGCTGAGCTTTCTATGAAAGGTTCTAAAGGCTCAGTTCTTGCTATGGAACGGACTTCTTCCAAAAGAAAGTCTTATGGAAAGAAAAAGAAGTCTGTGAAAAAGCAAAAGGTAGAAGGATCAAAGAAGAAGAAGGCAGAACCGAAGAAGAAGGTCGATGGCAAAGGAAAGTGTTTCCATTGCAACAGCGACGGCCATTGGAAGCGGAACTGCCCTACTTACCTGGCCACCCTGAAGAACAAGAAGGAAGGTCCTTCTGGAGGTATGCTCGTTATTGAGTCTAACCTTACGGTTTCTTCTGCATCCAGTTGGGTGCTTGACTCTGGTTCTAGTGCTCATCTGTGCACTTCTATGCAGGGTCTTGAGGATAGCAGGAGGCTGAGGGATGGAGACATGATCCTACGCGTCGGTAATGGAGCAAGAGTTGCTGCAGTAGCCGTGGGAACATACCCTCTGCGATTACCATCTGGTTTAGACTTAGTTTTAAAAGACTGTTATTATGTGCCTGCAGCTAGCAGGAATTTGATTTCTGTTTCATGCTTAGCACAAGAAGGTTATGTGATCACCTTCTTTAAGGACCATTGTAACATTCTTTATGAAAGAAATAAAATTGCAAATGGTTTCCTTGTTAATGGTCTTTATCAGTTGCATATTGATGTACCTGTTTTAACTATCGAGCAAAACGTGAATGCCAAACGACCTAGGGATAGTCCAAACGACAGATATCTATGGCACCTGAGATTAGGTCATATAGCAGAAGATAGGATTAACAAATTGGAGAAAAATGGGCTATTGAGTCCATTGACTTTTGAGTCATATCCAACTTGTGAATCTTGTCTTCAAGGCAAAATGACTAAACTCCCTTTTGTTGGACATGGGGAGAGGGCCACAGATCTCCTTGCCCTAGTACATACTGATGTGTGCGGCCCATTCGATGTGCCGGCTAGAGGCAATTTTGTCTACTTCATTACCTTTACCGATGATCTGTCTAGGTATGGGTATGTGTATCTTATGAGACACAAGTCTGAAGCTTTTGAAAAGTTCAAAGAATTCAGACATGAAGTAGAAAAACAAACTGGAAAACCCATTAAGGTTCTTCGATCAGATCGAGGAGGTGAATACCTTAGCCGGGAATTCCTAGACTATCTTAAGGAAAATGGCATAGTCTCTCAATGGACTCCACCAGGAACACCTCAACTCAACGGGGTTTCAGAACGGAGAAATCGGACTCTATTGGATATGGTTCGATCCATGATGAGCTTCACAGACCTCCCAGATTTTCTTTGGGGACATTCATTATTAACTTCAATCTATTTACTGAATAGGGTTCCCTCTAAAACCGTTCCTACCACACCGTATGAGATATGGCACGGTAAGAAACCAAGTCTGAGTCATCTCAGAATTTGGGGTTGTCCGGCTTATGTCAAAAGACAACAAGCGGACAAGTTAGAGTTTAGGTCCTTTAGAGCTCGATTCATAGGATATCCTAAAGAGTCATTAGGATACTATTTCTACATTCCAGAAGACCACAATGTGATTGTGAGTCGACATGCCATATTTCTTGAAAAATAGTTTATTCAAGATAGTGGCATTGGAAAGCAGATTAAGCTTGATGAGAAAGTCTCACAAGCAGAAAGAGCTAAGGACCAAGTGGAACCAAATCAGGTTGAGCCAATAAGAACACTACCTCCTCCACCTCGTAGATCGGAAAGAGTTTCCCGTCCCCCTGAAAGATACTTAGGTATTATTTCAGAGGACGTAGAGGAAATGTTCCTCATAGGTAATGGTGCTCATGGTGATGATCCCAAAACCTACAACGAGGCGATATCAGATATCGACTCCGAGAAATGGCTTGAGGCAATGAAGTCAGAGATCGACTCGATGCACTCAAACCAAGTCTGGACCTTGGTAGATCCACCAGAAGGTATAGTACCTATTGGGTGTAAATGGATCTTCAAGAGAAAGATTGGTGCAGATGGGAATGTGGAGACATTCAAGGCTAGACTGGTGGCAAAAGGTTATAGTCAACGTGAAGGCATTGACTATCAGGATACCTTTTCCCCGGTAGCTATGCTAAAATCCATCCGCACATTGCTTGCTGTTGCAGCCTATTTCGATTATGAAATATGGCAAATGGACGTGAAAACGGCATTCCTAAATGGATATCTTGAGGAAGATATCTATATGGAACAGCCGCTAGGTTTCACATCCAGTGATACTGATCACAAGGTTTGCAAGCTGCAAAGGTCCATATATGGACTTAAGCAAGCATCTCGGAGCTGGAACACTCGTTTCAATGATGTGATCAAAAAGTTTGGTTTCATCAAAAATGAAGAGGAACCATGTGTTTTCAAAAGGGTCAGTGGGAGCGCTGTTGTCTTCCTCGTATTGTACGTGGATGACATCCTCCTTATTGGGAATGATATTCCCATGTTGACATCAGTCAAGATGTGGTTGTCCAAGGAATTCTCCATGAAAGACCTAGGTGAAGCATCCTTTATTCTAGGAATTAAGGTCTATAGGGATAGACCGAATAGGATGCTAGGACTTTCACAGAAGATGTACATAGAGGAAGTACTAAAGAGGTTTAGTATGGAAAACTCTAAGAGGGGATTAATACCCTTCAGACATGGTATTCATCTTTCCAAGAAGATGTGCCCCAGCACACCTGAGGAAATAGAACGCATGAGCAAGATCCCTTATGCTTCTGCAATAGGGAGCCTCATGTATGCCATGCTATGTACACGACCTGATATAGCCCATGCTGTGAGTGTCACAAGCAGATATCAGTCAAATCCAGGTGAAGAACACTGGACTTCTGTGAAATGTATCCTTAAGTACTTGAGAAGAACTAAGGATATGATGTTGGTCTTTGGTAATGGAGAACTCCAAGTTCAGGGATACACAGACTCGGACTTCATGTCCGATATAGATGATCGAAAGTCGACATCTGGCAGACTGTTTGTGCAATGGTGGAGCTGTCAGCTGGAGTTCCAAGCAAACTGTGATAGCAATTCCACCATGGAAGCAGAATATATAGCTGCATAGAGGCTGCAAAGGAAGCATTCTGGTACATCTCATCCGCGATTACCTTGAGAAAGGTTACGTTGAGGTCAGGTCAGAGAGTCAACTCCGCAGATAATGTGGCAGACCCACTTACAAAGCCGTTGGGCCAGCAGAAGATCGAAGCCCACCTTGAGAAGATGGGACTTAGACTTGTAGCCAATTGGCTTTAGGACAAGTGGGAGATTGTTAGATATATGTGCCCTAGAAGCCAGAATTGGCTGACACTTGTAATACACTTCTAGGGGCAAAATTATAATTTTGACTATAATTAATGAAATGGGTTATTTTCTATCACACATGTGTATTTAGTGTCTGTGATACATCCTTTGAGTTAATGGTAATGATAATTCATATTTTCAAGAGTTGAAAATTTAAGACATGAATAATCATTATTAACTCATAAACAGCTCCCGACCATAGGATCATCACGAGGATGGTGATTGATCCGGAAGGTTGGTGTACGATCGCTTCTCTTTAGTAGATGAGTCTTGAGTCTACGGTGTGGAGACACCGGAGCGAGAGTACAGGTACTCGTTAGAGAACGAGGGCACTGAGCGTGACCACCTCGAGTAGTCATTAGGAAGTCTACCTTCTCGTCAATGACTGACTCGATGCTGCAGTAGTGTGTCTGGTTCTTTGACCTGAGATGCATCGGCAGTTCACCTTGAGGGTGTTATAGTTTGACTACACCATTACTCGGTCTCCTAGCCATATGGAACCCTGAGGTGTATGTTGGCTATAGCATGTTCATTGTAGGAACTGGATTGCATCAAGATGGGATCTATCTACCTCGGTGGTAGAGGAGCAGCCCTATGATGATCATGAGAATCAAGTCCAGAAATCCATGGCCATGGTAGAGTGAAATAATAGAAAGAGTTTCTATTTAGATTTTCACATTGGACTCGAATCGAATGATTACATCATATGACAGAGACTAGGGTTTGACGAGTTCACCTTAACCCTAATCTGATCGGGGCTCAAGATAGAAGAACTGAATCACACAGGTAGCTGCACCAAGAGGTTCGCATTCAGCTCTGATGGGTTGCCACCATATACTGCTAGGTGTCACTGGTGGATTTTGGGAGCAATTAGAATGATTTAGATGATCGATCATTCTAGCTGTTCGAATCAGAAGAGTTCTGATCCATCGAAAGGAGTTTCGATGATGTCTATGATAGAGATCATGACATATCCCATTACCATACAGAACTGAACCTAACTGGGTCACACAAACAAGGGTTTGAATCTGGTGATCATCAATTGAACTGATCTAGTTCAATTGATCTGAATGAGATTCAATTAGGTTCAAGGAAATCGTGCTAGCACTCGATTGAACCTAACGTTCTTCTTTTACTATCATAAATAAGTTGTCCTGACTGAGCCAAAGGAGTTTGTGCTCAATCAGAGGCCTTCATATGGTCTGACTGGAGGTTGTCCAAGTCAGAATAGGTTGTCTTATTTGTAAGACATTACCTGCCATTTTTGGTCACCTGCCATTTCTTGTTCTTTGACTTTGGTCAAAAGTCTACCGTTTGACTGGTCAAACGTTGACCATTGACCCTTTGACTTTTGACCACATGTCATGCACCTATTGGAGAGCTGGTGGGGGCTTGTCCCCCTGCCAGAACCTGGCAAGGAGAAGGGCGCACGCCAAGGGTGGCGTGAGCCCAAGTAGGAGGCGCCTAGGAGTCCTTGTTGGACAAGGACTCCACCTCCCTTTAGGATTCCAATCAGAGTTCTACTAAGAATCCAGTTTGACTGGTCTTAGGCGCCCTCTAAGGAGGAATCCAGGGGTCTCTTTTTCAACCAATCAGATTTAGATCTGATTTCACAAAGGGTTGTGATTGGTTGAGAGGAAGAGGAGTTGGATCACGCTTAGTCTATAAATAAGACCCTGCGCCCAACCCTAATTCCAATGCTATTAGATACGCCCCAAGGCTGCCTCTCCCCTCCTTCTCCATGCCATACTCTCTTCTCCCCTTGCTCTCCACGTCCAAAAGTGTTTTGGACTTAGTTTGGTGCGATTCAGATCAAGGAAAGGCGATCAAAAGCAAGAAGGCTGCGCTGCTGCAAAAGGACGACTGCAGATCTTCAAAAGAGTTTTGAAGATCCTCCAGATCAGATCCAGATCTGATTTTTGGAGGTGTGATAGAGAAGAAGAGGTTCTCCAGATCCAACCCGAGTGGATACCGGTAGAGGCCAGGCGCTTGCGTGGCTAAGATCCAGAACCTTCCGCTGCAATCAGGATCATCTACAGGGTAATAGGATTACCCAAATCAGGTAAATTAAATTTGATTTAATTTATCTTATTTTATTTTATTTATTAAAATAATAAGAATCAGATCTGAAACATATCAAGATCTGATTGAGATCAAGAGAAAATTTTTGAAATATATCTCTTGATCTAATCAGATCTGGACGAACCTGGACCGGGAAATCAGGATTTTCCTTCATGATGATCATGAGAATCAAGTCCATAAGCCCATGGCCATGGCAGAGTGAAATAATAGAAAGAGTTTCTATTAAGGTTTTCACATCGAACTTGAATCAAATGATTAAATCATATGATAGAAATTAGGGTTGGACGAGTTCACCTTAACCCTAATCTGATCAGGGCTCAAGATAGAAGAACTTAATCACATAGATAGCTACATCGAGAGGTTTATTTTTAGTTTTGATGGGTTGCCACCATATACTACTAGGTGTCACTGATGGATTTTGGGAGCAATTAGAATAATTTGGATGATCAATCATTCTAGTTGTCTGAATTAGAAAAGTTCTGATCCATCGAAAGATATTTCGATGATGTCGATGATAGAGATTATGATATATCCCATTATCATACAGAACTAAATCTAACTAGATCACACAAATAAGGATTTGGATCTGGATATCATCAATTGGACTAATCCAGTTCAATTGATTTGAATTAGATTTAATTAGGTTCAAGAAAATCATCCTAGCACATGATTGAGCCTAATGTTCTCCTTCAATTATCATTAAAAGTTGTCTTGACTGAGCCAAATGTATTTATGCTCACTCAGATATCTTTACTTGATCTGACTGAAGCTTGTCTAGGTCAAAAAAGGATTATCTTAATTTATGAGATAAATTTGAGACAACACCTACCATTTTTCGTTACCTGCTAATTCTTATCTTTTGACTTTGGTCAAACGTTGACCTTTGACACTTAGACATCTGTCCATGTGTCATGCATCCATAGGAGAGTAGATAGGGACTTGTCTCCTTACTAGAAAATGGAAAGGATGGGGCTCACACCTAGGAAGGCGTGCGCACAAGGATAGGGATGCCTGGAGTCCCATATAGATGGGATGCCAGGTTGCTTCTTGGAATCAACTTAGGTAGGCACCTAAGACTCAGCTTTGACCAATCTTGGCACCACCAAAGGATGATTTGAGGGGACTCTCATCTGATTAGATCAGCTGATGTCATCCCACCAATCAGATTTAGATCTAATTGCATGAAGTGATATGATTGGCTGGGATGATGTGGCATTGCATGGCGCAACAGGGTCTATATAAATCCTGTCTGCGCCAAGCTTTAAAGATGAACACCCATAGCCCATGCCACAAGGCTACTCCTCTCCCTCCTCCATGCCATCTTCAGGTCCTCTCTCTCCTCTGCACACCCAAGGAGATTTGGGCTCCAGTTTGATGTGATCCAGGTAAGAGAAAGGTGATGAGAAAGGAAAAAGGTAGCACTGCTGCAAGAGATGATTCCAGATCTTCAAAAGGAGTTTTGAAGATCCTCCAAATTAGATCTAGATATGATATTTGGAGAGATGATAAAGAAGGAGAAGATCTTCAGATCTAGCCTAAGTGGATACTGATAGAGGCCAGGCACTTGCGTGGCTAGATCCAGAACCTCAAGCAATTAGCAGGATCATCATAGGATAATCTGATTTTCCAACAAAAAATATAAAATTAAATTAGATTTAATTTACCTTTTATTTTATTTATTAGATCTATAAAATTAGATTTAAAATATCTCAGATCTAATCTAGGTTCAAAAGAAAAATTTTTGAAATATCTCTTTTGATCCAATCAGATCTGAACGAACCTGATCCGAAAAAACTAAATTTTTCCTTCAAGTATAATGAGGAAGACAACAAGAAGAAAAAGATAATAGCACTAAAATCCATGGTTGATGAAGAAGAAGATGATCTATCCATCAGTGAGGAAAATGATGAAGAGAGGGATCCTGGTGATTAGAAAATTTAAGAAATTTATGAGAAGAAGAAGATAAGGATTCAAGAAAAGGAGCTTCATTAGAGGAGAAGCCAATAGGAAGAAAGAAAAAGAAAAAGAGAGGGATCAGCCTACTTGCTACGAATTCAAGAAGCCAGGATATTTTAGGATTGAATGTCCTCTATTGAAGAAGGGGCCAAAAAGAATAAAAAGAAAAGCCATGTTAGTAACTTGAAGCGATAGCGACGAGTCAAGCTCGGAGGAAGAAAACTAAAACGAAGCAAATTTATGTTTCATGGCACAAAATGATGAGGTATCCTCCACTCTTGATTCAGATTTTATCTTTGATGAGCTTCAAGATGCTTTTTATGACTTGATGAAAGATTTTAAAAAGATAAGTTCAAAAAATAAAAATCTTAAGAAAATGACTTAAACACTTCTGAAAGAAAAGAGAGAGATAATTAGTAGCCACAATAAGTTAAAAGAAGAAAACAAAATCATAAAGGATGAATTGGATAAATTAAAGCCTTTAGTTGATATATTTACTTGTAGTTCTAAAAAATTATAAATGATTTTAAATAATCAAAGAGGAGTTTATGATAAGACCGGACTAAGATATAAACCTAAAGACAAAACCAAGTTTCTAAAAATTTTTTTTACTACACCCATCTCTAATAGCACTTCTCATACCATTTGCTTTAGATGCAAAAAGATAGGACATAAGGCTTTTGAATGCAATACTAGAAAATTTAATGAAAAGTATGTTAAAAGTATTTGGATTCCAAAAGGAACCATGTTTACTAATCCTAAAGGATCCAAGAAGACTTGGGTACCTAAAACTATCATTTGATTTTTTGTGCAGGAATGCCTTGCAGCCCAAGGAGCAAAACAAGAGTGGAAATTAGATAGCGACTGCTCAAGGCATATGTCGGATGACAAGCAACAATTCATCATCCTAGAAAGAAAAAAAGAAGAGTAGTCACCTTTGGTGATAATGGCAAAGATAAAATAATTAGCTATGGTAAAATTTAGATTACTCCTACCATCTTTATAGATAATGTATTGTTAGTTGATAATTTAAAACATAACTTGCTTAGTATCAGTCAACTTTGTAATAAAGGTTTTAAAGTCTCTTTTGAATCTTCTTTGTGCAAAGTATTTTATTCCTTGGATGATAGCTTAAAATTCATTAGATTTAGGCATGAAAATATCTACATGGTGAATCTTGATGAAATTGCCATGAAGAGTAGCCAATGCCTAGTTGCAATGAATGCTAACATAAAAGAAACTAGTTGGCTTTGGCACCAAAGATTAGATCATGCTAGCATGCATACTCTTTATAAATTGCATAATAAAGACTTAGTTAAGGGGCTACCAAAACTAAATTTCAAAGTTGATCATGTTTGTGATGATTATCAATTTAGAAAATAAACTAGGAAGAGTTTCAAATCCAAAAATATGATTTCAACTTCTAGGCATCTTGAATTGATTCATATGGATTTATTTGGACCTACTAGGACTACAAGCCTAGGAGGAAAGCAGTATGGTCTAGTAATTGTTGATGATTATTCTCATCTCACTTGAGTTCTATTTTTAGCTTACAAAGATGAAGCATTTTCAATGTTTTTAAAATTTTACAAGAAAATAACAAATGAAAAGAACTCTATTGTGGTATGTATTTATCGTGATCATGGCACAGAATTTGAAAATAAATATTTTGAAGAATTTTGCAATGAATATGGTATAGAACATAATTTTCTAATACCTAGAACTCCTCAACAAAATGGGGTTGTTGAAAGAAAGAATAGAACTTTAGTTGATATGGCGCTTACCATATTGTGTGAAGGAAATCTACTCAAATACTTTTAGGCTGAAGCCATTAACATAGCATGTTACATCCTAAATAGAGTTTCTATTTACCTGATCTTAAAGAAGATCCCCTATGAGCTTTAAAAAGGAAAAAGACCTAATATTAATTATTTTCATATTTTTGGTTGCAAATGTTTTATTCATAACAATGGTAAAGATAATCTAGGCAAATCTGATACTAAGATAGATGAGGGTATATTCCTTGGATATTCTACATCTAGCAAAGCATATAGAGTCTTCAACAAACACTCTTTGGTTATTAAAGAATCTATACATATTATCTTTGATGAAGCTAACAATCAATCTTCGAGAAAGAAAGATGTTTTTGATGATAATACAGAAATTTTTGAAAATGGAATGAAGGACCTAAACTTGAAGGATAATAACATTCAAGACAAAGATAAACCTACAACAATCTTGGAACAAAGCAATGAAGCATCTAATGATCATAGAGATCTACCTAAGGAGTGGAGGTTTGCATACCATCACCCAAGAGAATTGATATTAGGTGATCCTTCGCAAGGGATAAGAACTAGATCCTCTTTTTAGGATACATTTGATTATCTTGCATTTATTTCTCAAATAGAATCTAAAAACATAGAAGAAGCTGAACAAGATTCTAATTGGATGCTAGCCATGCAAGATGAGCTAAACCAATTTAAAAGAAATAATGTATGGACTCTTGTAAGTAGACCCATAGATCATCCTATAATTGGTATAAAATGGGTATTTAGGAATAAATTAGATGAACATGGTAATGTTGTAAAAAATAAAGCTAGATTAGTTGCTAAAGGATATAATCAAGAAGAAGAAATTTACTTTTATGAAACATATGCATCTATAGCAAGATTAGAGGCTATTAGATTGTTACTTGCTTTTGTCTATTATATGAATTTTAAATTATTTTAAATGGATGTGAAAAGAGCCTTTTTGAATGATTATATTGTTGAAGAAGTATTTGTAGAACAACCACCCAGATTTGAAAATCACTCACTTCCCAATCATGTATATAAGTTAAATAAAGCACTCTATGGACTTAAACAAGCACCTAGAGCATGGTATGAGAGATTGAGCAAATTTTTATTATAAAATAATTTTATTAGAGGAAGTGTAGACACCACACTATTTTTTAAAAAGAAAAATAATGACCTTCTTGTAGTTCAAATATATGTAGATGACATCATATTCGGAGCTACTGATGAAATTCTTTGTTAAGAGTTTGCTAAGTTGATGTAGAGTAAATTTAAAATGAGCATGATGGGGTAGCTGAATTTCTTTCTTGGACTACAAGTCAAACAATCAAAGAAAGATATTTTTATTTGCCAAATAAAGTACATTAAGGAGACGCTCAAGAAGTTTGGCATGAAAAATGGAAAGAAGATCGACACACCCATGAGCCCCTCATGCAAACTTGACAAAGGTGAAAATGGTAAGAATGTAAATGAAAAGCTCTACAGAGGTATGATAGGATCCCTACTTTACTTAACTACAAGTAGGCCTGATATATTATTTAATGTATGCATGTATGCTAGATTTCAATCTAATCCTAAAGAATCACACTTCCTAGCTATTAAGAGAATACCAGTGGCACCTGTCAATTTCTAGGATTGAACTTGATCTCTTGGTATAGCAAAAAGCAAAACTCTATAGCACTATCAATGGCCGAGGCTGAATATGTTGCTGCGGGGAGTTGCAGTGTTCAAATACTTTGGATCAAATAATAACTCAAAGACTTTGGAATTAAGCAAAATAAGATACCTATTAGATATGATAACACTAGTGCCATAAACTTGACAAAAAATTTTATTCAACATTCAAGAACCAAACACATTAAAATTAGATATCATTTCATTAGAGATTCTGTTCAAAATAATAACATTGTGCTTGAGTTTATTTCAACTGAAAATCAACTAGCTGACATTTTTATAAAATCTCTAAGTGAAGATAGATTCTCAAAAATCTAGGATGAACTTGGTATTTGTGATCCACTTTGAAAATTTTTAATCTTGAATTTATTGGATCATTTTTTATCACCTTCCATCATCCTTAACACCCCTAATCCCATCTTAAAAAATTTAAGAAAAATAGGCTTGAAATTCCTCCTCTATTTTGATTTCTTCTCCCTGTGCTCGAGAAGTCTCGGGTTATTCACGAGACCTCTTGGCTGGATTTTGAGACCTCTCATGCTAAATGCTAGAGCTCTCAAAGTTTTCAAGACGTCTAGTCTTTAAGATGAGAGCTTTCGATTCTTGTGGGCCCTCTTTTTAATCGATCTACATGACATCCCCTATTTCATTTATTCATTCCATTCTTCCGAGAGCTCTCCTCCAAACTCTCCAAAACTCTCCTCCTCTCCTTAAGTGCTTCCTTGTCCTGCACCAGCACCTCCCTCATCTTTTGATCAAGATCTTTTAATTGAAAGGATGGTAGAAGAAGTGGTTCAGAAAGTATCTGAAAGATTTATGGATATACTATCCAGTGTGAGGCATCAACTCTTTGTATGCATTGAAGAATAAAGAATATCCACTGAAGGTCAAACAGAAATGCTTAGCCAACAAATTAGGGGATTATCCCAAAGACTAGAAATTTTGGAGGAGCAACATAAGACGCCAGCTTAGATTGAACTATCCCTATCCGAGAATGCCAAAATTGCACAGAGACTTGAAGAGAACATCACTGTTCAGTGCACCATGGCTGAAGTCTTTATTTTCATCCTGTGGTAGATTTTGAGTCGGACTCCATCCTCTTCTGGACCATCATCTTCTTCTAGACTATCACCTTCTCCTAGACCTGCTCCTCACTTATCCTCTACTAGATCCAAATCTTCCTCTGAATCCATCATTAAGTTTTTTTCTGATGAGGACTAGGTCTAGTATCTCTTTTGTTTTGACTTTCGATTTAGGTATACTGGTATGAGATTCATTTTTTGTAAACCAACATATATCTCTATCTATGTATTATTACATCTTGTAATGAAATCAATCCTTTTTATGTTCTTACCTTTTTATGATTCTCTTATTATGGTGATTTTGATGTTGACAAAAAGAAAGAGAAATATTAAGGAGAAATATGCAAATGTATAATTAATTCAAATCAAAATACAAATGTATAATCAATTCAAACTAATATACACAAAAAGGAACTTTTAGAAAATGAAATGATTGAAATAAACAAATACAAAATGAAAAGAATGTTATTCAAATCCTATTCATTTCATGAGAGCATACATTAAGGAAGAGCTTTAGCACAAAAATTTTGCATTCATTAGTTCATGATATACAAATTACTTACACTCCTTTTATGGCTTGCTTAATATTTTGTCACCATCAAAAAGAGAAAGATTATTGAACCCCCTAAGTGATTTTGATGATGACCAAATATTAAAGCAAATGATTACTAATATATTTTATTTTAAATATTTTAATGTCAGAAGAAAGAGAGCTCTTTGATCAAAATAAGAAAGACATAAAGTGGAATTCAAATAAAAATTGAATCTTCTTGATTGGTGCAAAAATTTTCTCAAAATTGCCTTGGAGCAGTCTTCGAGACATCTCAAAATTTTTTTAAGAGCTCTCGAGTAGACTGGCATGCCCTAAATGCAGTTCTGGCTTGATTTTGAGAGGTCTCAAGTGAATTTCAATAGTGAGAGGTCTTAGGTGATAGAAATCTAATTTTTGTGCTTTGAGAGCTAGAGGTCTCGCAGTTCCAGCAAGATGTCTTGTTGAGAATTGAGAGGTCTTGGTTTTAGGCAAGCCATTTTTTTCAGAAAGCTGATTTTTCATGCGACTAAAGGTGAGAGCTCTCCTGATCAAATTAAGAGGCCTCTTAACCTGGTGAGATGTCTCAAGACAAACTAAGAGGTCTCGAGACTCGACGACAACCTTTTGATGGAGCATTCCAGATCAGATTTTTTCAATCTCAATGGCTAATTGCTACTCTCCAATGATTGGATCTCAGTTTTTCTGAGCTCCAATCATCACCAAAAGAGAGGAAATATGGTAGATATAGAAGAAAGAAGGCTTATTTTTAATTGATCTGAGAAAAATGAGAGAAAGCGAAGCATGCTCTATTCTTGAACGAATACCTAATCTCCAATCAATCAGTTCTCTTAAGCTTTGAAGAATCCTTAAGTGCATTAACTCCACGTATTCAAAGAGGCTTTCAACGAACTACAAGGATAACTTTTCTGCTCATTCAAAGGGGCATTTTGAGTTATAAAATTTTTTTTCCTCTTTCCATGTACTTGATTTCATCAATGGCTAAAACTTGGGTTTTGGGGTTTTTCTCTCCTCTGTTTATTCAGATTGATTTGTCTAATTCTTGAAGGGTTGTGGTTGGTGAACCTAGAAAAAAACTAACTAGATTTTTGGATAGTGAGCCTAAGAAAACTATTCGACTGTAATCTTGCAGGATTATAGTGAAATTCCCAAGAATTTACTTGGGGAGTAGATGTGGGAGCTAGAAGAGCACCAAACCACTATAAAATTCTCTTGTTTATGTGTGTGCTCTTGGTTGTATCTTCTATTTGCCCTCATATTTGATTCACTTAGGATTTAATCATTTATCACCACACATATCTACTTTAAATTTTTGAAAACCCAATTCACCCCCCCTTGGGTTGTCTATTTAGGCAATAGGGTCAACTCGACTATGATCCGAGCTAGCTCAGTCTCAACCCAAGCCTGCTCAATCGATATCTAAGCTAGCTCTACCTGTGTGTCAGCTCCTTATCTTGGCTGATACTTCTTCTAGCTCTTGTCCTTTACTCTATCTTGTATCTCCAAATCTCTGAAGCACCTACCAAGCCTCTTAAGATCGTCATACCTGAATCTCAAGTCCATGGAGTGCTACACACCACCTCTACCCTCGGACAACTCCAGTCCTAGCCCTCGGACCACACCTATCCTAGTCTTTCTAAAATTAACACCCTAACTCCTCCCATGGCTTCGCAAGGCTTGGGAGCACCACCAATCTTTACATAGCTAGTTTCAGGTTAGATGGATTACTACATGAATCCATGACCATGACAAACTCATAATGGGATTTCTAAAAATGTGGGGTTAGTTCTACATTTGAAGGGACATAGCTTAAGTTTGAACCTAAACCTAACATAGAGTTAATTTTGTATTTGCTGGTTCATGTCTCAACCATCACATTATAAACATAAATGGAGATTAATTTCATCAATAATTGTTTAACATTCTCTTTCATTCCTTTTCAAAAAGTTTTTAGAGTTTAAATTATTTAAGATTTTTTAAGTTTTTAACTTCTTTCTTCTTAGATTAGATTTTCTTTTTGCAAAATCTATTAATATTAGAATTCCTTCTTCTATGGAAGTCTTCCCAATGTAATAGAAATCTAATTATGGTTACTATAGTAATATTTTAAATTTTAATAAAATAATTTTTTAAACTTTTTATAGAATAGTCTGATAAGGGCTTTTTTTGAAATTGAAAACTAAGAAATTAAGTCATTTTTATATAATTAGGAATTTAAGTCAGAGGGATTCGACCAAAAGATTGACTGCGAAGAAATCTTAAAAAATAATATGAATTGCCTTCAAGATAGATTATTATTATTAAATTATTAATAATATTGATTACTGTGTTTGGTACATACAGATAATATTGTAGTAAAATTATTGAAATTCTTGATTAATATGTTTGGTATAGCAATCATATTATTGTTAATATAAAATTAAATTTTTAAAATATCCCTAGTAATGTTGCTCTTCTTTATATATATATATATTTTCATTAGATCAAAATTAGACAATGGAGATTATACATCAATGATCCAAGCCATTAGATGTGATCTACTACCTCAAAATTATTTGCATACAAAAAATCATATTATTTAAAGACCTCTAGCTTATGCATCAAGTGATCAAAAAATATATCTAATTCAATTTTATTTAGGTTATCCAATTTTTGACTACTTGATGCTTAGGCTAGGAGTCTCTAAATCATATATTTTTTTATGTGCAAGCAGTTTTGAGGTAGTAGATCACATTCAATGGTTTGTATCATTGATGTAGGATCCTTATTATAGAGTTTTGATCTAATCGGATCTGAGTTCAAATTCGATCGATCTAATTTTATTTTGACTTATATATTTATGGGTTTTGCTACCATGCTCCAAAGAATATTTTATTTATTTTTATTTTTATTTATTTGGATCATTGGATTAAATATGGACCATTCATATTTGGGCTTAGTGGACTATCAATGTGCATGGTTGGTGCAGTAAAATCTATTCTTCCTAGTGGCCCATCGAAAGAGGGGGGGGGGGGGGGGTAAATGCAGAGAAGCCACATGGACACCGGGAGTTGGGGGGGCAGCGATGGCGGTAGTGGCATGGAGAAGCGGTGGACCGAGGAGGGCCAGGGGGGGGGGTTGGGGGCAATGGTGTGGAGAAGTCACAGGCCGCGAACGTAGGGAACGTCGGTGGAGAAGGGGGTGGTTATGGTGGTGTGGAGAAGCTGCTGGGGGAGGGGGCGCACACTGTTGGGTTAGGTACAGAGCAGCCCACATTTGCTAGGGTGGGGTGGGGTGGCACAGAGCATCCATGGCCACCGGGGTTGGGGGCTCAGAGCGGTAGTGGACAACTAGGGGGGTGTGCATGGAATCAAGAGCAGAGGAAGCACGGAATGATTGGAGGGGGGGGTTGGGGGGTGTTGGTGGCACGGAGGAGGCACAGGCAAGGGGGGGAGGGCACACGTAGAGGAGTGAAGGAGTCATGTAGGGGGCTAGGTGGTGGCATGGGGGGTCACCGTGGGGGTGTGGAGCACAATGGCACCACGAGCCGGGGAGGTGGGGGCATTGGGTGTAGTGAAGCCATGGTAGAGGAAGAAGAAAGAGAGGAAAAACACTGTCAGGAGGGTAAAGACTATTGGGGAGGGGGGCAGCACGAGAGCAGGATGGGTGGGAGGGGGGTGGTGTAGCAAGTAGGAGAATCTAGCAAACCTGCACCTATAGACAAGTCGAGTGAAGCTCGGCCATATTCTAAAATTCCTTCAAAGCACAAATGAGCTTGAACTCCACCTCGAGCTTATCGATCGAGAAGCTTGAATTGGAGGATGTGGCTAAGTCCTCTTACTAGAAGATTTCATAACTACTCTTTCCTCAATGCTCTAAAATACTCAAGTGCTGATGGAGATCAAGGAGCAACTCCCAAGGCTAGACAAAATGTGGTCTTATCCAAGCAAGCATAACTCAAACAAGTACTACCTATACCATCGTGACCACAATCACGATACTGAAGAATGCATCCAACTTCAGAATGAAATTGAAGAGCTGATTAGATGAGGCCGACTGGATTGATTCCTGTGATGTCGGTTAGAAAGAAGGAAAGATTGGTCGAGAGCCCTCCTATAGCCAGAGCCACCTCGAAGGAAAGAACCATAAGGAGATTAGCCCCTACTTGGAATCATTAATGCAATCACTAGAGGACATCGATAGGGGGAAGCTAGCAGACCAGCAAGGTTAGCAAAAAAGTAGAGGACTGATGAATCCATTACATGAGGGGTTGAATTCTACATAATGACGTGATTGTAGTTACTTCAAATATTGCCAATAATGATGTATGCCATGTCTTAGTTGATAATAGAAGCTCTACTGATGTTTTATTTTATGATGCTTTCTCCACAATATTTATACCTGATAGTCATATGGGATGAATAATTTTTCTATTGGTGGGATTCACTAGTGATGCTGTATCGGTCAAAAGAATCATTACTTTACTAGTTGTGGCAGATCGGTACCCAAAACAATCCAAAGCTTAGATCGATTTCTTGGTGGTGAAAACTCCATCTACTTCTAATGCAATTCATGGCCGACCTGGGTTGAATGTACTTTGAGCTATAGTATCGACCTACTATTTGAAGATGAAGTTTTCAATAGAGCATAGGGTTAGAGAAGTTAAGAAAGATCAAGCTCTAGTATGCATTGTTACACAATTACCCTACAAGATGAAAGGTAGCCTAAAATTTATCTAGTGAACAAACTTGATGTTCGTGATGACTTGACTGAAGAATGATGGAAACTAATTGATGATCTTGTCGTAGTTTCTTTGAATGATGGAAATGAGGACCATACAGTCCAGATTGGTTCAAATTTGGAGGTCGAGATTAAAAGCCAGCTCATCACCTTTCTATGAAAGAATGTTGATATCTTTGCTTGGATTCTCGTAGATATGCTGAGGATCGACACAGAAGTTATGGAGCATCGGTTGGGTGTAGATCCAAAGCATCGACCTATAAAACAAAGGAAGCATAGCTTTGCACCAAAGTGGCAAAAGACGATCGTGGATGAGATAGACAAGCTTCTTAATGCTAAGTTCATCTTGAACGTATCTTACCCATACTGGATTGCAAATATAGTTCTTGTCAAGAAAGCAAATAGCAAGTGAAGGATATACATAGACTTCACTGATCTGAACAAAACCTGTCTAAAAAGATAGCTATCCTCTACCTAGAATCGACCAGCTAGTGGATGCAATCTCAGGGCCATGAGCTCCTCACCTTTATGGATGCTTTCTCTGGCTATAACCAAATTTGGATGGCACCAAAAGATGAGGAGAAAACTACTTTTATTACTAATCATGGTCTTTATTATTATAGAGTCATGCCCTTTGGACTAAAAAATATAGATACAACCTACTAGCACTTGCTGAATAAGATTTTCAAGGAGCAGATTGATCGCAACATGGAAATTTATGTAGATGATATGCTTGTCAAAAGCCAATCTTGAAGAAATCACATCGCTGATCTAGAAGAGACATTCAATACTCTTTGAAAGTATAAAATAAAGCTAAACCCAACAAAATATGGTTTTGGGATAACTTCAAAAAAGTTCTTAGGATTCATGGTATCAAGGTACGGCATCGAGGCAAATCCAGAGATGATCAAGATCATTCAGGAGATGACTATTCTCAACATAATAAAAGAAGTTTAGCATATGATAGGAAAGGTCATTATTTTGAATCACTTCATTTCAAGGTCAGCCAAATATTGCATGTCCTTCTTTCAAGTCCCCAAAAGACCAATGAACTTCTGTTGGATCCCAAAATGTGAACAAGTCTTTGAGGAATTAAAAAACTACCTCAGCTCACCTCCTCTCCTTGCCAAGCTTGAACCAGGCAAAGAGTTGTTCTTGTACTTGGCAATATATCTTGTGGCCATTGGAGCTATCCTAATTAGAGAAGAAGTAAAAATTCAGAAGCTGACTACATTAGTCAAGTCCTGAGAGATACAGAAATAAGGTATACTAAATTTGAAAAGGTGACCTATGCCTTTCTGATTGCAGCTAGGAAGCTCTGACCTTATTTTCAAGGACACAAAATAAAAATTCTCACAAACCAACCAATAAAAGTAGTTCTTCACCAGTCAGATACTTCCAAGAGAATAGCAAAATGGATAATTGAACTCATAGAATTCGATATCAAGTTTCTGTTGAAGGAAAATCTATTTTTTCACCATAGGATTGTCCAGATCTGATCAGTTCTGAGATGAATTTTTCTACAAAAATTTCTATGATGTAATCAGATCTAAGAGTTCTCAAATCTAATTATGGTGATCTAATATTAAAAATTAAAAATAAAATAAAATTAAATTTAATTTTAAGTACCTTGTTCGATAATCTAACTATCCTGCGATGATCTTGATCGTTCCTGAGGTTATGGAAGGAGCCACGCATGCGCCTGGTCTCTACATGTATCCACTCGAGTAGGATTTGAACATCTTCTCATCGCAACTCTCTACTCTAAATATTAGATCTAAATCTAATCTATAGATCCTTCAAAACTATTTTTGAAGGCAGCCCATCCATCTCACGAACACCGTCGTGTAGATCCTGAATCTTGTACCAAAAACATTGGACCTTCTACTCAGATTTATGCATAACTTTTTAGGCATGTAGAAGAGAGGGAGGGAGAAGATAGAGGGGGCATGGGATATGGTATGGGCGACAGAACTTGGGCATGGAGACTATTTTGTGCGATCTATCTACAATGGGGTGAGAAAGATTTCTTAAACCCAATGCCACATAGAGTCCCTCTATGACCAAATAACCAACTTATTTGATCATTGGGACTCCAGAGATTATTCTCCATGTCAAAACATCAGATCCCATTTAATTTTGTCACCAAAATTGATTCAAAAAGTGGGTGACATGAGTAGATAAGGAAGAGTCCATTGTATCTAGGATTCTTCCCTCAAGAGTTTGATTCAAATTAAACTCTATCAAAACCTAGTCAAACCACCACTATAAATCATGAAATTTGGCACACCCTTAGAATGACTCGAGCTCTATCACATATCCAAAAATTAAATCAAAATAATTACTAAAAAATTTCTAGAAGTATTTGATCAGGTGACCATCAAATTCTATCAAATAGGTCAACTTTTGACCTTAGTCCAGTTGCACTAGAAATGGATTTAACTTCTACAATTTATCTAACCTAGACTAGTTCCAATCAAATGAAAATAAATCCATTCAAAATATAGAAATGAGTAAAATCAAATTTGACTCGATTGTGATGAATCAGAAAGATTTCAGAAGGAGAAAGCCAGGCTCAATCGTGTGCTAGCACAATTACCTTGAATCTGATTGGATCTAATTCAAAATAATCAAACTAGGTTAACTCAATTGATGACATCCAAACCCAAACCCTTATTTATATGACCTAATTAGGTTCAGTTCTGTATGATAATGAGATATGTCGTGATCTCTATCATTGACATCATTAAAACATCTTTCGATGGACTAGAACTTTTTTGATTTATACAATTAGAATGATTGATCATAAAAATCATTCTAATTGCTTCTAAAATCCACCGATGACACCTAGCAGTATATGGTAGCAATCCATTAGAACTAAAAGTAAACCTCTCGGTGTAGCTACCTATATGATTGGATTCTTCTATCTTGAGCTCCGACGAGATTAGGATTAAGGTGAACTCGTCAAACCCAAAATCCATCATCTGAATTAATTATTTGATTCGAGTCTAATATGAAAATCCTAATAGAAACTCTTTCTACCATCTTCACTCTACCATGGCCATGGGCTTAAGACTTAATCTCATGATTATCACAGGGCTATTCCTCATCTACCGAGGTAGATAGATCTCCTATTGGTGCAATCCAATTTCTATAATGAATATGCTATAACCAACATATGCCTCAGGATTTCGAATGGCTAGGAGATCGAGTTATGGTGTAGTCAAACTATAACACCCTGAAGGTGAACTGTTGATACACCTCAGGTCAAAGAACAAGATACACCACTATGGCATCGAGCCAGTTATCGATGAGAAGATAGACTTCTATATGACTGCTCAAGCTGGTCACGCTCAGTATCCTTATTTTCTAATGAGTATCTGTACTCTCATTCTGGAGTCTTCACACCATAGACTTAAGACATATCTAACCTAAGAAAGTGATCGTACACCAACCTTCTAGATCGATCATCATCCTCGTGATGATTCTATGGTCGGGAGCAGTTTATGAGTTAATTATGAAAATTCATATCTTAAATTTTTAACTCTTGAAAATATGAATTGTCATCACCATTAACTCAAAGGATGTATCACAAACACTTTAAATACATATTATGATAGAAAATAATTTTTTCATTAATTTATAGTCAAAATTATAAAATTATCCTTAGAAGTATATTATAAGTGTCAGCCAATCTGGCTTCTAGGGCATACATCTAACAAACTTTTACTTGATCTAAAGCCAATTGGCTACAAATCTAAGTCCCATCTTCTCAAGGTGGGCTTCAATCTTCTACTGGCTTAATGGCTTTATCAGTGGGTCAGCCACATTGTCTGCAGTGTCAACTCTCTTGACCTCGACGTATCCCTTCTCGAGGTAATCATGGATGAGGTGGTATCACCGCTCGATATGCTTGGATTTCTGATGAGATCTTAGCTTCTTAGCTAGGGCTATAGCGCCATTATTATCGTAGTATGGAGAGATGGCATTTGATGGCATCACTCCGAGCTCTATGGCAAACTTTTGTAGTAGAACTCCTTTTTTGCAGCCTCTGATGCAGCGATATACTCTACTTCTATGGTGGAGTCTGCTATCACTGTCTGCTTGAAACTCTTCCAACTGATAGCTCCACCATAATAAATAAACAGACTTTTAGATGTCAACTTTCGATCAGTTATGTCGGACATAAAATATGAGTCTATATACCCCTGGACCTGAAGTTCTCCATTATCAAAAACTAGAAACATATCCTTAGTCCTTCTCAAGTACTTAAGGATACATTTCACAGAAGTCCAGTGCTCTTCACCTAGATTCGACTGATATCTGCTCATCACACTCATAGCATGGGCAATATCAGGTCGTGTACATAGCATGGCATATATGAGGCTCCCTATTGCCGAAGCATAGGAATCTTGCTCATGTGTTGAATCTCCTTAAGTATGCTAGGGCACATCTTCTTGGAGAGATGAATGCCATGTTTAAAGGGTACTAAATTCCTCTTTGAGTTTTCCATGCTAAATCTCTTCAACACCTCCTTTATGTATATTTTTATGAGAGACCCAGCATCCTATTCGATCTATCCCTATAGACCTTAATTCCAAGAATAAAGGATGTCTTTTCTAGATCTTTCATAAAGAACTTCTTAGACAACCACATTTTGATTATAGTCAACCTGAGAATATCATTCCTAATTAGGAGGATATCATCCACGTACAATATGAGGAAGACAACAGCACTCCCACTGACCTTTTTGAAAATACAAGGCTCCTCCTTGTACTTGATGAATTCAAATGATTTGATTACATCATTGAAACAAGCATTCCAGCTCCAAGATGCTTGCTTAAGTCCATAAATGGACCTTTGCAGCTTGCATACCTTATGATCATCATCATTGGATGTAAAATCTTGTGGCTATTCCATATAGATATCTTTCTGAAGATATCCATTTAAGAATACTATTTTCACATCTATTTACCATATTTCATAATTGAAATAGGCTGCAACAGCAAGTAATGTGCAGATGGACTTGAGCATGGCTACTGGTGAAAAGTATCTTAATAGCTAATGCCTTCGTGTTGACTATACCATTTCGCTACGAGCCTTGCTTTGAATGTCTCTACATTTCCATCAGTACCTATCTTTCTCTTAAAGATCCATTTACATCCAATAGATACTATACCTTTAGGTGGATCTACCAACGTCCAGACTTGATTCGAACACATTAAGTCAATCTCTAACTTCTTTTCTTCTAACTATTTCTCAGAGCCGATATCTGATATCGCCTCATCATAAATTTTGGGATCATCACCATGAATCCCATTTCTTTTATGTCTTCTGAGATAGTACCTAAGTATCTTTCAGGAGGACAAAAAATTTTACTTGATCTATGAGGTGGAGATAGTGTCTGAGTTGGCATAATTTGATTGGATTCCTCAAGTTCCTTAGCTCGTTTCTCATCGAAGACTTTCTCCTCGAGTCTAATCTATCTTTCGATGCTACCATCTATAATAAAATATTTTTCAAGGAAGATGGCATGTCAACTAACAATCATATTGTAATCTTCTGGGAGATAGAAATAATATCCTAATGAGTCTTTAGGATATCCAATAAACTGAGTTCTAAAGGACCTAGACTCTAATTTATCCACCTATTGTCTCTTAACATGGGCTAGACAATCCCAAATTCTGAGATGACCTAAACTTGGTTTCTTACCATACCATATTTCATATAATGTGGTAGGTACGATTTTAGAGAGAACCCTATTCAGTAAATATATAGCGATCATAAAACTATATCCTCAAAGAAACTCAAAAAGATCCATAAAACTCATCATGGATCGGACCATATCTAATATGATCCAATTTCTTCATTCTAAAATTTCATTGAGTTGAGGCATTCTAGGTGGAGTCCATTAAGAGACTATGCCATTATCCTTAAGATAGTCTAAGAATTCTTGACTAAGATATTCGCCTTCTTGATATGATCGAATAATCTTAATCAGTTTTTCTATTTATTTTTCTACTACAAGTTTAAATTTCTTGAATCTTTCAAAAGCTTCAAAATTATGTCACATCAAATACACAAACTCGTACCAAGATAGATCATCGGTAAAGATGATGAAGTAGACATAATTACCCCTAGCTAGCACATCAAATAGGCTGTACACATCTATGTGTACTAGGATGAGTAGGTCTGTGGCCCTTTCTTCATGTCCTACAAAAGGAAGCTTGGTCATTTTGCCATGAAGGCATGATTCATAAATTGGATATGACTCAAAAATCAATGAACTCAATAGCCTGAATTTCTCTAATTTGTTAACCATGTCTTCAGCTATATGACCTAGCCTAAGGTGCCAAAGATACCTATCATTTAGACTATCCCTAGGTCGCTTTGATCCTATGGCATTCACATTTTGCTCGATATTAAAAATAGAAACATCAATATGTAATTGATTGAGATCATTTATAAGGAAACCTCTTGTAATTTTATTTCTTTAATAAAGAATATTACAATGGTCCTTAAGAAAACTAATTACATAGCCTTCTTGTGCTGAACATAAAATAAAAATCAAATTCCTGCTTGATGTAGGTATATAAAAATAAATTCTAAGAACTAGATCTAATCCTGATTGTAATCGAAGATGATAGGTTCTCATGGCCACAACAGCAACTCTTGCTCTGTTCTCGACACGTAGGATCATCTCACCATCCCTCATCCTCCCACTATCCTCAAGATCCTGCATAGAAGTGCATAAGTAAGCACTAAAACTAGAGTCAAGCACCCAACTGGATGCAGAAGAAATTATAAGGTTAGATTCTATAATGAGCATACCTTCAGAAGGACCTATCTCCTTGTTGTTCTTCAGGCTAGCCAGGTAGAGAGGGTAGTTCCGCTTCCAATGGCTGTCTGTATTGTAATGAAAATAATTTTTCTTGTCAATGGCCTTCTTCTTCGACTCTACCTTCTTCTTCTTCCCCCCATTCATCTTCTGCTTCTTCATGAACTTTTTCTTCTTTTTAAAAAAACTTTTTCTTGGAAGAAGTCCACTCCACAGCAAGCACTAAGCCCTTTAAACCTTTCATAGAGAGCTCAGCAGTAACCAGCATATTCGTAAGTTCAGCCAAGGTATTCTGAAGTTTATGCATATGGTAGTTCATCATGAACTGCCCATACGCATTAGTCAAAGACTGTAGAATTATATCAATCTGCAGATCTTGATCTAACTTGACACCGAGCTTCTCAAACTCTTCTAAGTCCTTGATCATCATCAGACAATGATCTTGGACTGACTGCCCATCATGCATCTGAGCCTTAAAAAGTCTCTTAGTGACTTGATATTTGGCTGCGCTACTCTGTTCACCAAACAAGTCTTGTAGGTGAGCCAATAATTGATGGCTAGTCTAAATATCTTCATATTGGCACTGGAGCTCATCAGACATTAAGTCCAACATGTAACACCTAGCTTTGTTATCTTCATCCATCCATTTTTCAAGAGACACTCTCTGGTCAGCGGATGGATGTGCTGGTAAAATGGGAGGATCTTGTTCCAACACATAAGTCAACTTCTCATAATTTAAAACTATTTTAAAGTTCCAGAGCCAATCCTTGTAGTTGAATTTGGTCAGCCTATGGGTGTCCAGGATATGGGCTAGTGGATTGGACGCAGATATTTTCTTATAATGAGTCAAAGTTTCTAGTTAGATTTTATAATTAGACTTAACTAATTTATTTAAAAATTTTATTTTTAAATAATTAGACTTCTACTATTTACTCGGATCCCTACAGTCTCTTGGTAGAGATGCAAAAGTCTCCATGATTATTGATTTCTAGTGGATGATGCAGTCCCACCAACTGACTCACCACCTCATCTAAAAGTTTTTGATGATGGATCAATTGATGAGTGGACAATCCTTATCCAATGATTCTCTAATCATGGTGCACCCAAACCTAGTCTCTAATTCATGAAGCTCACAATGTTCGGAATATTGCTCACTCCTTAGTTAAGTCAGACTCACCATTTGCATGGATTAAATTTTTGATTGGATCTGTCACTGTATCTGAAATATTGTGCCCAATCCATCCTCCAACCCATAGCATCTAATGCCTAATAGACATGGTTGTATCTTTCCGGTGCAACTAAACCACTGTATCCAGTTGAGAATAATCAACTCCGAAAAAGACTTGTACATCTACAATGGTGGAAGATCTTAAACTTAATATTTTCTTAGGAAGATTTAATTTAGGTCTCTTTAAACTTGACTTAACTTAGTCATAATAATTATGACTAATATAGTGGCATGGGTTGGCTCAAATTGTTAGCCACCTCAAATCAAAACTGGATTGATACAAATAGTCAGGTAAGTAAGACCAGTAGAAGGAATATGCCATTAACTCAATAAAAATGCATTTAGATTGAGTAGCTTCTAATTAAAAACCAGTCGGTCATATCTGACAGACTTACTTTAGACATCAAATTATCGAATCAGAATCAATCGGATTAGCCTACAATCCAGGATCGAACCGTGGAGTCAAATTAGGTCTTTACTTGATCGAGTTACATCTCAATGTGATTCAATTATGATCCAGACTTAATCCTATTAGACTGATCAATTCTAAGCTTTTTTTGATCCTACCTAACCAACTCTTAATTTGGTTTGATCAACCATCAGACCTAATTGAGCTATCCAAGCCCGAACCCAATTTTATGAAGATATCTTAGATATGAAAATTCATAATTTTTAGATCAAATTAATTTCATAATCTTAATTCTTAATTAAGTTTTGGATTCATGAACAAAATATATAATAAAATCTTAGGATTTTAGGATCTAAAATTTTATAGAAAATAAGTTCTAATTTTTTATTAAGGACAAACGCGCAGCATCCCTACATATTATAAGAACATTCCATCGAATGGAAGGAGAGGGCCTTTAAACCCTATTTTGTTCTTATGATCGAACGGTCAAGGGAAATATCTTAATCAAAAATATATGTTCTAAAACAAAACTAGTTAGATCTAAATTATTTATCACATATACAAAAGATCTAACCTATATATATCTTGCATACATCTCATATATCATAACTCAATCAACCATGCAAGCTTTCAGATCTAAAGTATCATATATTAAATTTAAAAAATAAAATTTTAAATTTAATCATATTAAAAATAAAACTATTCTAGATATTTTATAGAACTATTCTATAACTAGTCTAAGCATGCATCTTTCATACCTCATATGAATAAATTAAAAATTAAAAATTTTATTTTCTATTTTTTAGATCTAGTTATAATAATTATAACATTAAAAAAATAAAAATAAAATAGATCTAAAATTATATTTAATCAAATTAACAACATGATCATACTAGACTACACATACAACAATTCTACTCCTAGTCTAGTCATGTATCTCATACATTATAGATCTAAATCATATAATTTTTAATTTATTGATTTTAGATATAATAACATCTAATATGATATCTAAAATTATTTAATATTATATCATAAATAAAAATTAAATTAGATCTAGAAAAGATCTGAAGAACTGCTAATGCAGCTCTGATACCAGTTGAAGAAAAATCTAATTTTCCACCGCAGGATCGTCAAGATCTGATCAGATCTTAGGTGGATTTTTTTATAAAAATTTCTATGATCTGATCAAATCTAAGGGTTCTTAAATCTGATCATGATGATTTAATATTAAAAATTAAAAATAAAATTAAATTAAATTTAATTTTAAGTACCTTGTTGGGTAATCTAATTATCCTATGACGATCCTGATCGTTCTTGAGGTTCTGGAAGGAGCCATGCACGCACCTGGCCTCTACTAGTTTCCACTTGGATAAGATCTAAATGTGTTCTCCTCATGAATCTCTCCTCTAAAGATTAGATCTAAATCTGATCGGTAGATCCTTCAAAACTAATTTTGAAGATAGCCCATCCATCTCATGAATACTGTCATGTAGATCCTGAATCTTGTGCCAAAAATCTTGGATCTTCTACTCAGATTTGTGCCTAACTTTTCAGACATGTAGAAGAGAGGGAGAGAGAGGATAGAGGGGCTGTGGGATATGGTATGGGCGACAGCACTTGGGCATGCAGACTATTTTGTGTGATCTATCTATAATAGCGTGAGAAAGGTTTCTTAAACCCAATGCCACATATAGTTTCTTTTTGACCAAATAACCAACTTATTTGATCACTGGGACTCCAGAGATTATTCTCCATATCAAAACACCAGATTCCATCTAGTTTTATCACCAAAATTGATTCAAAACATGAGCAACTTTAGTAGATAAGGAAGAGTCCATTGTGCCCAGGACTCTTTCCTTAAGAGTTTGATCCAAATTAAACTCTATCAAAACATAGCCAAACCATCACCATTGTTGGGGATTATTAGATACGTGTGCCCTAGAAGCACTTCTAAGGGCAAAATTATAATTTTAACTATAAATAATAAAATGAATTATTTTCTATCATAATGTGTATTTAGTGTCTGTGATACATTCCTTGAGTTAATGGTAATGATAATTCTTATTTTCAAGAGTTGAAAATTTAAGACATGAATTTTCATTTTTAACTCATAAAATGCTCCCGATCGTAGGATCATCATGAGGATGGTGATTGATCCAAAAGGTTGGTGTACAATTGCTTCTTTATAGTAGATAAGTCTTAAGTCTATGGTATAGAGACACCGGAGTGAGAGTATAGGTACTTGTTAGAAAATGAGGGCACTGAGCATGACCACCTTGAGTAGTCATGAGGAAGTCTACCTTCTCATCGATGATTGGCTCAAAGCTATAGTGGTGTGTCTAGTTCTTTGACCTGAGGTGCATCGGCAGTTCACCTTGAGGGTGTTATAGTTTGACTACACCATGACTTGGTCTCCTAGCCATTCAGAATCCTAAGGTGTATGTTGGCTATAGCATGTTCATTGTAGGAATTGGATTGCACCAAGAGGGAATCTATCTACCTCAGTAGATGAGGAGCAGCCCTATTATGATCATGAGAATCAAGTCCATAAGCCCATCACCATGGCAGAGTGAAATAATAGAAAGAGTTTCTATTAAGGTTTTCACATCGGACTTGAATCAAATGATTAAATCATATGACAGAAATTAGATTTGACGAGTTCACTTTAATCCTAATCTGATTGGAGCTCAAGATAGAAGAACTTAATCACACATATAACTGCACCAAGAGGTTCATTTTTAATTTTGATGGGTTGCCACCATATACTACTAGGTGTCACTGGTGGATTTTGGAAAGAATTAGAATGATTTGGATGATCGATCATTCTAGTTGTCTGAATCAGAAAAGTTCTAATCCATCGGAAGGTGTTTTGATGATGTCGATGATAGAGATCATGACATATCCTATTATCATACAGAACTGAACCAACTAGGTTACACAAACAAGGGTTTGGATCTAAATATCATCAATTGGACTAACTCAGTTCAATTGATTTGAATTAGATTCAATTAGGTTCAAGAAAATCGTGCTAGCACATGATTAAGCCTAATGTTCTCCTTCTATAATCATTAAAAGTTATCTCGACTGAGTCAAATGTATTTGTGCTCACCCAGGTATCTTTACTTGGTCCGACTGGAGCTTGTCCAAGTCAAAAAAGGATTGTCTTAATTTATGAGATAAATTTGAGATAACACTTGCCATTTTTCATCACCTACTAATTCTTATTTTTTGACTTTTGTTAAATGTTGACCTTTGATACTTAGACATCTACCCATGTATCATGCACCCATAGGAGAGCAGGTAGGGGATTGTCCCCTTGCTAGAAAGAGGAAAGGAGGGGGTGCACACCTAAGGAGGCATGTGCCCAAGGATAGGGACACCTGGAGTCCCATACAGATGGGACTCCAGGTTGCTTCTTGGAATCAAACTAGGTGGCGCCAAGGACTCTGCTTTGACCAGTCTTGGCACCACCTAAGGGTGTTGAAGAGGGGCTCTCATCTTATTAGATCAGGTGATGTCATCCCACCAATCAGATTTAGATCTGATTGCATGAAGAGACGTGATTGATCGAGATGATGTGGCACTGCAGGGTCTATATAAACCCTATTTGCACCTTGCTTTAGATGACTTCTCCCTTTACCCATGCCACATTGCTCTCTCCCTCTCTCCTTCACACCTTCCTCAAATCCTCTCTCTCCTCTCCATGCCCAAGAGGCTTTAGGCTCAATTTTGGTGCGATCCAGGCAAGAGAAAGGTGACAAGAAAGGAAGAAGGCAATACTGATGCAAGAGATGACATCGAATCTTCAAAAGTTATTTTGAAGACCTTCAAGATCAGATCCAGATCTGATCTTTGGAGGATAGATCAAGAAGGAGGAGATATCCAAATCCTACCTGAGTGGATATCGGTAGAGGCCAAGCGATTGCGTGGAGGCATCCAAAATCTCAGGCAATCAGCAGGATCATCATAGGGTAATTAGATTACCCAAGAACAAGGTATAAATTAAATCTAATTTAATTTATTTTAATTTTATTTTATTTTATTAGATTTATCAAATCAGATCTGAAAAGTATCAAATTTAATTTAGATCTAAGAGAAATTTTTTTTGAAATATTCCTCTTGATCAAATCAGATCTGAACGAATCTGATCTGGGAAATAGGTGTTTCCCTTCAGGGATAAACCCCGCTCCCACCGAAGTTCAGTCTGATGCTTAGCCTAATGTAACTAATAATCATAGAAGAGCTTCGATCAAAAATTCTTCTTCTTGGGACTTCTTCAGCGATTGAATTTCTTTCGGACTCCTCCAACAGTCAAACTCCTTCCAGACCCCTCCAACGGTCGAACTCCTTCTGGACCCCTCCAGCAACCGAACTTCTTTCGGACTTCTCCAATAGCTGAACTCCTTTCAAACTCCTCCAGTAGCTGAACTCCTTTCGGACTCATCCAGCGATTGAACCCCTTTCGGACTCCTCAAGTGGCCAAACTTTTTGCAGTCATCCAAGAAGGTCTCTGCACGAGTTTGATCCTGAACATGGCATGAATCGACCCACACCCGAACTACCTTAAAGGTGCCCAAACTCCTCTAGAATTGATATAGCTCAAAGGTCATCACCAACCGATGCCTATCCCTCCAAACATTGACTATCAAATCTCAAATGGACTGGCACCTCATGACAATAGATGCTATCCTTCATAACAAACTCCACGTAGCCCCGAGCAACCCACTACCCGATAGTTATGGTTGTCATTATCAGTTGTTACAGGGTCCATCTATAAAAGAGATCCTCTAGATACATTTTCTCTAAACTCTCTTCTTCTTTCTAAAATTTTGTAACTTTTTTGACCGAGCACTCCATTTTTGTTGGTCGAAAAAGCTGACTTGACCATCGGAGGGTCTTGCTAGAGCCACCACCCCAGACTCTAGATGAGACTTATTTTGTAGGTCACCGACGGTGACCTCATCTTCTTCGACTCTAGCACTTCTTCATGGCAATCAGATTTCGCACCAACGAGATTGGCACTAGAGCAAGGGTCCTCTATTCTTGAGGTTCTCTTGTTCTTAAAGGAGTGCTCAGTAGCGATCTCTCTTCTTCCTCTTTAGAGTTCTTCCTAAAAAAACTGCCTCCCAAGAAAGCTTCGACCCGACGGTCAACCACCTTCGTGGCCAGATCTCATCCAGATCTTTCCGCCCATGTTTTGTCCCCTGCATCTCAAGCCCCACTGCCTACGATAGTGGACACGGTGCAGTTCGACCTGTTGGTCTAGTAGGTCCATGGCTTCACTGAAGCAGTGCAGGCCATGCGGCAGTGGCAGCTATCTCCAACACCATCTCGATCGGAGCAGATTTCTTGAGAGCCAGAGAACCCGATCTGGGGGTGGCCGACTTGGGTCAGTTGGTCAGCGACCCCCGAAAAAGGAAAGCAGAGGGTGAAGAGCCCTTGCTCGGACCATGACTCAACCCTAGGGGGAGCTTTACCCTCATTCCATCAGAAAATCCTGGAGATCAATGATCGTGAAGATATCTTGGATCAAAGGCTCTAGAAAATGAGCTGATGAATTGAAGAACTCTGTCATGCTCCCTCCTCCCATGGTAACAATATTTGCACCGATCCTCCTTTTTCTCAAAAGATTATGCAGGAACCAATCCCACCAAACCTTAAGCTCCCTCAGTTTGAGAGTTATGATAGAACCACCAATCTGATCGACTATCTGAAGGCCTGCTGGATAATGATGCTGCTCCACGATGTGCCAACCACCATTTTATGCCAGGCTTTTTTGTCCACCCTCAAGGAAGCTGCCAGGAACTGATACTCGACCCTTAAGCTAGGTACCAACTATTCCTTCGATCAAATAAGCCATCAGTTTATGGCTCATTTTATTAGCAGCCAACATTCCCATCATGGTTTAGATTCCTAAATGAATATCAACTAGAAGAAGGGGGAATCTATCCGAGCTTATGTCACCCAGTTTAATGCTGCTGCATTGGAGGTTTGAAATCTAGACCAGTTTGTTATAATGGCCGCACTCAAGGATGGCCTTTAGAAGAATAATTTGCTATTCTCTCTAGAGTAGAAGTACCCCAGGGACTTTGCCAATATGCTGGCTCGGGTTGAAGGTTATGCCCAAGCTGAAGAGGCCATTAAGGCTAGGGATAATAAAGTCGCCCAGGAGCAGTAGGCGGGCGAACCAAATGCGCCCATGGCTGGAGAGAAACTGAGCAGAGCTTGGCCATGCTCCCGAACTCCTTCAGAGTGTAAGCAGGTTCGAACTCCTACCCGAGCCCAGAGGCGAAGAAGCCCAGATAAAAGGGCACGATGGAGATCTCCCTTCAAAAAATTTTACAACTACTCCTCTCTCAATGCTCCAAAAATCCAAGTACTGATGGAGATCAGGGAGCGACTACCAAGATCGAAAAGGATGCGCACTCATCTCGACAAGCACAATCCTAGCAAGTTCTACCTCTACCATCGCGATCGCGATCATGATACAAAAGAGTGCATGCAGCTCCAAGAGGAGATCGAGGAGCTCATCAGGCATGGTAGGCTTGGTCGATTCTAGTGACATCGATCGAAAGCACGAGAGGATCGACCGAGAGCACCCCCACCATCAGAAGCACTGATGGACGAGGAGCAGTGAGAAGATCGGCCCTCGATCAGCATCATTAACACCATCTTCGAAGGACTTCGGCAAGGAGAGGCTAGTGGGTCAGCCGAGCCTGGGAACAGGTGAAGAACTGAAGAGCCCATCGCTTTCACCGATAAGAATGCTCAAGGAGTCTAGTTCCTGCATAATGACATGGTTGTAATCTCTTTAAACATTGCCAATTATGATGAGCACTGTATTTTGGTAGATAATGGAAGCTCTATTGATGTTTTATTTTATGATGCTTTCTCAAAAATGTCCTTACTCAATAACTATTTAGGACCTATGAACTTTCCATTGGTAGGCTTCACTGGCGATGCCGTGCCAGTTGAGGATATAATAACTTTGGCTGTGACTGCAGGGCAACATCCGAAGCTGGTTAAGGCACAGATCGATTTTCTAGTTGTAAAGGCTCCATCTGCCTACAATGCTATCCTTGGCCAACCTGGTCTAAATGCGCTCCGAGCAGTGGTGTCAACTTATTATCTAAAGGTGAAGTTTCTAAAGAACTATGAAACTGGAGAGATTAGGGAAGACCAGGCATTGGCAAGACGTTGTTGCTCCATTGCCCTATAGAAAAACATCCAGCCTGACCTTTGTCCTGTTGATGGGTTGGATGTCTGTGATGATCTTACTAAAGAGTGAGGCGAGCCTTTGGAGGATCTTGTATCTATGCCCTTAAATGATGGGAGTGCGGAGCACACTATGCAGATCGGCTCCAACTTGGGGGATGAGGTTTGGGAGCGACTCATCACCTTCCTTAGGAAGAATGCAGATGTCTTCGCCTAGATTCTAGCAGATATGCTAGAAATTGATGCCGAGGTCATGGAACATCGACTGGCTATTGATTTTAAGTATCGGCCAGTAAAGGAGAAGATGCACAACCATGGCCCGATGAGGCAGAAAGCAATTATAGAAGAAGTAGGCAAGCTCCTCAAAGCTAGATTCATTCGGAAAGTTAACTACAACTGAGTCTCAAATATGGTTCTCATCAAAAAGGCAAACGACAAGTGGAGGATGTGTATAGACTTCAAAAAGTTGAACAAAACATGTCCAAAAGATAGCTACCCTCTACCCAGGATTGATTAATTGGTAGATGCAACCTCAAGCCATGAGCTCCACACCTTTATGGATGCCTTTTTCGACTATAACCAAATACGGATGGTGTCAGAGGATGAGGAGAAAACTGCTTTTGTTACTGACCGTGGTCTTTATTATTACAGGATCATGCCCTTCAGGCTTAAGAATGCAGGCGTGACTTATCAGCTCTTGGTCAATAAAATCTTCAAGGAGCAGATCGACCATAATATGGAGGTTTACGTCGATGACAAGCTGTTCAAAAGCCGAATGTCTATTAATCATGTTGCCGACCTTGAAGAGGCTTTTGATGCACTCAGGAAATATAAGATAAAGCTGAACCCAACCAAGTGTGCCTTTGGGGTAGCCTCAGGAAAATTTTTAGAATTCATGGTCTCAAGATGAAGAATTGAGGCCAACCAAGAGAAAATTCGAGCTATCCAGGAGATGACTGCTCCGAAGTCCATCAAAGAAGTTCAGCGTCTGATCAAAAAGGTTGCATCTTTGAATCATTTTATTTCAAGTTCGGTCGAAAGCTACATGCCCTTCTTCCAAATCCTCAGAAAATCGAAAGATTTTTACTAGACTCAAGAATGCCAAAAGGCGTTCGATGAGCTCAAGAACTACCTCAGCTCGCCTCCTACTAGCCAAACCCAAATTCGGAGAGGAGCTGTTCCTCTACCTTGTGGTCTCCCCTGCGGTGCTAGCGGTAGTCCTGGTCAAAGAAGAGGTGAAAGTGTAGCGACTAATCTACTACATATGCTGGATCCTAAGGGATGTAGAGATCAGGTATACAAAGTTGAAAAAATTGACTTATGCTCTTCTGATTGTAGCAAGAAGACTTCGACCTTACTTCTAGGGACATGCTATAATGCTCCTCACTGACCAATCGATCAGAGTGATCCTTCATCAAATGGATGCTTCCAAAAGAATTACAAAATGGGCCATTGAATTAACAGAGTTCGATATCAACTATCGACCTCGGCCAGCAATCAAGGCTCAAGCACTGGCCGACTTCATAGTTGAATGTACCATCCCAGATGATGTCGAGCTTCAAAATAAAACCAACATTTCATGGTTGCACCTAAGCTCCTCTGAAGAAAGAACAAACCTTCCTGAAGATTTTTGGGCCTTATACATTGATGGCTCCTCCAATGCTTCTAGAGTAGGTGCTGGGCTGATCCTGATCATTCCAGAAGGTATCATCATGGAGTACGTGCTGTATTTCGATGATAAACAATGGAGCAGAATATAAGGCCCTAATAGTCAGGCTCAGGATAGCCAAAGAATCATGAGCTGATCAGCTTCAGGTTTACAGTGACTCCCAACTAATCGTGGGGCAGGTCAGCGGTAGTTATGAAGCTCGAGAAGAAAGCATGGTAAAATATCTTGAGAAGGTGAAGAGCTTGACCCCAACCTTCGGCAGCTTCAGCATTCAACAAATCCCAAGGGCGGAAAATGCTAGAGCGGACCTTCTTTCCAAGCTAGCCATCCTAGCTCCTAACGAGCTTCCTAAAGAAGTTTATTATGAGATTGAAATGCCCATGCACAGAGGAACCACAGCCTGTCATGCAGGTCGGCCAGGAGCCCCACTAGATTCACCCACTGACTGCTTATCTTAAGGATGGGGTTCTTCCTCATGACCCGAAAGAGGCTTGGAAGTTGAGAAACCAAGCCTTTCAATATGTTCTTTATGAGAATAAGTTATATAAAAGGTCATATTCCCTACCATTATTGAGGTGCCTCCAACCCTCTAAGGCCAATTTTGCACTATGAAAAGTGCACGAGAGAATTTGCGGAGCCATCTAGGTGCCAGATCTCTATCTCATAAGCTGCTCTGATAGGAGTATTATTGGTCGACTATGCATGGTGATTGTGTTGATTACGTCAAGAGATGTGACCGCTGCCAATGGAATGAGAAAGTCCAAAGGCAACCAGCCATCGTGCTTGGCCCGTTGAGTGCTCCTTAGCCATTTGCATAGTGGGGAATGGATATTCTTAGACCCTTCCTAATGGCATCTGGTTAACAAAAGTTTCTCCTAGTCGCCATCGACTATTTCACTAAATGGATCGAGGCTGAACCACTGGCAAAGATTATCGAAGCCAAGGTGCATGACTTCATTTGAGAGTCGATCATCTGTAAATTTGGACTCCCTCAAACTATCATAATAGATAATGGCTGACAATTCATCGGGGCGAGGTTCATCGAGTTCTGTGAAGGTTTGAATATCTCGCACCACTTTACGTCGGTAGCTCACCCACAGGTAAATAAAAAAGCTAAAGTGACCAACCAGATCCTATTACAAGGCATCAAGACAAGACTTGAAAGAGCAAGAGGGGCCTGGGTAGACGAACTTTATCATATTCTGTGGGCATACCACACTATCCAAAGGCTGTCGACTGGAGAAACACCATTTGCCTTAGCTTTTGGAACAGAGGCAATTATCCTGATTGAACTTAAGCTTCCATCGGTGCGGGTACTGACTTTTAATGAGCAGCATAACTTGCAGGACCTCAGAGCCAACCTCGACCTACAAGAAGAGAAAAGAGAGAAAGCCTAAGTTCGGATGGCAGCTTGCAAGCGAAGGGTGACTCAATACTATAACTCCAGAGTCAAAGATAAAATATTCAAAGTGGGGGACATAGTGCTTCGGCGAGCTACCATCTCTCAGCCTCAGAGCCAGGAGAAGCTTGCCCCAAAGTGAAAAGGATCCTGTGAGGTCATGAAAGTCGTCAAACTCGAGATGTACTACTTGAAGGAACTCGGGGTGTAGGCCTACCTCGACCATCGAATTTAAAAAATCTACGAATGTATTACCGATGATTTGATTATAATGAAAATTTTCTACTTCAACATCCTAATCTTTATTGTATACCGATAATAAAGGGGGACTATCCTTCGAACTTAATCTCACAACAAATATGGCCATGTTAGGAGCAGGAGGAGAACCTTATCCTAACATGGGCAAAGTTGAAGGCCTCATTCATTTTGGATGAGATGAGGGGAGAGGTCCTGACAACAGCCCTAATATGGCCCTACAATCCGTTAGAAAAAGGAAGAAAACCTCGTCCTAACCTGAGCAAAGTTGAAGACCTCATTCATTTTAGATGAGATGAGGAGAAAGGCCTTGACAACAGTCCTAATGTGCCCTTACAGCCGTTAGGAACAGGAGGAGAACCTCATCCTAACATGAGCAAAATCGAAGGCCTCATTTATTTTAGACAAGATGAGGAAAGAGATCCAAAAAATGGTCCTAATGTACCCTTACAACCCATTAAAAATAGGAGGAGAACATCATCCTAATGTGAGCAAAGTCGAAGGTCTCGTTCATTTTAGAAGAGATAAGGGGAGAGGTGAAGGAGAAATCCTGATTTTCTGGGTCAGGTTTGTTCAGATCTGATTGGATCAAGAGAGATATTTCAAAAAAATTTCTTATAAATTTAGATTAGATCTGAGATGTTTTAGATTTAATTTTATAGATCTAATAAATAAAAATAAAAATAAATTAAATCTGATTTAATTTATACCTTGATGTTGGGTAATCAGATTATCCTTTGATGATCCTGTTGATTGCCTGAGGTTCTGGATCTAGCCACACAAGCACCTGGCCTCTACCAATATCCACTCAGGTTGGATTTGGAGATCTTCTCCTTGTTTATCATCTCTCCAAATATTAGATCTGGATCTAATTTGGAGGATCTTCAAAACTCCTTTTGAAGATCTGCAGTCATCTCTGCAGCAGTGCTGTCTTCTTCTTTTTCTCATCACTTTTCTCTTGTTCGGATTGCACCAAACTGGAGCCCAAATCTCCTTGAGCATGGAGAGGAGAGAGAGGATTAGAAGTTGGCATAGAGGAGAGAGAGGGGCAGCCTTGAGGCATGGGCTAAGAGAGATCTTATCTAGGTTTGGCGCAGATAGAATTTTTATAGACCCTGCTGCACCATGCAGTGCCACATCATCTCGACCAATCACATCGCTTCATGCAATCAGATCTAAATCTGATTGGTGGGATGACATCATCTGATTCAATCAGATGAGAGCCCCCTCAAAACATCCTTAGATGGTGCCTAAGACTGGACAAAGTTTATTCCTAGGTGCCACCTAAGTAGAATCCAAGAAGCAACCTGGAGTCCCATCTGTATGGGACTCTAGGCATCCCTATCCATGGGCGCATGCCTCCTTAGGCATGCACCCCCTTCTTTCTAATTTCTAGCAAGGGGACAAGCCCCTATCTGCTCCCCTATAGGTGCATGACATATGGGCAGATGTCTAAGTATCAAAGATCAACGTTTGACCGAGTCAAAAGATAAGAATCAGTAGGTGATGGAAATTGGCAGGTGTTGTCTCCAATTTATCTCATAAATTAAGACAACCCTTTTCTGACGTAGAAAAGCTCCAGTCAGACCAAGTAAAGGTACCTGAGTGAGCTCAAACATATTTGGCTTAGTCGAAACAACTTTTAATGATAGTAGAAGGAGAACGTTAGACTCAATCGTGTGCTAACATGATTTCCTTGAACCTAATTGAATCTTATTCAAATCAGTTAAACTAGATTAGTCCAATTGATGATATCCAGATCTAAACCCTTGTTTGTGTGACCCAATTAGGTTTAGTTCTGTATGGTAATGTGATATGTCACGATCTCTATCATCAACATCATCGAAACTCTTTTCAATGGATTAGAACTCTTCTAATTCAGACAACTAAAATGATCGATCATCTAAATCATTCTAATTGCTCCGAAAATCCATCAGTGACACCTAGCAGTATATGGTGCCAACCCATCAAAACTAAAAATGAACCTATCAGTGTAGCTACCTGCGTGATTAAGTTCTTCTATCTTAAGCTCCGATCAAATTAGGGTTAAGGTTAACTCATCAAACCCTAATTTTTGTTATATGATTTAACCATTCGATTCAAGTTCGATGTGAAAACTTTAATAGAAACTCTTTCTATTATTTCACTCTGCCATGGTCATGGACTTATGGACTTGATTCTCATGATCATCATAGGGCTGCTCCTTATCCATCGAGGTAGATAGATTTTCTCTTGATGCAATCCAATTCCTACAGTGAACATGCTATAACCAACATACACCTCAGGATTCCGAATGGCTATGAGACCGAGTCATGGTGTAGTCAAACTATAACACCCTCAAGGTGAACTATCGATGCACCTCAGGTCAAAGAACCAGACACACCACTGTAGCTTCGAGTCAGTCATCAATGAGAAGGTAAACTTTCTTATGACTGCTTGAGGTGGTCACGCTCAGTGCTCTCGTTCTCTAACGAATACCTGTACTCTTACTCTGATGTCTCTGCACCATAGATTCAAGACTCATCTACTATAAAGAAGTGATTGTACACCAACCTTCCAGATCAATCACCATCCTCATGATGATCATACGATCGGGAGCATTTTATGAGTTAATAACGAAATTCATGTCTTAAATTTTCAACTCTTGAAAATATGAATTATCATTATCATTAACTCAAGGGATGTATCATAGACACTAAATATACATTTTATGATAGAAAATAATCTATTTTATTATTTATAGTTAAAATTATAATTTTGCTCCTAGAAGTGTATTACAAGTGTCAGCCAATTCTGGCTTCTAGGGTACACATATCTAACAAACTCCCACTTGACCTAAAGTCAATTGGCTATAAATCTAAGTCTCATCTTCTCAAGATGGGCTTCGATCTTTTACGGGCCAAACGGCTTTGTAAGTGGGTCTGCCGCATTGTCTATGGAGTTGACTCTCTTGACCTTGATGTAACTCTTCTCGAGGTAATCGCGGATGAGATGGTATCGTCGCTCGATGTGTTTGAATTTCTGGTGAGACCTCGACTTCTTAGCTAAAGCTATGGTGCCATTATTGTCGCAGTATAGAGGAATGGCATCTGATGGCATCACTCTGAACTTTGTGGCAAACTTCTTGTACCAGAATACCTCCTTTATAGCTTCTCACGTAGCGATGTATTCTGCTTCCATGGTGGAATCTGCTATCATAGTTTGCTTGAAACTCTTCCAACTGACAGCACCACCATTACACACAAATAGACTCCTAGATGTCGACTTTCGATCATCTACATCGGACATCAAATTCGAGTCTATATATCCCTAGACTTGGAGTTCTCCATTACCAAAGATCAACAACATATCCTTAGTTCTTTTCAAGTACTTAAGGATACATTTCACAGAAGTCCAGTGTTCTTCATCTAGATTCGACTGATATCTGCTCGTGACACTCATAGCATGGGCTATATCAGGTCGTGTACATAACATGGCATACATGAGGCTCCCTATTGTTGAAGCATAAGGGATCTTGCTCATGCATTCTTTTTCCTCAGGTGTGCTAGGGCACATCTTCTTAGAAAGATGAATACCATGTCTGAAGGGTACTAATCCCCTCTTAGAGTTTTCCATGCTAAACCTCTTTAGCACTTCCTCTATGTACATCTTCTGTGAAAGTCCTAGCATCCTATTCGGTCTATCTCTATAGACCTTAATTTCTAGAATAAAGGATGCTTCTCCTAGGTCTTTCATGGAGAATTCTTTAGGATAACCACATTTTAACTATGGTCAACATGGGAATATCATTCCCAATAAGGAGGATATCATCCACGTACAATACGAGAAAGACAATAGTGCTCCCACTGACTTTTTTGAAGACACATAGCTCCTCCTCATTTTTGATGAAATCAAATAATTTGATTACATCATTAAAATGAGTGTTCCAGCTCCGAGATGCTTGCTTAAGTCCATATATGGACCTTTGCAGCTTGCATACCTTTGTGATCAGCATCACTGGATGTGAAACCTAGTGGCTGTTCCATATAGATATCTTCCTCAAGTTATTCATTTAAGAATGCCGTTTTCACGTCCATTTGCCATATTTCATAATCAAAATAGGCTACAACAACAAGCAATATACAGATGGATTTTAGCATAGCTACTGATGAAAAGGTATCCTGATAGTCAATGCCTTTACGCTGACTATAATCTTTTGCCACTAATCTAGCTTTGAATGTCTCCACATTTTCATCTGCACCAATCTTTCTCTTATAGATCCATTGACACCCAATAGGTACTATACTTCTGGTGGATCTACCAAGGTCCAGACTTGGTTTGAGTGCATCGAGTCAATTTTTGACTTCATTGCCTCTAGTCACTTTTCAGAGTCGATATCCAATATCACCTCGTTATAGGTTTTGGGATTATTAGCATGAACCCCATTACCTACGAGGAACATTTTCTCTATTTCTTCTGAAATAGTACCTAAGTACCTCTCAGGAGGATGGAAAATTCTTTTGGATCTATGAGGTGGAGGTAGTAATTGTATTGGCTCAACCTGATTTGGTTTCATTTGGTCCTTAGTTCGTTGTTGTTATGAGACTTTCTCATCGAGCTTGATCTGCTTTTCGATGCCGCTATCCTAAATAAACTATTTTTCAAGAAAGATGGCATGTTGACTCACAATCACATTGTGATCTTTTGGAATGTAGAAATAATATCGTAATGACTCTTTAGGATATCCTATAAATTAAGCTCTAAAGGATCTGAAGTCTAACTTGTCTGCTTGTTATCTTTTGACATAAGTCGGACAACTCCGATTCTGAGATGACTCAGACTTGATTTTTTTTCATGTCATATCTCATCCGGTGTGGTAGGAATGGTTTTAGAAGGAACCCTATTTAGTAAATATATTGCAGTTAACAAAGAGTGTTCCTAAAGATAATCAGGGAGGTCTGTGATCCTCATCATGGATCGGACCATATCTAATAGGATCTGATTCCTTCATTCTGAAATCCTGTTGAGTTGAGGTGTTTCAGATGGAGTCCATTGAGAGATTATACCATATTTCTTGAGATAGTCTAGGAATTTTTGACTAAGATATTCACCTCGTTGATCTGATCGAAGAACCTTAATGGGTTTTTTAGTTTGTTTTTCTACTTCATGTCTAAATTTCTTGAACTTTTTAAAAGCTTCAGACTTGTGTCTCATAAGATACACATATCCATACCTAGATAGATCATCGGTAAAGGTGATGAAGTAGATAAAATTGCCTCTAGCCAGCACATCAAATGGGCCGCACACATCAGTATGTACTAAGGTAAGAAGATCCGTGGCCGTTTCCCCATGTCCTACAAAAGGGAGTTTAGTCATTTTGCCATGAAGTTAAGATTCATAAATTGGATATGACTCGAAAGTCAACAAACTCAATAGCCCAATTTTTTCCAATTTGTTAACCCTATCTTCTACTATATGACCTAGTCTTAGGTGCCATAGATACCTATCGTTTGGACTATCCCTAGGTCATTTCATGGCATTCATATTTTGTTCAATATTAAAAATAGATACATCAATATGTAATTGGTAAAGATCGTTAATAAGAAAACCATTGGTAATTTTATTTCTTTCATAAAGAATGTTACAATGGTCCTTAAAAAATCTAATTACATAGCCTTCTAGTGCTAGGCATAAAATAGAAATCAAATTTCTGCTTGCTGCAGGCACATAATAACAGTCTTTTAAAACTAAGTCTAAACTAGATGGTAGTTGAAGAGGGTATGTTCCTACCACCACGACAGCAACTCTTGCTCCATTTTTGATGCATAGCATCATCTCACCATCCCTTAGCCTCCTGCTATCCTTAAGATCCTGCATGGAAGTGCACAAATGAGCACTAAAACCAGAGTCAAGCACCCAACTAGATGCAGAAAAAACTATAAGGTTAGACTCAATAATGAGCATACCTCCAAAAGGACCTGCCTCCTTCTTATTGTTCAGGGTTGCCAGGTAAGTAGGGCAGTTTCACTTCTAGTGGCCATCATTGTTGCAATGGAAATACTTTCTTTTATCAACGGCTCTGCCTTTTTCTTCTTTCCTCCTTCCATCTTTTGCTTTTTCACAGACTTCTTCTTCTTTCCAAAAAGCTTTTTCTTGGAAGAAGTCCATTCCATAGCAAGCACTAAGCCTTTAGAACCTTTTATGAAAAGCTCAGCAATAACCAGCATATTCATAAGTTCGGCCAGAGAATTTTGAAGTTATGCATATGGTAGTTCATGATGAACTGCCCATATGCATCGATCAAGGATTGCAGAATTATATCATTCTGTAGATCCAGGTCCAACTTTACTTCAAGCTTCTTAAGCCCTTCCAAGTCCTTGATCATCATCAGACAACGATCTTGGACTGACTGTCCATCACGCATTTTAGCCTTGAAAAGTCATTTAGTGACTTGATACTTGGCTGTGTGACTCTATTCATAAACATCTCTTGTAGGTGAGCAAACATTTGGCGGATAGTCCTGATATCTTCATGTTGGCACTGAAGTTCATCAGATATCGAGCCCAACATGTAATATCTGGCCTTGTTATCTTCGTCTATCCACTTATCAAGAAACGCTCTCTGTTCAACGGATGGACGAGCTGGTAAGATGGGAGGGTCTTGGTCCAATACGTGAGTTAACTTCTCGAAACCCAAAATAATTTTGAAGTTTTAGAGCCAATCCTTATAATTAGGTCCCGTCAGTCTATAGGTGTCTAGGATACTTGCTAGTGGGTTGGATACAGACATTTTTCTATAGAGAGTCAAAGTTTCTAGTTAGATATTGTAATTAAGACTTAACCAATTTATTTAGAGGTTTTATTTTTAAACAAATTAGCTTTCACTATTTTCAAACAAATTAGCTTCCACTATTTTCTTGGATCCCTACACTTTCTTTGTAAAGATGCGAAAATCTCCACGATTAATGATTTCTAGTGGATGGTGCGGTCCCACCAACTGACTCATTACCTCACCTAACAGTTATTGATGATCGGTCAGCTAATGAGTGAACAACTCTTGTTCAATGATTCTCTAATCATGATGCACCCAAACTTGATCTCTAATTCATGAATCTCACCATGCCCAAAATATTGATCCACTCCTTAGTTAAGTCAGACCCACCATTTGCACAAATTGGATTCTTAATTGAGTCTCTCACTGTGTTCGGAATATTAAGCCCAATCTATCCTCCAGCCCATAGCATCCAATGCCTAATAGATATGGTTGCATCTTTTTGGTGCAACTGAACTACTATAACCAGCCAAGAACAATCAACCCCAGAAAGGGCCCACATATCTACAATGGTGGAAGGCCTTCGACTTAATTTTTTCTTAGGAAGATTTGATTTAGGTCTCATTAAACTAGACATGACATAGTCAAAACTATTATCGCTAACCTAGTGGCATGGGTTAGCTCGGATTATTGACCACCTCAGATCAGGACTGAGCCAACAAATATGGCCAGGTAAATAAGACCGGTGGAAGGGATATGCCATTAACTCGACAAGAATGCATTTGAGTCGAGTAGCTCCTAATTAAAAATCAATCGGTCGTATCTGCCAAACTTATCTTAGACACCAAATTGTTGAGCCAAAATCAATCAAGTTAGCCTACAATCCAGACTCTAACCATTGAGCCTAATTAGGTCTTAGCTTGATCGATCACTCACGTGACTCAATCTTGACCCAGACTTAATCCTATTAGGCTGGTCAATTTAAGCACTATTGATCCCATCTAACCAACTCTTGATTCAGTTTGATCAACCGCTTAGACCTAATTGAGCTATCCAAGCCCAAATCCAATATTATGAATATGTCTTAGATCTAAAATTCTTAATTTTAGACCTAATTAATATTTTATAATCTTAATTCTAAATTAAATTTAGGGTTCATAAACAAAACATGTATATAAAATCCTAGGATTTCAGGATCTAGGGTTTTGCGGAAAGTAAGTTCTTGATTTTTGATTAAGGACGAACGTGCAGCACCCCTACACATCATAAGAACATCCCATCGAATGGGAGGAGAGGGAATTTAAATCCTACTTTATTCTTATGACCGGACGACCAAGGAGAATGCCTTAATTAGAAATATACAAAACTACAAAACTAGTTAGATCTACATCATATATCTCATATACAAAAATTGATCTAACTATAAACACATTTTGCATACATCTCATGTATCATATCATGCATATTTTTAGATCTAAATTATCCCATAATTATCTAAAAAACTAGATTTAAATTAATCACATCAAAATAAATTTTAATCTAGATAATTATGTAGAACTATTCTACAACTAGTCTAAACATGCATTCATCATATCGCATATGATCCAAAAATTAAATAATTTTATTTTTTATTTTTTATAGATTATTATAATAATTATAATATTAAAAAATAAAAAATAAATAGATCTAAAATTATAACTTAATTAAATTAAATTATGAACATGCAAGACTATGTATAGAATAGTTCTATTTTATAACTAGTCATGCATCTTGTAAAACTTAGATCTAAATTATTTAATTTTAATTTTTCTAATTTTAGATCTAATAATATATCATGTGACATCTAAAATCTCCTATTTAATAGATTAAAATAAATTTAAATTTGATCTAAATAATTTTTAGAACCTGGCTCTGATACCAGTTGAAGGAGAAATCCGGATTTCTCGGATTAGGTTCATTCAGATCTGATTGGATCAAGAGAGATATTTCAAAAATTTATTTTATAAATTTAGATCAGATCTATGATATTTTAGATCTAATTTTATAGATCTAATAAATAAATTAAATCTAATTTAATTTATATCTTGATGTTGGGTAATCAGATTACCGTTTGGTGATCCTACTGATTGCCTGAGATTTTGGATCTAGCCACACAAGCGCCTGACCTCTATCGGTATCCACTCAAGCTAGATTTGGAGATCTTCTCCTTCTTTATCATCTCTCCAAATAGTATATCTAGATCTAATTTAGAGGATCTTCAAAACTTCTTTCGAAGATCTACAGTCGTCTCTGCAGTAGTGCTGTCTTCTTCTTTTTCTCGTCACTTTTCTCTTATCCGGATCGCACCAAACTGGAGCCCAAATCTTTATGGACATGGAGAGGAGAGAGAAGACTAGAAGATGGCATGGAGGAGGGAGAGGGGCAGCCTTAGGGCCTGGCCTAAGAGAGATCTCATCTAGGTTTAGTGCATATAGGGTTTTTATAGATCCTGCTGCGCCATGCAGTGCCTCATCATCCCGGTCAATCACGTCGCTTCGTGCAATCAGATCTAAATCTGATTAATAAGATGACATCACCTGATCCAATCAAATGAGAGCCCTCTCAAAATATCCTTAGATGGTGCCTAAGATTGGTCAAAGTTTATTCTTAGGCGCCACCTAAGTAGAATCCAAGAAGCAACCTGGAGTCCCATCTGTATGGGACTCCAAGCATCCCTATCCATGGACGCACACCTCACTAGGCGTGCACTCCCTCCTTTCTAATTTCTAGCAAGGGGATAAGCCCCTATATGCTATCCTATAAGTGCATAACATATGGGCAGATGTCTAAGTATCAAAGGTCAATGTTTGATCAAAGTCAAAAGATAAGAATTAGCAGGTGATGAAAATTGGTAGGTGTTGTTTCCAATTTATCTCATAAATTAAGACAACCCTTTTTTGACCTGGACAAGCTTTAGTCAGACCAAGTAAAGGTACCTAAGTGAGCACAAACATTTTTGGCTCAGTCGAGATAACTTTTAATGATAGTAGAAGGAGAACGTTAGGCTCAATCGTGTTCTAGAATGATTTCTTTGAACCTAATTGAATCTTGTTCAAATCAATTGAACTAGATTAGTCCAATTGATGATATCTAGATCTAAACACTTATTTGTATGACCCAGTTAGGTTCAGTTCTATATGGTAATATGATATGTTGCGATCTCTATCATCGACATCATCGAAACTCCTTTCGATGGATCAGAACTCTTCTGATTCAAACTACTAGAATGATCGATCATCTAAGTCATTCTAATTGCTCCCAAAATCCACTAATGACACCTAGCAGTATATGGTGGCAACCCATCAAAACTAAAAATAAACCTCTCAGTGTAGCTATCAGTGTGATTAAGTTCTTCTATCTTGAGCCCCGATCAAATTAGGGTTAAGGTGAACTCATCAAATCCTAATTTTTATCATATGATTTAACCATTCGATTCAAGTCTGATGTAAAAACCTTAATAGAAACTCTTTCTATTATTTCACTTTGCCATGGCCATGGGCTTATGGACTTGATTTTTATGATCATCATAGGGTTGCTCCTCATCCACCGAGGTAGATAGATTCCCTTTGGTGCAATCCAATTCCTACAATGAACATGCTATAGCCAACATACACCTCAGAATTTTGAATGGCTAGGAGACTAAGTCATGGTGTAGTCAAACTATAACACCCTTAAGGTAAACTGCCGATGCACCTCAGGTTAAAGAATCAGACACCCCACTGCAGCTTCGAGTCAATCATCGATGAGAAGGTAGACTTCCTTATGACTGCTCGAGGTGGTCACGCTCAGTGCCCTCATTCTCTAACGAGTATCTGTACTCTCACTCCGGTGTCTCTACACCATAGACTTAAGACTCATCTACTATAAAGAAGCGATTGTATATGAACCTTCCAGATCAATCACCATCCTCATGATGATCCTACGGTCGAGAGCATTTTATGAGTTAATAACGAAAATTCATGTCTTAAATTTTCAACTCTTGAAAATATGAATTATCATTACCATTAACTCAAGGAATTTATCATAGACACTAAATACACATTTATGATAGAAAATAACTCATTTTATTATTTATAGTCAAAATTATAATTTTGCCCCTAGAAGTATATTACAAGTGTCAGCCAATTCTGGCTTTTAGGGCACACATATCTAACAAGAGGCCCCAACAATGGCACTAATGTGCCCCGACAACCTGTTAGGAATAGGAGAACCTCATCCTATCGTGAGCAAAGTCGAAGACCTCGTTCATTTTAGACGAGATGAGGGGGGGAGGCCCTGACAACGACCCTATTGTGCCTTTACAATCTGTTAGGAATAGGAGGAGAATCTCATGCTAACATGAGCAAAGTCGATGACCTCGTCGATATAAGATGGGATGGAGGGAAAGGCCCTATCGACAATCCTAGCATACCCCCGTAAGCCATGTTAAGAATAGAAGGAAAGCCTCGTCCTAATATGAGCAAAAGTCAGAACCTTATAGACCAAAGACATGGAGAAGAAAGAAGCTTGATGGAGAATTCTTACATGTGTTTTTTTATGACAATCTAACTACATCAAATGTGAAAGACAGAACCTTATCTTGGTTTACAGAAGAGGTACTAGTTTGATGTCCACAACAAGCCCGACATCCATAATGAGCTCAGCATCCACAATAAGCATTTCATAAGAAGATGACAGAGCAAAAAATGAGGTAAAGAAGGTAAGGCCACAAATAGGCCTTAGATTCACGTAAAATAAAAATAATGAGAAATGTATTATTCTATTATAAAAATGAGTTTATTACAAGCAAAACATAGGCTGACAAGATCGATTACACTAAAAGAAAGGAAAAAGAGGGGAAAGAGGCCAAAGCTCTAAGGCGAATCGGATTCTTCAAACTTTGGGTTGCCGACTCCGACCATCACCAAGGCCTGCTTTAGCCTAAGGATCTCCTCCTCAAGCTCCTTCTTCTTGTAAAAACCATCTACGTACATTCTGTTGGCAAGCTGAAACTTACCCTCAACCTCTCACTGCTGTCTCCTTAAAACCTCAGACTCGGCCTCCGCATCCTCGACAGCCCGATGTTCATAGGTGAGCTAAAGCTTCAATCATTGAACCTCGGCCTGCTCTGCCCCAATCGCCTCTAAAAGCTCACCGACGGTCCTCTTCAAGGAGGCAATCTCCTCCAACACACTACTCATGCTGGCTCCCCGATTATTGTATAGTCGCTTTCGAAGATGAGCTGCCTCATCTCTGGCAATCTTGAGCTCGCTTTCAAGGTCGACTTCGCCATTTGGGTCTCTAGTTTGGCGACCCTATTTTCAACTTCCTCCTTTCCTCCTTCAAGGCCAGTGCAGCCTTTAGTCCAACTGAGATGAACTCCTCTTTGCAGAGCACAACCTGAAGACTTTCGATGTCCACCGACTTTTCCTTGGCAAGGTGCTCTACCTCGTTGACCCTCTCTTGAAGATGGTGGATCTCCACTCGAAGGTCCCCCTGGGCCTTCTATGCCTCCGCCTCCTGACGATGCATCCTCTTGATGTGGATGAGCATCTAGTGATCCGACTGCAATAAATGATTGGTATTAAAAAAAAAAAAAGAGGAAAGAAGTGAAGAAGAAAAGCGCAGAGAAGAAGAGAAAGAGTCGAGCAACGGAGCAATCACCTTGAGGATGGTTCCAAGAGAACACCAGACGAGATGCCGCAGGTCCAGGTCGGCCATCTGGTCCACCACCTTGGGCATGGCAAATCTATCGACAAGATCCCAGACGACCTTCGGGTTGTCAAAGGGATCCTCCCCTCGTTCGTTGTCGTCATCGTCCGGTCCGCCTAAGCGAGTCTTGTAGGACGTCTTCGCAATGGCTTTCTTTTTTCTTCTCCACTATTCCTTTCTTGATAGGGAGCTCCAAAACCCGATCCTCGTCGGCGGAACCTAAGGGCATGGAAGGCACCGGGCCGCACCAGTGGTGCCAACCTTGGTAGTTAGAGCAGTCTTGGCGTCAACAATGACCTCGAATGCAGTGGCAGTGGAGATGGGGACTTTGGAGCTGGAAACACTGACCTTCACCCTCTTTGAACCATCATTTTGCACCTTCCCTTTCCTCTTCTTGGTGTAAAGCCCTTTAGTAAGCATCTCAATAGCTTGTGCGTCCATCTCTGTAACAGGAAAAGAAGCACAATCAGTAGCAATACACGTGCGTGAAACCATGTGGATTCAAAAGTCAAAAGATGTACCAATAGGATCGTGAGGACTCAAACCTAGGTCGAACAAGGTCTGTTCCTTTAGAAGGTCGGAAAGAAGAGAAGCTCGATATGCCTTGAGTTTGTCAGAGGAATCAAGGTCGGCTCCGTCTAAGCTACGAGCTTGGCGAACTGACTCTCTAATATAACCCCATGAAGGAAGATCTAATGGGAAGGTCAGATAAGGTACAAAAAAGAACTTTTTCTTTTAGTTGTGAATGGAAGAAGGGGTACATTTTAATAACCCCTTCTTGCCGACCTAGGGAGAAAGTACCACCAATCCTTCGCGGAAGGATGGTGCTTGAAGGTATAGAAATTTCTAAAAAATGAAATGGTCGGTTGGACTTCGATCAATCGACAGAGGGAGAGGAAACCTATGACAAACTGTAAGGAGTTTGGTATGATAGATGCGAAGGAGATGTTTAAAAACTAGAAGAGGGCAACTATGAATGGAGGCAGTGGGAGTCTAAGCCCAGTATGCAAAGCTTCTGAGTACAAACAAAACCGACCGATCGGAGGAGAGCTGACCCGATCGTCGGAGCTAGGGAGTTCAAGGTCATATTCTAGAGGGATTCTGTATTGGATTCGGATCAAAGAAAGATCGTCCGAGGTAAAGAGGGATGGGATGGTGTCTGGAGCAAAAGATGAGCGAGACATGTTCCTGGGTTCTACCTCGGCTAGAGGTGCAGAGTTAAAGAAGGTCGGTCTGGAGGAGCCCCATGAACTGATGGAGTGGGAGGTTTTGAAAGACATTTGGACTGAGATTAAACCCCAAGAAAACCCTCCCCAAAAAGAAAATATATATATATAAGAAAAATATAGGATAAAGGTCACCACAAAAAAATCAGGAAAGCAAGGAGCCAGAAGTGATAAGCATGAATAACCTAAGAGAAGGGTTAGAAAACTGACCTAAACTATCTAGGGAGAATGAAAGGATAATGGACATGATGAGGACCAATCGAAAGTGTGTTCGAAGCTCAGGAAGGCGAGAAAAGGTTAAGACTCTTGGGAAGAAGATGGACGGGGGCTAAAGGAAGGAGAAGACTCGGGTAGGAATGACTTTCGAATAATAGGAGAAGATCTTAAATAGCCAGAGGTAACCTAAGGTAGTTATGATTGCGGATCGACTTCAGCTGGCCAGCATGAGCCGCATGTCCCACTCATCATGACAGAGGAGCGGTGACGGGCGGAGTCTTTATGGTGCCATACCTGGGGTAGAGTTTTGGCAGGAGATTTGAAGGGCCATCTTTTAAAACTCATTTCAGACTTAGAAAGCTTCGATGCCAGCATGGTAAACACCAAAACGTCTTATCCTAACAAGCATGGAAACCCGGGATCGAACTTCGGCAATTGTCTTTTTTCTTTCTTCCTTCAAATTTCAAACTCAGAAGTAGGGAGACTATTGTTGGGAATAAATTTTGCTCCCACCGAAGTCTAGTCTAATGCTTAGCCTAATGTAACTGATAATCACAGAAGAGCTTCGATCGAGAATTCTTTCTTTTGGAACTTCTTCAACAGTCGAACCCCTTTCGAACTCCTCCAGCAGTCAAACTTCTTTCGGACCCCTCCAGCAGTCGAACTCCTTCCGAATCCCTCTAGCAGTCGAACTCCTTTCAGACCCCTCCAGCGGTCGAACTCCTTTCAGACCCCTCCTCGAGTGGCCGAACTCCTTTCGAACTCCTCCAGCGCCAAACTCCCCACAGTCATCCAGGAAGGTCTCTGAATCTAGTCCCATACACATCATGAACCGACCCACACTCGAACTATCTCAGAGGAGCCCGAACACCTCTAGAATTGATATAGCTCAAAGATCATCACCAACCGATGCCTACCCCTCCGAACTTTGACTATCAAATCTCAAATGGACTGGCACCTCATGATAAAAGATACTATCCTCCATGACAAACTCCACGTGGCTCCGAGCAGCCCACTATCCGATAGTTATGGCTGTCACTATCAGTTTGTTAAGCTCTATCTATAAAAGAAGATACTCCTCTAGATATGCTTTATTGGATCAGGTTGTTTCTGAAATGAAGGGAAATCCTGATTTCCCGATCCAGGTTCGTCCAGATCTGATTAGATCAAGAGATATATTTCAAAAATTTTCTCTTGACCTTAATCAGATCTTGATATATTTCAGATCTGATTCTTATTATTTTAATAAATAAAATAAAATAAGATAAATTAAATCAAATTTAATTTACCTGATTTGGGTAATCCTATTACCCTGTAGATGATCCTGATTGCAGCGGAAGGTTCTGGATCTTAGCCACGCAAGCGCCTGGCCTCTACCGGTATCCACTCGGGTTGGATCTGGAGAACCTCTTCTTCTCTATCACACCTCCAAAAATCAGATCTGGATCTGATCTGGAGGATCTTCAAAACTCTTTTGAAGATCTGCAGTCGTCCTTTTGCAGCAGCGCAGCCTTCTTGCTTTTGATCGCCTTTCCTTGATCTGAATCGCACCAAACTAAGTCCAAAACACTTTTGGACGTGGAGAGCAAGGGGAGAAGAGAGTATGGCATGGAGAAGGAGGGGAGAGGCAGCCTTGGGGCGTATCTAATAGCATTGGAATTAGGGTTGGGCGCAGGGTCTTATTTATAGACTAAGCGTGATCCAACTCCTCTTCCTCTCAACCAATCACAACCCTTTGTGAAATCAGATCTAAATCTGATTGGTTGGAATAGAGACCCCTGGATTCCTCCTTAGAGGGCGCCTAAGACCAGTCAAACTGGATTCTTAGTAGAACTCTGATTGGAATCCAAAAGGGAGGTGGAGTCCTTGTCCAACAAGGACTCCTAGGCGCCTCCTACTTGGGCTCACGCCACCCTTGGCGTGCGCCCTTCTCCTTGCCAGGTTCTGGCAGGGGGACAAGGCCCCCACCAGCTCTCCAATAGGTGCATGACATGTGGTCAAAAGTCAAAGGGTCAATGGTCAACGTTTGACCAGTCAACGGTAGACTTTTGACCAAAGTCAAAGAACAAGAAATGGCAGGTGACCAAAAATGGCAGGTAATGTCTTACAAATAAGACAACCTATTCTGACTTGGACAACCTCCAGTCAGACCATATGAAGGCCTCTGATTGAGCACAAACTCCTTTGGCTCAGTCAGGACAACTTATTTATGATAGTAAAAGAAGAACGTTAGGTTCAATCGAGTGCTAGCACGATTTCCTTGAACCTAATTGAATCTCATTCAGATCAATTGAACTAGATCAGTTCAATTGATGATCACCAGATTCAAACCCTTGTTTGTGTGACCCAGTTAGGTTCAGTTCTGTATGGTAATGGGATATGTCATGATCTCTATCATAGACATCATCGAAACTCCTTTCGATGGATCAGAACTCTTCTGATTCGAACAGCTAGAATGATCGATCATCTAAATCATTCTAATTGCTCCCAAAATCCACCAGTGACACCTAGCAGTATATGGTGGCAACCCATCAGAGCTGAATGCGAACCTCTTGGTGCAGCTACCTGTGTGATTCAAGTTCTTCTATCTTGAGCCCCGATCAGATTAGGGTTAAGGTGAACTCGTCAAACCCTAGTCTCTGTCATATGATGTAATCATTCGATTCGAGTCCAATGTGAAAATCTAAATAGAAACTCTTTCTATTATTTCACTCTACCATGGCCATGGATTTCTGGACTTGATTCTCATGATCATCATAGGGCTGCTCCTCTACCACCGAGGTAGATAGATCCCATCTTGATGCAATCCAGTTCCTACAATGAACATGCTATAGCCAACATACACCTCAGGGTTCCATATGGCTAGGAGATCCGAGTAATGGTGTAGTCAAACTATAACACCCTCAAGGTGAACTGCCGATGCATCTCAGGTCAAAGAACCAGACACACTACTGCAGCATCGAGTCAGTCATTGACGAGAAGGTAGACTTCCTAATGACTACTCGAGGTGGTCACGCTCAGTGCCCTCGTTCTCTAACGAGTACCTGTACTCTCGCTCCGGTGTCTCCACACCATAGACTCAAGACTCATCTACTAAAGAGAAGCGATCGTACACCAACCTTCCGGATCAATCACCATCCTCGTGATGATCCTATGGTCGGGAGCTGTTTATGAGTTAATAATGATTATTCATGTCTTAAATTTTCAACTCTTGAAAATATGAATTATCATTACCATTAACTCAAAGGATGTATCACAGACACTAAATACACATATGTGATAGAAAATAACCCATTTCATTAATTATAGTCAAAATTACAATTTTTCCCCTAGAAGTGTATTACAAGTGTCAGCCAATTCTGGCTTCTAGGGCACATATATCTAACATTTTGTAGATCACCGATGGCAACATCATCTTCTCCGACTCCAGCACTTCTCCAACGGCAACCAGATTTTGCACCAACAATCATAATCATAAAATTTGGCACACCCATAGCATGACTCAAGTCTTATTACATATCCAAAAATTAGAACAAAAAGATTTTTAGAAAATTTTCTAGAAGCATTTGATTAGGTGACCCTCAAATTCTCTCAAATTGGTCAACTTTTGACCCTAGTCCAATTGCACTAGGAATGGATTTAATTTCTACAATTTATTTGACTTGGACTAGTTCTAGTCAGATAAAAGAAAAACTCATTCAAGATATAGGAATGAGTCAAATTAAATTTGACTTGATTGTGATGAATCAGAAAGATTTCAGAAGGAGAAAGCCAGGCTCAATTGTGTGCTAGCACGATTATCTTGAACCTCATTGGATCTAATCCAAATCAATCAAACTTGGTTAGCTTAATTGATGACATCCCGATCCAAATCTTTATTTGTGTGATCTAGTTAGGTTTAGTTTAGTATGGTAATGAGATATGTCGCGATCTCTATCATCGACACCATCAAAACACCTTTAGATGGACCAGAACTTTTTTGATTCATACAATTAGAATGATCGATCATCAAAATTATTCTAATTGCTTCCAAAATCTACCAGTGACATCTAGTAGTATATGATGGCAACCCATCAAAATTGAAAGCAAACCTCTTAGTGCAGCTACCTGTGTGATTGGATTCTTCTATCTTGGGCTCCGATAGGATTAGGATTAAGGTGAACTCATGAAACCCAAAATCCATCATATGAATTAATCATTTGATTCGAATCTAATGTGAAAACCCTAATTATCATCTTCACTCTGCCATGGCTATGGGATTAAAAGCACAATCTCATGATTATTATAAGGCTACTCCTCATCTATCGAGATAGATAGATCCCCTATTGGTGCAATCCAATTCCTACAATGAATATGCTATAGCCAACATATACCTCAAGATTTTGAATGGCTAGGAGATTGAGTTATGGTGTAGTCAAACTATAACACCCTCAAGGTGAACTACTAATGCACCTTAGGTCAAAGAACCAAACACACCACTGTAGCATCGAGCCAATCATCGACAAGAAGGTAGACTTTCTTATGACTGCTCGAGGTGGTCATGCTCAGTGCCCTCATTCTCTAACGAGTATCTATATTCTTGCTCTGGTGTCTCCACACCATAGACTCAAGATATATCTATCCTAGGAAAGTGATCATACACTAACCTTTTGAATCAATCACCATCCTTGTGATGATCCTACAGTCGAAAGCAATTTATGAGTTAATTATAAAAATTCATGTCTTAAATTTTTAACTCTTGAAAATATGAAATATCATTACCATTAACTCAAAAGATGTGTCACAGACACTTTAAATACACACTGTGATAGAAAATAATCCTTTTATTAATTTATAGTCAAAATTATAAAATTATCCTTAGAAGTGTATTACAAATGTCAGCCAATCTGACTTCTAGGGCACACATCTAACAGTTTCAACCTTGGCCATCAATTAAAGCATAAATACTGGATGTATGATGGAATGCACCATCACAAATCCGACCGAACCTGAGTAGTAGGAAGCCTGCACTTCTAGTTTGTAGCTGAACTTCCTTGAAGAAAAAGTGGACCTCCCAAAAGATTTTTGGACTTTGTACATCGATGGTTTGTCCAATGCCTCTAAAGCAGGCATGGGCTTAATCATTATTAACTCAAAAGGAGCTGTTTCTGAGTACGCACTGCATTTTGAGTTTCCTGCACCAATAATGGAGCAAAATATAAGGCTCTAATCACGAGATTGAGAATAGCCAAAGAATTAGGGTGGACCATATGAAAATCTATAGTGATTCATAATTGGTTGTGGGGCAGGTCAATGGTAGCTATGAAGCTTAGGAGGAAAGTATGAAGAAGTATCTGGACAAAGTGAAAAGTCTAACTCTAGCCTTTAGTTGTTTTGACATTTAGCAAATCCTAAAAGTGAAGAATTCTAGGGCCGACTTTCTGTCCAAGTTGGCTACTCTATCTTCGAATGAGTTGCTTAAGGAATTTTTCTTTGAAATTCTTCAGCACCCAAGCTCAGAAGAATTCCTAAAAATCATGCAAGTGGATCATGAGCCCAACTAGATCGACCCATTAATTCTATACCTTAAAGATGGCATTCTTTCTAGAGATTCTAAAGAAGCTCGAAAATTGAGAAATCAAGCCTTCCACTGCATCTTATATGAAAACAAGCTATATAAGAGGTCTTATTTCTTGCCACTTCTTAAATGTCATGGACCATCTAAAGCTGATTATGTCCTAGAGGAAGTCCATTGAGGAGTATGTCGAAATCATCTCGAAGCTAGATCATTATCTTAGAAACTACTCTGGCAAGGATATTATTGGTCTACCATGCAACAAGATACAGTTGAGTATGTAAGAAAATATGATCAATGTCAGGAAAATGCTAATATTTAAAGGCAACCAGCTTCCTAACTCAGACCTTTAAATGCTCCATAGCCATTTGCACAGTGGGGAATGGACATACTTGGACCATTTCTTATAGCATCTGGACAACAAAAATTCTTTTGGTAGCGATAGACTACTTCACTAAGTGGATCAAGGCCGAGCTCCTGGCAAAAAATTATAGAAGCTAAAGTGCAAGACTTCATCTAAAAGTTAATAGTATGCAGGTTCGGCCTACCATAGAACCTGATCACTAATAATAGGCACTAATTTGCTATAGCTAAGTTTGTTGAATTCTGTAAAGATCTAAATATCTCCCATTATTTCACATCTATGGCCTATCCCAAGCGAATGGCAAAGCAAAGGTAATCAACAGAACTCTCCTACAAGGAATAAAAGCAAGGCTTGAATGGTCGAAAGGAACATATGTGGATGAACTTTATCATATGCTCTAGGCTTACAAAACTACTCAAAGATTGCTTACTGGAGAAACTCCATTCGCTCTAGCTTCTTAGACTGAGGCGATCATATGGGTCAAACTTGGGCTTCCCTCGACATGAGTTGAAGGCTTCAATTAATAGAACAATTCATAATACCTCCGGGCAAATCTTGATCTGCTGGAGCAAAAATGGGAGAAAGCACAAATTTGGATGGTGGACTATAGGCAAAAGGTGGATTAGTACTATAATTCTAAAGTCAGAAGTAAAACCTTCAAAGTTGGAAACCTGGTGTTGCATCGAGTGGACATCTCTCAGCCACAAAATCAAGACAAGCTTGCTCCAAATTGGGAAGGTCCCTATGAAGCTGAGGAAGTTGTCCAACTAAGAACTTACCATATAAATGAGCTTGAAGAAGCTATACTACGTCGATCTTAGAATGTGAAAAATATATGAATATACTATCGATTACCACACTTCAATAAAAATTCATTATTCTTGACATTCTTGTCTCTTATGCAAATTAAGTTATGATAGGAAATAACCAAGCTAACCTTTGTTTTTAAACAAAGCAAGATTAAAGGCCTCTAGTTCTTAAATAGGAGGTAATGGATAGAGGTCCTCTCAATGATCTTTTGGTTCCCCAGCAACCTTATTAGGAATAGGAGGTGGACCTCATCCTAATAGGGGTAAAAGCCATCCCACGTTAGAAACAGGAGGTGGACCTTGTCTTAACATGGATAAAGATTCTTACGAGGGATTGAAGGCCTCCAGTTCTTAAATAGGAGGTAATAAAAAGAGACCCTCTCAATGGTCCTTTTATGCCCCGATAATCTTATTAGGAAAAGAAGGTAGACCTCATCCTAACAAGGATAAAAGCCATCTTATGTTAGGAATAGGAGATGGGCCTCATCCTGACGTGGATGAAGATCCTTACGAGTAATTGGAGACCTTCGATTCTTAAATAGGAGCTAACTAGAAGAGACCCTCTCAACGATCCTTTGTGCCCTAGCAACCTTATTAGGAATAGGAGGTGTACCTTATCCTAATAAGGATAAAAGCCATCCCACGTCAGGAATATGAGGTGGATCTTGTTCTGACGTGGGTGAAGAACCTTATGAGTGATTGAAAATCTCCGATTCTTAAATAAGAGATAACGGGTAGAGGCTGTCTCAATGGCTCTTTTGTGCCCTGACAATCTTGTCAGGAATAGGAGATGGACCTCATCCTAATATGGGTAAAAGCCATCCCATGTCAGGAATAGAAGATGGATCTCGTCCTGACGTGCGTGAAGACCAATATAAGGGTTTGAAGGCCTTCAATTTTTAAACAAGAGGTAATGAAAAGAGGCTCTCTCAATGGCTCTTTTGTGCTCCAATATTTTTGTTAGGAATAGAAGGTGGATCTTATCCTAACAAGGGTAAAAGCCATCCAATATCAGGAATAGGAGGTGGACCTCATTTTGACATAGATGAAGACCCTTATGAGGGATTGAAGGCCTCCGACTCTTAAATAAAAGATAATGGGGAGAGTTCCTCCTAACGATCCTTTTGTATCCCACCAATCTTGTTAGGAGTAGTAGGTGGATCTCATTCTAACAAGTGTAAAAGCCATCCCACCTCAGGAACAGGAGGTGGACCTTGTCTTGATACGGATGAAGATCCTTACGAGGGATTGAAGACCTCTGATTCTTAAATAGGAGGTAATGGAGAGAGGCCATCTCAATGGCCCTTTTATGCCCCAGCAACTTTGTTAGGAATAGGAGGTGAGCCTCATCCTAGTAAGCATAAAAGCCATCCTACGTCAGGAACAGAAGATGGATCTCATCCTAACATGGGTGATGATCCTTATGAGGGATTAAAGGCCTCCAATTCTTAAATAATAGGTAACAAAAAGAGACCCTCTTAATGGCACTTTTGTACCCTGACAACTATGTTAGGAACAGGTGGTGGACCTTATCCTAATAAGGATAAAAGCCATCCTATGCCAGAAATAGGAGATGGACCTCATCCTGACATGGATGAAGATCTTTATGAGGGATTGAAGGCCTCTGATTCTTAAACAGAAGGTAACGGGAAGAGGGCCTCTTAACGGCCCTTTTGTAAATTGGTAACCTTGTTAGGAATAGGAGGTGGACCTTATCTTAATAATGATAAAAGCCATTGCACGTTAGGAATAGGAGGTGGACCTTGTCTTGACATGAGTGAAGATTCTTATGTGGAATTGAAGGCCTTCGATTCTTAAATAAGAGGTAATAGGAAGAGATCCTCTCAATGGCCCTTTTGTACCCAGCAATCTTGTTAGGAATAGTAGGTGGACCTCATCCTAGCAAGGATAAAAACCATCCTATGTCAGGAATAAGAGGTGGATCCCATCCTAACGTAGGTGAAGATCCTTATGAGGAATTGAAGGCCTTCAATTCTTAAACAAGAGGTAATGGGGAGAGATCCTCTTGGCGACCTTTTTATGCCTTAGTAATCTTGTTAGGAATAGGAGGTAGACCTTATCCTAATAAGGATAAAAGCCATCTCATGTCAGAAATAGGAGGTGGATCTCGTCCTGACATGGGTGAAGATCCTTATGAGGGATTGAAGGCCTTCGATTCTTAAATAAAAAGTAATGGGGAGAGGCCCTCCTAATAGTGCTTTTGTGCTCCGACAATCTTATTAGGAACAGAAGGTGAACCTCATCCTAACATGGGTGAAGATCCTTACAAGGGATTGAAGGCCTCCGATTCTTAAATAGGAGGTAATGGGGAGAGGCTCTCTCAACAATCCATTTATACCATGGCAGCCTTGTTAGGAATAAGAGGTGGACCTCATCCTAACAAGGATTATTCAAACCGACGCGAGAGCTCGCTGAATGAGTCAAGATAATCTCGAATTTTAAAATTTTATCTGACATAGAGCTCAACTGCATGATGCAATGATGATTTCTTTTGACATCTGCAACCATAATAATGGAGTGGACATACGGAAGGTCGGGATTCGATACTGCCTGTAGGAAAACCTAGGGTTTCTAGTATGTATTTTGAAACTTTTTCAAAATTCTAACAGCAGAAGCTATAGATTAATCTAATTAATTTATAAAATATGTAAATAAATCTTAGATCTAGGATCTAATGGTATAATCAAAGCATGCATATAAATCTAAAAATAAAATACAAAACAATGATGTTGATCATATCAACATCAAATAGGAAAACTAGATCTGATCTAGTCTACAATTGAGATCGAATGTCAATACCTTTTTCATAGATTTGTATCTTTACTTCTTGATTTGAGGGTGATGATGTCACTTCGAGCTGCACACATGTCCGGCATCTTTGAGAAGTCTGCATGGAGCCCCAATCACGATCCAAAGTTTAACAATCTGAAAATCAGCACACTATGCTGGCACTGCTCTAATCCTTCTTTGACGGTTGATGCCGAATCTCCTTCTTCAATTGATTTGAACTCTTTAAAGACTAAAGAAGGAGAAGGGAGGATCTAGAAGAAGCTTTCCTTTCATGTTTTTCTATCAAAAATTGGTGGAAGAAAATCTGAAACACAAACCTTAGAGAAGACCCTTCTTCTCTAGGCCTTTCCTCTCACCTAGGCACAATAATTTGTCTTTACAAAATCCCATGCCCTCAACCCAGATGCACCCAAGGTCTCCACACCCAAGCCCTCTCTCTTAGATCTAAAATCTCACAAAAAATCATGATCTAACTCCCTTTATATAGAGAGTTAGAGAAGAGTCCCAATCTTGGTCAAACACCTAGATAGAGAGTCCAAAAAAGTCTAGGATTGGGGCACCTAACTCTTGAGCACCCCCTCTTTATTTTATGGCATGGAAATCAGGATATTGCACAAAAAAAAAATCTCTTTTTTTTTATAAAAATATTAATAATAAATCAGATTAATTGGCACCATAATTGGATAAGAGTTTTGGTTTATCCAAACTCTATCAAATAGTGTCCAGATCATCACTACATCTTAGTTTTGATCAAATCCAAAATCACAAACCATCCAAGAGGGATATGGGGGCAAGGATTGGTATGGAGTCTCTCTAAAAATTAGATTTCATAGAAAAAATCCATGGGAAGGGCATGAAGAAAGGGAAGGTGCACAAAGGAGGAGTCCTAGTCTAATTAAGACTTCATATTTTGACTAGTCAAACTAAAGCTTTAGCCCAATTAAAATAGATCTTGATGCAACCTAATTAATAGTATTTTTAATCCAATTAGAAATCTAATTATATCAGATTTAATTTAATTTAATTTTAATTTTAATTTATAATTAAATTAGAAATTATGTGCACTCAAGTCCTAGTTCAACTGGGAATTGTTCTTCCTTATAATTGGCTTATCTAATAAATCAATTGGACTTGATCCAATAAAGCCTAAACTAAATTTAATTAAACTTAATCTCAGTCCTTTAGGTTAATCAGATTAAGTCAATTAGCAATCTAATTGCTAATTGATCTTCCTGCAATACTTGCACTAGGTCAACATCAATCATATTGAATAATCCTAAAATGATTCTCAATCGTTGATCAACCATCCAATCAGATCAAGACTTCTAATATTTATGATCCCATAGGTTCAAACCTAAGTCGATAGTACAAGAATAATTTTTTTATAGCAATCAAAGTGATTATCTAGTAATAGTACCCGATGGTCAGATAGGTCGAATATATAAAGCAACACTCTTAGAACCCATGTAGATATAGTTTCTATATAATTCATCCCCTAGACCATAAATGCTCATAGGATGACTTAGGATTTAATTATTAACCTTGAATAGGTCATCTATATTGTATTTCAAAATATCAAATCCATCTTATGCATTACCTTGGCCAAGATTTTGCTAAATTGAAATATAGTGATGCATTTTCTCCAAACTCTTAGAATAGTCAATCCCATCTTAATCACTCACTGACTTTACAAGTACTTGACTGTGTTCAAAAATCTTTCATCATTGAATTAAAAATTTAGGTATTCCAACACCAAAACACAATGAGTTGCTCGCAAGCAACCATGGTGATCTTAGCTCCAAGGGATACTTTTATCCATATTCCATCAGAGCAATTCTCGATAGCAGACTACTCTGGAGTTGGTCATGTTCAATAACAATATACCCCTACATATCACTTGTATGCCATACCAGTATCTCTACATTCCTTGGTTAAGAGGATAATCAACCTATATGGCACACAACGACCTATATTCAATAAATGTTATCATCTTGATTAACAACGTATCATTTGATCGTGAATAGTTTTAAATACTAATCAATAAATCCTCTCTTTATCAAATCTAAATAGCCCTGAGGACTTCATCACAATATAGAAGATCAATAGAAGATATAGATTTATAATAAAAAATGCTAAAATAAATATTTTATTTATTAATAAATTATTTATTAGATATGTATCCTAGACGTCAGATTGGCTGGCACTTGTAAAATACTTTCTAGAGATACTTTTATAATTTTAACACAAAATTAATGAAAGAGTTATTTATTCTATCACATTATGTATAAAGTATCTGTGATACATCCTTTGAATTAATGGGCATTGTTGGTGCAGAAAATGATGCTGGCATTGGAATTCACTGGAGCTGGAGCAGATGAGATCACCAAGGAGACCTGTAAAGCAAAGTGTAAATCAAAGGTGGGTGGCTCTGGTAGGATCCTCTGATGCTCAAGTCAATTTTCTGATCAATTGAAATGGAGTACTCAGGAGAAAAGAGAGTAGAGTGATGGTAGAGAAGGAGAGCTTAGAGAAAAATATATCTGAAGGATTTCTTTTATAAACGGAGCATGTAACAAACTGATAGTGATAGCCGTAGCTATCTGGTAATGGGCCGCTGAGGCCATGTGAAGTTTGTTATGGAGAGTGGACTATCATTTATCGTGACTTACAGGTAGTTGGGATCTATTTGATGAAGTTTCGATAGAGATTGGAGATCTCTGCACCTGCCGATTTATTATAGACGTTGGTGAGTTGAGTTTAGGATTGGCCAGCCGAGCTTGAGAGTTAATCAGCGTACAGTGAACTTGCATCTAGTTGAAGTCAATTGAAATGATCTCTTATGGCTCTAAGAATTTTGGCTGTGTTCTAGGTCATCTGTAGGTGGGCTCTTTCCGTCTGAGTCCGATTGGAAGTAGCGACTGGAAGAGTCAGTCCAGAAGGAGCACGACTGAAGGAGTCTATCCGGAAGGAGTGCAATTGAAGGAGTCCATCCGAAAGGAGAGCTAGAAGCATAACTGGAGGAGTCCATCTAGAAGGAGCAAGATTAAAGGAGTCCATCTGGAAGGTTTGACTAGAGGAGTCCATCCAAAAGGAGCACCAGAAGCACGATTGGAGGAGTCCATCTGAAAGGTATGCAACTAGAGGAGTTCATCCAGAAGATGTGACTGGAGGAGTCCATCTAGAAGGAGTGCCAGAAGCACGACTGGATGAGTCTGTCTAGAAGGAGCACCAGAAGCATGACTGGAGGAGTCTGTCTGGAAGGAGCACGACTGAAGAAGTCTGTTTGGAAGGAGTGCAACTGGAAGAGTTCATCTGAAAGGTGGGATAGGAGAAGTTCATCGTTTACAACATGGGACTCCATCCATCTTCAAAATTCATCACCAATCAAGGCCAGGAGGACTGGGCTCTAGTCCTGTCACTCATTCTAAGTCAAAAAGCAGGATTAATAAAACAATAGTTCTCCTTTACTATCCTAGATCATCTAGCCAGACTAGAATGAACTTTCGACAAATTTTGCAGCATGGACCTGTTGCTAAGAAGATTAGCGAATTCCTACAGAATGGAGGTCGGTAGCTAAGTGTTGGGATAAACTATCCTCTCTCGGATCGATGTGGCCACTGGTAATTAGCCAAGCAATAAGAAACAATATCCTAGGATCAACATGGAAGCAAAATAATGGATTCAAGAGAAAAGAGAGAAAGAGAGCACAAGAGTTTTTTGGAAAAAAAAAGCTTTATTCAATGAATTCAGCATCATATACAATCTTGACCTATTTTCAGCATTTATACTTTACTAAAGGATCAAGTTCCAAGCTTATAGAAAAACTTTTCAAAACCCAAGCATCCCACGTACACAAAATAAACCCACAAAAATTGAGTCGATCTAGTTTCAGACTTGGCCGACTAATAGCCTGAGACTGAGCTGACCTAATTATGTACTATGCCAATAGCCCAAAAATGTTGCATTCTATTTAGATTTTTCTCTGAGACATAGCTAATCCAGTCTTAGACTAAGCCGGCCCAGTTTCCAACTTAGCTGGCTCAGTCTCAGGATGAGCCAGCCTAGTTTCTGAACATTGTTACATGGGCTGATTTCTCTTTCGGCTTACTCCCATCTTTCCATGACCTATTTCTCATGTTCTCAAGATTTGGGAGCACTACTTTTGAGCTCACACTCTCCATGCTGGTGCTTCCAAGTCATTGTGAAACTATCTCTTCTCAGCAAACCCATCCTTACCACACACATCTAAAAGCTGTCTCTGGGGAGTACCTTCGTGAGTGCATCAGACTAATTCTCTTGGTATGGACCTTCATTAGTTCCACTTCACCTTCCTCCACCAGCTCTTTGATCCTTTGGTACCTCACGTCTATATGCTTTGTGCATGCATGATAGATTGGATTCTATGCTAATAGTAGAGTACTCTGACTATCACTGAACAGTGTAACCTTGCTCTGCTCCACCCCCAACTCAACAATCAGCCTTGCAAGCCAAAGGGCTTCCTTTGCAGCCTCCATTTTTCCAATATACTCAGCCTCTATGGTAGACAAGGCTGTAATTGGCTGAAGGGTTGATCTTCAAGACACCGATCGACCATTCATTCAGAAGATGTGTCCAGTAGTAGACCTTCTTGTATCAAGATCTCCTACATAACTTGTATCTACAAACCCTTCCAAAGGACTCAAACCTCCATCTTCAAATCCTCCTGACTGTCCACCAAACACCTGAAGGAAAAACCTATTTTTCCAGCATAGGATCGTTCAGATCTGATTGGATCTGAAGGAATATTTTAAAATTTTTTTCTAAAATCCTAATCAAATCTAAGACTTCTCAGATCTGATCATAAAGATCTGACATTAAAAGTTAAAAAATAAAATTAAATTAGATTTAATTTTAAGTACTTGATTTGGTAATCTAATTATCCTATGATGATCTTATTGATTCTTGAGGTTCTGGAAGGAGCCACGAACGTGCCTAGCCTCTATCGGTATTCACTTAAGCAAGATCTGAATGTCTTCTCCTCATGAATCTCTCCTTCAAAAATTAGATCTAGATCTGATTTGAAAAGCCTTCAAAATGACTTCTGAGGGTAGTCTGTTTGTCTCACAAATACCGTCGCGTAGATGCTGAATCTTGTGCCAAAAATCTTGGACCTTCAACTTAGATTTTGCCTAACCTTTTAGGCATGCAGAAGAGAGGGAGAGAGATGATAGAGGGGGTATGGATATTAGAGAAAAGGCTCCTTTGGGTGTGGAAAAATAAATTATATTGAGGCAATTTCATTAGAAGAGTTCTTATACAAGACATAGCATCATAAAGAGTCCCTTTTTGATCAAAAACCTTATTAATTCAACCATTGGAACTCTTGGACCTGATCTCCATGAAAAAACCTAGATTCCAACAAGTTTTGACCTAAAAAATCTATCTAGAAGTTGGCAACATAAAAGGATAAGGAAGAGTCCATGTGCATCTAGGACTCTTCCCTCAAGAGTTTGATTCAAATCAAACTCTATCAAAACCTAGTCTAGGAACCTCTAAAAATCACAAAATTTTGCACACCCAAAGTATAACTCGTCCCATATCACATAACAAAAAACTAGAATAAAATAATTTCTAAAGAAATTTCTAAAATTCCCTGATCATGTGACCCTCAATTCTCTCAATTGAGTTAACTATTGACCCTAGTCTAATTGCACAAGGAATGAATTTAATTTTCATAATTAATCTAACCTGGACTTATTCTAGTTAGATGAAAATAAACTCATTCATGATATAGGAATGAGTCAAATCAAATTTGACTCGATTGTGATGAATCAGAAGGATTACAGAAGGAGAAAGTTAGGCTCAATCATGTGCTAGCATGATTACCTTGAACCTGATTGGATCTAATCCAAATCAATCGAACTAGGTTAGCATAATTGATGACATCCAAACCCAAACCCTTATTTGTGTGACCTAGTTAGATTCAATTTTGTATGGTAATGAGAAATGTCGTGATCTCCATCATCGACATCATCAAAATACCTTTCGACGGATCAGAACTTTTTTGATTCATATAATTAGAATGATCGATCATCAAAATCATTCTAATTGCTCCCAAAATCCACCAGTGACACCTAGCAGTATATGATGGCAATCCATCAGAACTAAAAGTGAACCTCTCGGTGTAGCTACCTGTGTGATTGGGTTCTTCTATCTTGAGCTCCAACAGGATTAGGGTTAAGGTGAACTTGTCAAACCCAATATCCGTCATGTGAATTAATGATTTGATTCGAGTCCTATGTGAAAATCTTTATAGAAACTCTTTCTATCATCTTCACTCTGCCATGGCCATGGGATTATGGACTCGATTCTCATGATCATCATAGGGCTACTCCTCATCTACCGAGGTAGATAGATGCCTTATTGGTGTAATCCAATTCCTACAATAAACGTACTATAGCCAACATACACCTCAAGATTTTGAATGGCTTGGAGTCCAAGTTATGGTGTAGTCAAACTACAACACCCTCAAGGTGAGTTACCAATGTACCTCAGGTCAAAGAACTAGACACACTACTACAACATCGAGCCAATCATCGATGAGAAGGTAGACTTCCTTATGAATCCTCGAGGTGGTCATGCTCAGTGCCCTCATTCTCTAATGAGTATCTGTACTCTTGCTCTGGTGTCTCCACATCATAGACTCAAGACTCATCTACTTAAAAAAAGCGATCGTGCACCAACCTTTCGGATCAATCACCATCCTCGTGATGATCCTACGATCGAGAGCAGTTTATGAGTTAATTATGAAAATTCATGTCTTAAATTTTCAACTCTTTGAAAATATGAATTATCATTACCATTAACTCAAAAGATGTATCACATACACTTTAAATACACACTATGATAGAAAATAATTCTTTTATTAATTTATAGTCAAAATTATAAAATTATCCTTAGAAGTGTATTACAAGTGTTAGCCAATCTGGCTTCTAAGGCACACATCTAATAAACTCCCACTTGATCTAAAGCCAATTGGCTACAAATATAAGTCCCATCTTTTTAAGATGGGCTTCGATCTTCTGCTAGCCTAAAGGCTTCGTCAGTGGATCTACCGCATTGTCCACGGAGTCGACTCTCTTGACCTTGATGTAACCCTTCTCGAGGTAATCACGGATGAGATGGAATCACCACTCGATGTGCTTAGATTTTTGATGAGACCTCGGCTCCTTAGCTAGGGCTATGTTACCATTGTTAGCATAGTATAGAGGGATGGCATCTGATGGCATCACTCCAAGTTTTGCGGCTAAGTTCTTATACTAGAATACCTCCTTTGTAGCTTTCCATGCAGCGATGTACTCTGATTCTATGGTGGAATCTGCTATCACAGTCTACTTGAAACTCTTTCAACTGACAGCACCACCATTACACACAAATAGACTATCAGATGTCAACTTTCGATCATCTATATCAGACATAAAATCTGAGTCTGTATAACCCTAGACCTAGAGTTCTCCATTACCAAAAATCAAGAACATATCATTAGTCCTTCTTAAGTACTTAAGGATGCATTTCATAGAAGTCTAGTGCTCTTCACATAGATTCGACTGATATCTGCTCATGACACTCACAACATGGGCAATATCAGTTTGTGTGCATAGCATGGCGTACATGAGGCTCCCTATTGCCAAAGCATAAGGGATCTTGCTCATGCATTCAATCTCCTCAGGTGTGTTGGGACACATCTTCTTGGAGAGATGAATGCCATGTCTGAAGAGCACCAATCCCCTCTTGGAGTTTTCCATGCTAAACCTTTTTAGTATCTCCTCTATGTACATCTTCTGTGAAAGACCCAGCATCCTATTCAGTCTATCCGTATAGACCTTAATTCTTAGAATAAAGGATGCTTCTCATAGATCTTTCATAAAGAACTCTTTTGACAACCATATTTTAACTATGGTCAACATGAAAATATCATTCCCAATAAGGAGGATGTCATCCACATACAGTATGAGGAAGACAATAGTGCTCTCACTAATCTTTTTGAATATACATGGTTTCTCCTCGTTCTTGATGAATCCAAATGATTTGATCACATCATTGAAACAAGCATTCTAGCTTCGAGATGCTTGCTTAAGTCCATAGATAGATCTTTCCAGCTTACAGACCTTATGATCAGTATCACTGAATGTGAAACCTAGCGGCTATTCCATATAGATATCTTCCTCAAGATATCCATTTAAGAAGGCTATTTTCATGTTCATCTGTCATATTTCATAATCAAAATAGGCTGCAACAGTACGTAATGTGTGGATAGATTTTAGCATGGCTACTGGTGAGAAGATATCCTGATAGTCAATGCTTTTGCACTGACTATACCCTTTCGCCACTAATCTAGCCTTAAATGTCTCCGCATTTCCATCTGCACCTTTCTTTCTCTTGTAGATCCATTTACACCCAATAGGTACTATACCTTCAGGTGGATCTATCAAGGTCCAGACTTGGTTTGAGCGCATTGAGTCAATCTCTGACTTCATTACCTCTAACCATTTCTCAGAGTCGATATCTAATATTGCCTCATGATAGGTTTTAGGATCATCACCATGAACCCCATTTTTCGTGAGGAATATTTTTTCTATGTCCTCTAAAATAGTACATAAGTACCTTTTAGGAGAATAAAAAATCCTTTCTGATCTACGAGGTGGAGGAGGTAGTGATTTAACTTGCTCAATCTGATTAGGTTTCATAGGGTCCTTAGCTTGTTGCTCTTGGGAGACTTTCTCATCGAGCCTAATCTGCCTTTCGATGCCACCATCTTGAATAAGCTATTTTTCAAGAAAGATGGCATGTCGACCCATAATCACATTATAGTCTTTCGGAATGTAGAAATAATATCCTAATGACTCTTTAGGATATCCTATGAACCAAGCTCTAAAGGAACTATACTCTAACTTATTCTCCTATTGTCTCTTAACATGAGCCGGACAATCCTAAATTCTGAGGTGACTCAAACTTGGTTTCTTACCATGTCATATCTCATATGGTTTGGTAGAAATGGTTTTAGAGGAAACCCTATTTAGTAAATATATAGTGGTCATTAGACTATGTCCTTAAAGAAACTTAAGGAGGTTCGTGAAGCTCATCATAGATCGGACCATATCTAATAAGGTCTGATTTCTCCATTTTGAAATCTCGTTGAGTTGAGATGTTCTAGGTAGAGTCCATTAAGGAACTATGTCATTTTGCTTAAGACAGTCTAGGAATTTCTGACTAAGGTATTCACCTCCTCGATCTGATCGAAGAACCTTAATGAGTTTTTCGATTTATTTTTCTACTTCATGTCTGAATTTTTTGAACTTTTTAAAAGCTTCAGATTTATGTCGCATCAAATACACATATCCATATCAAGATAAATCATCTATAAAGGTGATGAAGTAGATATAGTTAACTCTAGCCGGCACATCAAATGGGCCGCACACATCAGTATATACTATGATAAGTAGTTCTATGGCCCTTTCCCCATGTCCTATAAAAGGGAGCTTGGTCATTTTGCCATGAAGGCATGATTCATAAATCAGATATGACTTGAAAGTCAATGAACTCAGTAGTCCAAATTTTTCGAATTTGTTAACCCTGTCTTTCGCTATATGACCTAGCCTAAGGTGCCACAGATACCTATCGTTTAGACTATTCCTAGGTCATTTTGATCCTATGGCATTCACGTTTTGCTCGATATTGAAAATAGAAATATCAATATGTAACTAATAGATACCATTTATAAGAAAACCACTTACAATTTTATTTCTTTCATAAGGTATATTATAATGGTCCTGAAGAAAACTAATTACATAGCCTTCCTATGCTAAACATGAAAAAAAAATTAAATTCCTGCTTACTGCAGGCACATAAAAATAATCTCTAAGAACTAAATCTTATCATAATGATAATCACAGAGGGTAGGTTCCTACAACCACTGTAGCAACTCTTGCTCCATTCTCAATGCGTAGGATCATCTCACCATCCCTCAGCCTCCTGCTACGCTTAAGACCCTGCATACAAGTGCATAAGTGAGCACTAGAACTAGAGTCAAGCATCCAACTGGATGCAGAAAAAATCATAAGGTTAGATTCTATAACGAGCATACCTTCAGAAGGACCTGCCTCCTTCTTGTTCTTCAGACTGGCCAGGTACAAGAGGCAGTTCTGCTTTCAATGATCGTTTGTGTTGCAATGAAAATATTTTTCTTTGTCAACGGCCTTCTTCTTCGGCTCTGCCTTCTTCTTCTTTCCACCATCCACCTTCTACTTCTCTATAAACTTCTTCTTCTTTTTCAATGTCTTTCTCTTAGAAGAAATCCACTCCACAGCAAGTACTGAGCCTTTAGAATCTTTCACAAAAAGCTCAACAGTAACCAGCATATTCATAAGTTCTGCTAGAGTATTCTGTTGTTTATGCATATGGTAGTTCATGATGAACTATCCATATGCATCAGTCAAGGATAGCAGAATTATATCAGTCTATAAATTCTTGTCCAACTTGATACCGAGCTTCTCAAGCTCTTCTAAGTCCTTGATCATCATCAGACAATGATCTTGGATCGACTACCCATCATGCATTTGAGCCTTAAAAAGTCTTCTAGTGACTTGATATTTGGTTTCGCGACTTTATTCACCAAACAACTCTTGCAAGTAAGCCAATATTTGGTGGCTAGTCTTAATATCTTCATGTTAGCATTGGAGCTTATTAGACATCGAGCCCAACATGTAATACCTAGCTTTGTTATCATCATCTGTCCACTTTTCTAGAGATGCTCTTTGATCAGCGGATGGATGGACTGGTAAAGTGGGAGGGTCCTGTTCCAACACATGAGTCAACTTCTTGAAACCCAAAATAATTTTGAAGTTTCGAAGCCAATCCTTGAAGTTGGGTCCAGTTAGTCTATGGGTGTCCAGGATATGAGCTAGTGGGTTAGACGCAAATATTTTCCTATAGAGAGTCAAAGTTTTTAGTTAGATTTTATAATTAGACTTAATCAATTTGTTTAAAAATTTTATTTTTTTAAATAAATTAAGCTTCTACTATTTTCTCAGATCCCTACACTTCCTAGGCAGAGATGCAAAAATCTTTGTGATCAATTGATTTCTAGTGGATGGTGCAGCCCCACCGACTGGCTCACCACCTCACCTAACAGTTATTGGTGATGGGTCAATCGATGAGTGGACAACTCTTATCTAATGATTCTTTAATCATGGTGCACCCTAACTTGGTCTCTAATTCATGAATGTCACCATGTCCAGAATATTGATCCACTCCTTAGTTAAGTCAGACCCACCATTTGCATGAATTGAATTCCTGATTGGATCCCTCACTGTATCTAAAATATTGAGTCCAACCCATCCTCTAACCCATAGCATCCAATAATAGACATGGTTGCGTCCTTCCGGTGCAACTGAACCACTATAACTAGCCGAGAATAATCAACCCCGGAAAGGGCCCGCACATCTACAATGGTGGAAGATCAATTGACTTAATCCTTTTTTAGGAAGATTCAATTTAGGTCTCTTAGACTTGACTCAGTCAAAATGGTTATGAGAAGCCTAGTGGCATGGGTTAGCTCAAACTATTAGCCATCTCAAATCAGAACTAGGTTGACACAAATAGCTAGATAAGTGAGACCGATAGAAGGGATATGCCATTAACTTGACAAGAATGCATTCAGATCAAGTAGCTTCCAATTAAAAACTAATCGATCGTATCTGCCAAACTTACCTTAGACATCAAATTATTGAATCAAAATCAATTGGGTTAGCCTACAATCTAGGCTCGAACCGTGGAGCCAAATTAGGTCTTAATTGGATCAATCACATGTGGCTATGAGTCGACCTTGACCCAGACTTACAACTATTAGGCTGGTCAATTCTAAGCATTCTTGATCCCACCTAACCAACTATTTATTCGGTTTGATCAACCGCTAGACCTAATTGAGCTATCCAAGCACGAACCCAATTTTATAAAAATGTCTTAGATCTAAAAATTCTTAATTTTAGACCTAATTAGTTACATAATCTTAATTCTTAATTAAATTTGGATTCATAAATAAAAAATATGTATCAAAATCCTAGGATTTTAGGATCTAGGATTTAATAGAAAATAAGTTCTGATTTCTGATTAAGGATGAATGCACAGCACCCCTACATGCTATAAGAACACCTTATCGAATGAGAGGAGAGGACCTTTAAATCCTACTTTGTTCTTATGATCAGACGGCCAAGAAAAACATCTTAATCAAAAATATAATTGAAACTACAAAACTAGTTAGATCTAAATCATATATCACATATATAATTAATGATCTAACTAATACATGCTTTGCATACATCTCATGTATCATCACTTAATTAAATATGTATATTTTTTAAATCTAAAATATCATATATAATATCTAAAAAATAGATTTAAATTTGATCATATCAAAATAAAACTATGCTAGATAATTTGTAGAACTATTCTACAACTAGTCTGAACATGCATCTTTTCATATCACATATGAATAAATAAAAAATTAAAAAAATTATTTTCTATTTTTTAGATCTGATTACAATAATTATAATATTAAAAAAATAAAAATTAAATAGATCTAAAATTATATTTAATCAAATTAACAACATGATTATACTAGACTACACATAGAACTATTCTATTTTCAGTCTAGTCATGCATCTCATACATATTAGATCTAAATAATTTAATTTTAATTTTTTAATTTTAGATCTAATTACATCTGATGCGACATATAAAATTTTTTTATATCAAATAAAAAATAAAAATAAAATTAGATCTAAAATAGATCCAAAGAACTGTAACCTGGCTTTGATACCAGTTGAAGGAAAAATATATTTTTCCGGCACAGGATCGTTCAGATCTGATTGGATTTGAAGGAATATTTCAAAAAAAAATTCTTAAAATCTTAATTAAATCTGAGACTTTTCAGATCTAATCATAGAGATCTGATATTAAAAGTTAAAAATAAAATTAAATTAATTTTAATTTTAAGTACCTAATTTGGTAATCTAATTACCCTACGATGATCCTGTTGATTCCTGAGGTTCTGAAAGGAGCGATGCACACACCTGGTCTCTACTGGTATCCACTCAGGTAGGATCTAAATATCTTCTCCTCATAAATCTCTTCTCCAAATATTAGATCTGAATCTAATTTAAAAAGTCTTCAAAATAACTTCTGAGGGCAGCCTGTTTGTCTAACGAATACCGTCGCCTAGATGCTGAATCTTGTACCAAAAATCTTGGACCTTCAACTCAGATTTGTGTCTAACCTTTTAGGCATGTAGAAGAGAGAGAGAGAGAGAGAGAGAGAGAGAGAGAGAGAGGATAAAGAGGGCATGGATATTAGAGAAAAGGCTCCTTTGGGTGTGGAAAAATAAATTACATTTAGGCAATTTTGTGAGAAGTGTTCTTATACAAAACATAGCACCATAAAGAGTCCCTTTTTGATTAAAAATCTTATTAATTCGACCATTGGGACCCTTGGACCTGATCTCCACGAAAAGCCCCAGATCTTGTCTAGTTTTGACATTAAAAATACATCTAGAATGTGGCGGCATGAAAGGATAAGGAAGAGTCCATGTGCATCTAGGACTCTTCCCTCAAGAGTTTGATACAAATAAAACTCTATGAAAACTTAGTCTAGGAACCTCCAAAAATCATGAAATTTTGCACACTCAAAGTATAACTCGTCCCCTATCTCATATCTAAAATTAGAGTAAAATAATTTCTAAATAAATTTTTAAAATTCTTTGATCATGTGATCCTCAATTCTCTTAATTGGGTCAACTATTGACCCTAGTCCAATTACACTAGGAATGAATTTAATTTTCATAATTAATCTGCTCTGGACTTGTTCCAGTCAGATGAAAATAAACTCATTCAAGATATAGGAATGAGTCAAACCAAATTTGACTCGATTGTGATGAATCAGAAAGATTATAGAAGGAGAAAGTCAAGCTCAATTATGTGCTAGCATGATTACCTTGAACCTAACTGGATCTAATCCAAATCAATCGAACTAGATTAGCTCAATTGATGACATCCAGATCCAAACCCTTATTTGTATGATCTAGTTAGATTTAGTTCCATATGGTAATGAGATATGTCATTATCTCCATCATCGACATGATTGAAATACCTTTCGATGGACTAGAACTTTTCTGATTCATACAATTAGAATGATTGATCATCCAAATCATTCTAATTGCTCCCAAAATCCATCAGTGACACCTAGCAGTATATGGTGGCAACCCATCAAAACTAAAAGTGAACTTCTCGGTGCAGCTACCTGTGTGATTGGGTTCTTCTATCTTGAGCCCTTACAGGATTAGGGTTAAGGTGAACTCGTCAAACTCAATATCCATCACATAAATTAATCATTCGATTCGAGTCCTATGGAAACCTTTTATAGAAACTCTTTCTATCATATTCACTCTACCATGGTCATGAGCTTATGGACTCAATTCTCATGATCATCATAGGGCTACTCCTCATCTACCGAGGTAGATAGATCTCTTATTTGTGCAATCCAATTCCTACAATGAACGTACTATAGCCAACATACACCTCAGGTTTTCAAATGGCTCGGAGACCGAGTTATGGTGTAGTCAAACTATAACACCCTCAAATGAATTATCGATGCACCTCAGATAAAAAAACCAAATACACTACTGCAACATCGAGCCAGTCATCGAAGAGAAGGTAGACTTCCTTATGAATGCTCGAGGTGGTCACGCTCAGTGCCCTCATTTTCTAATGAGTATCTGTACTCTCACTCTGGTATTTCCACACCATAGACTCAAGACTCATCTACTCAAAGAAAGTGATCATACACCAACCTTCCAGATCAATCATCATTCTCATAATGATCCTATGGTTGGGAGCAGATTATGAGTTAATTATGAAAATTCATGTCTTAAATTTTCAACTCTTTGAAAATATGAATTATCATTACCATTAACTCAAAGGATGTATCACATACACTTTAAGTACACACTATGATAGAAAATAATTCTTTTATTAATTTATAGTCAAAATTATAAAATTACTCTTAGAAGTGTATTACAAGTGTTAGCTAATCTGACTTTTAGGGCATACATCTAACAACACCAAACCATAATCCCTTGTTCCATGTAGATATTGCAATATCCATTTCAATACTTTCTAGTGTTCCTTTCTAGGGTTAGCCATGTATTTACTAACCGTGCTTACTGCATGTGGTATATCTGATCTACAGCATACCATAGTATACATCACACTGCCTACAGCATTCGCATAAGAAAATCTTTTCATGTATTCTCTCTCCTCTTCTGAATGGAGGCTTTGTAACTTGGAGAGAGATATATGGCTTGGTAATGGCATTTCTATAGGTTTGGCCTTCTCCATCCCAAATCTCTCTAGAACTTTCTGGACATATCTTCCTTGTGATAAATGGAGCACTCCTTTGCACCTATCTTTGCAAAATTCATTCCAAGAATTTTCTTAGCTGGGCTCAGATCCTTCATCTGAAACTCAGATAATAATGTTCTTTTCAGTCTTTTCACAGCTTCCATGCTTCTACTGGCTATAAGCATATCATCTACATATAGTAGTAGGTATAGAGCATCCTTCTCATCTACATCCTTGACGTAGACATAGCAATCATGTTCACATCTACTGAAACCCAAGCACATAATAAAACTATCAAATCTTCGATACCATTGACAAGAGGATTGTTTCAAGCCATACAAAGATCTTCTGAGTAAACACACCTTTTCTTCCTATCTAGTCTCCATGAAACCATCTGGCTACTTTATATAGATCCTTTCCTCTAATGTGCCATGAAGGAAGGCCGTCTTCACATCCATCTATTCCAACTCCATGTTGTACTGTGTGACCAATGATAGTAAAATCCGAATAGATGTATGATGCACCATGGAGAAAAAATTTTGAAGTAGTCAATCCTTTCCCTTTGTGAGTATCCCTTTGCTACCAGTCTTGCTTTGAATCTGACTCCACCTTGTTCTGAAGGTGCCTCTTTCTTTGTGAACACCCACTTTGAGCCAATAGATCGAGCAACTTTTGGAAGATCCACCAGCTACCATGTCTGATTCTTTTCAAGTCATTCCATCTCCTCCATCATGGCCTACATCCATGAATCATGATCCTCACTCTCCATAGCCTCTGCATAATTTTTTGGATCTCCATTAGCAGTGATGAGTGCATAAGAGATAACCTCATCAATGCCATATCTAACTATTCTTCTGATAGTATGCTGAGGTTTGTGTAAAGCCACTTCCACTGGCATATTTCTGCTTGATGTCTATGGCTGATCCTGCACATCCATCTAAACTACTGGCACTTCATGCTGGTCTTTCATCTGAGTATCTTTTCTTTTATCCAGCTCCACCTCAATAGTAATATTCCTATACTTGGATTCAGACTGCCTGGCATCTGTCTCAAACTAGCCACTGTTGTTCACCTTTGTCTCTCTAGTTCTATCTATCCTAGACCTCCTTAAGATGTTCTTCTCATCAAAGATAACGTTCCTACTGATTACTCACTTCTATGCAAACCTTGGGCAAAACCTGATCGACCAAGCACATCTGAATTATGCTGAAAGTAATTTCCTTCAACTCTTCCCAATCCTCAGCACTAATCTTTTTCGGCCTTTCTCTTATCAAAACCTTGTAGATCCTTTACTGAACCAACAAATCCTTTATCCTTTGCTGCCATAAGATAAAGTTCTCCTTGCCATCGAACTTCTCAAAATCCACCTTGAATCCACTTGATCCCATAACTTCAAACAAATCAAGAATAGATCCCTAGCACCCTTCATCGATCATACACCAGTAACACTACCCTTCAAAGAAGATCTAAATGCCCTAGCTCCACTTTTCAACCATCTGTATCATCGTCCCTCTGTGTAACCAATCTCCACCTTAATCTAGAGACAAACAACAAAAGAATAAGAAAATTTTGGATAAAATCTAGTGCAAGAAATTCTGGATGTAGTAACCCTAGGTGTCTTCCTTCCTTCCACGCAATACCGCTCTGATACCAATTGTTGGGATAAACTATCCCCTCTCGGACCGACGTGGCCACTGGTGATTTGCCAAGCTGTTAGATATGTGTGTCCTAGAAGCCAGATTGGCTGACACTTATAATATACTTCTAAGGATAAAATTAAAATTTTGACTATAAATAATAAAATGGATTATTTTTTATCATAATGTATATTTGAAAGTATCTGTGATACATCCCTTGAGTTAATGATAATGATGGTTCATATTTTCAAGAGTTGAAAATTTAAGACATGAATTTTCATTATTAACTCATAAAATGCTCTTGACCATAGGATCATCATGAGGATAGTGATTGATCTAGAAAGTTGGTGTACGATCGCTTCTTTAGGATAGATCAGTCTTGAGTCTATGGTGTAGAGACATCGGAGCGAGAGTATAGGTACTCGTTAGAGAATGAAGGCACTGAGCGTGACCACCTCAAGCAGTCACCAGGAAGTCTACCTTCTCGTCGATGATTGGCTCAAAGCTGTGGTGATGTGTCTGATTTTTTGACCTACGGTGCATTGATAGTTCACCTTGAGGGTGTTGTAGTTTGACTATACCATAACTCAATTTTCTAATCTTAAGGTGTATGTTGGCTATAGCATGTTCATTATAGGAATTAGATTGCATCAATAGGGGATCTATCTACCTCGGTAGATAAGGAGCAGTCCTATGATGATCATGAGAATCAAGTCCATAAGCCCATGGCCATGGCAGAGTGAAATAATAAAAAGAGTTTCTATTAAGAGTTTTGCACATTAGACTTGAATCAAATGATTAATTCATATGATGGAAATTAGGGTTTGATGAGATCACCTTAACCCTAATCCGATCAGGGGCTCAAGATAGAGGAACTTAATCACACAAGTAACTGCACCAAGTGGTTCATTTTCAGTTCTGATGGATTGCCACCATATACTGCTAGGTGTCATTGGTGGATTTTGGGAGCAATTAGAATAATTTGGATGATCGATCATACTAGTTGTCTGAATCAAAAAAGTTTTGATCCATCGAAAGGTGTCTCGATGATGTCGATGATAGAGATCGTGACGTATCCCATTACCATACAAAACTGAACCTAATTGGATCACACAAGCAAGGGTTTGGATCTGAATATCATCAGTTGGACTAACCCAGTTCAATTGATTTGAATAAGATTCAATTAGGTTCAAGAAAATTGTGCTAGCACATGATTGAGCCTAATGTTCTCCTTCAACAATCATTAAAGCTTGTCTTGACTGAGCCAAATATGTTTGGACTCACTCAAAAATTTTTACTTGGTCTGACTAGAGCTTGTCTAGATCAAAAAAAGATTATCTTAATTTATTAGATAAATTTGAGGCAACACCTGCCATTTTCCATCACCTGCTAAATTTTGTCCTTGGACTTTGGTCAAATATTGACCTTTGACACTTAGACATCTGTCCATGTGTCATGCACCATAGGAGAGAACATGGGGCTTTGGCCTACTAAAAAGTAGAAAGAGAGGGGTGCACACCTAGGAAAGTATGCACCGCATGATGATCACAAATGGAGTCCCATACAAATGGGACTCTAGGTTGCTTCATGATTTCAAATTAGGTGGCGCCAAGGAGTCCTGTTTGACCAATCTTGGCACCACCTAAGGAGGTTTATGAGGGACTCTAATCTGATTAGATTAGATAATGTCATTCCATCAATCAGATTTAGATTTGATTGCACAAAGAGCCATGATTGGTCGGGATGATGTGGCATTACATGGCATAGCAGGATCTATATAAACCCTATCTACGCCTAGAATTAAGAGCATCTACTCTTTGTCCATGCCATAATGGTTCTCTTCCTCCCTCTCCATGCCACCTTCAGGTCCTCTCTCTCCTATCCACGTCCAAGAGTTCTTGGGCTCGAGTTTGGTGCGATCCAAGCAAGAGAAAGGTGACAAGAAAGGAAGAAGGCAACACTACTGTAAGAGACAATGACTGATCTTCAAAAGCCATTTTGAAGACCTTCAAGATCAGATCTAGATCTAATTTTTGGAGTATAGATTAAGAAGGAGAAGATCTCTATATCCTATTTGAGTGGATACCAGTAGAGGCCATGCGCTTGCATGGCTACATCTAGAACCTCAAGCAAACATCGGGATCACCATAGGGTAATAGGACTACCCATAACAAAGGTATGACTAAATTAGATTTTATTTTATTTTATCAGATCAATAAGATCAAATTTGAAGAGTCTTAGATCTGATTTAGATCTAAGAAGAAAAAATTTTGAAATATTCCTCTTGATCCAATCAGATCTGAATGAACCTGATCCGAAAAATAGAATTTTTTCTTCAACTGGTATCAGAGCCAGATTTCAAAATTCATTAGATCTAATTTTATTTTAATTTTGATCTAATAATTAGATAATTTTAGATATCACATGAGATATGATTAGATCTAAAATTAAAGAATTAAAAATTAAATATTTTAGATCTAAGATGTATGAGATGCATGACTAGACTAGAAATTGAATTATTCTATCTATAGTCTAACATCATCATAATTTTAATTTAATTAATTATAATTTTTAGATTAATTTATTTATTATTTTTTGATATTGTAAATATTATAATTTGATTTAAAAAATTAAAATAAATTTATTTAATTTATTCATATGAGATATGATTGATGCATGTTTAGACTAGTTGTAGAATAGATCTATAAAGTTGTCTTGAATAAATTTAATTTGATATGATCAAATTTAAATTTTATTTTTTAGAGATTTATGAGATAATTCAGATCTGAAAATATGCATGATATGATATATGAGATGTGTGCAAAATATATTTTTAAGTTAGATTAATTTTTATATGTGATATATGATATAGATCTAACTAGTTTTGTAGATTCATCATGTTTCTGATTAAGGCGTTCCCCTTGGCCGTCCGATCATAAGAATAAAGAAGGATTAAAGATTCTCTCCTTTCATTCAATGGGGTGTTCTTATGTTATGTAGGGGTATTGCGCGTTCATCCTTAATCAGAAATTAAAAATTTATTTTCTGCAAAATTCTAGATCCTGAAATCCTAGGATTTTATTTACATATTTTATTTATGAACCCTAAACATAATTAAGAATTAAGTTTATGAAATATATTAGATCTAAAATTGAAAATTTTTAGATCTAAGACATATTCATAAAATTAGGTTCGAGCTTGGATAGCTCAATTAGATCTAGCGGTTGATCAAACCAAATCAAGAGTTGGTTAGATGGGATCAAAAGTGCTTAAATTGACCAGTCAAATAGGATTAAGTCTGTATCAAGGTCGAGTCACATGAGTGATTGATCAAGTTAAGTTCTAATTAGACTCAGTGGTTAGAGTCTGGATTATAGGCTAACCCAATTAGTTCTGGCTCAATAATTTGGTGTCTAAGGTAAGTTTGGCAGATACGATCGACTGATTTTTAATTAGGAGCTACTCGACTCGAATGCATTCTTGTCAAGTTAATGGCATATCCCTTCCATCGGTCTCACTTACCTAGCCATATTTGTCAGCTCAGTCCTGATCTAAGGTGACTAATAATCTGAGCTAACTCGAGCTAACCCATGCTACTAGGTTAGTCATAATGGTTATGGCTATGTCAAGTCAAGTTTAAAGAGACCTAAATCAAATCTCCCTAAGAAAAAATTATGTCTAAGGTCTTCCACCATTGTAGATATACGGACCCTTCCTGGGGTTGATTATTCTCTGCTGGTCACAGTGGTTCAGTTGCACCGAGAAGATGCAACCATGTCTATTAGGCATTCGATGCTATGCGCTGGAGGATGGATTGGGCTCAATATTTTGGATACGGTAAGAGACCTAATTAAGAATTCAATCTATGCAAATGGTGGGTCTGACTTAACTAAGGATGGATCAATATTCCGAGCATGGTGAGATTTATGAATTAGAGACCAAGCTTGGGTGCACCATGATTAGAGAATTATTGCACAAGAGTTGTTCACTCATTAGCTAACCCATCATCAATAACTGTTAGGTGAGGTGATGAGTCAGTTGGTGGGACTGCACCACCCACTAGAAATCATTAATCATAGAGATTTTTGCATCTCTATAGAGGAAGTATAGGGATCGAAAGAAAATAGTGGGAGCTAATTTGTTTAAAAATCAAATCCCTAAATAAATTGGTCAAGTTTTAATTATAAAATCTAACTAAACATATTAACTCTCTATAGAAAATAGAAAAATGTCAGCATCCAATCCACTAGCTCATATCTTGGACACCCATAGACTGACCGGATCCAATTATAAGGATTGGCTCCAAAACTTCAAAATTATTTTGGGTTCTAAAAAGTTAACTCATGTATTGGACCAAAATTCTCCCACCTTACCAGCCCATTCATCCACTGAATAGAGAGCTTCTCTTGATAAATAGATGGATGAAGATAACAAGGTCAGATACTACATGTTGGGTTTGATGTCTGATGAGCTTCATGAAGGGAAAACCTAGTTTTTAGATCAGGTTTGTTCAGATTTGATTGGATCAAGAGAGATATTTCAAAAATTTTTCTCCTAGATCCATATTAGATCTAAGACTTTTCAGATCTAATATTATTGATCTAATAAAAAAATAAAATAAAATAAAGAATAAATTAAATCTAATTTAATTTATCTTGTTGAGGATAATCTGATTATCCTATGATGATCCTAATGCGTGTCTGAGGTTCTGAATCTAGCTACGCAAGTGTCTGACCTCTATCGATATCCACTCGGATAAGATCTGGAGATCTACTTCTTCTTTATCATCACCCCAAAAATCAGAGCTGGATCTAATTTTGAAGATCTTCAAAACTCCTTTTGAAGATGTGAGTTGTCTTTTGCAGCAGTGCTGTCTTCTTCCTTTTTCTGTCGCCTTTCTCTTGCTTGGATCGCACCAAACTAAAGCCCAAAAATTCTTGGGCATGAAGGAGGAGAGAGAAGACCTGAAGATGGCATGGAGGAGGGAGAGGGATAACCTTGTGGCTGAAGAAAAATCCTGATTTCCCAGACTAGGTTCGTTCAGATCTAATCTGTTCAAGAGATATATTTCAAAATTTTTTTCTCTTTGATCTTAATCAGATCTGGGATGTTTTAGATCTGATTCTTATTATTTTAATAATTAAAATAAATTTAAATAAACTAAATCAACTTTAATTTATCTTGAAGTGGGTAATCCTATTATCCGATGATGATCCTATGAGCAGCGAAAGGTTCTGGATAAAGCCATGCAAGTGCTTGGCCTCTACCGCTATCCACTCAGGTTAGATCTAGAGATCCTCTTCTTCTCTATCATATCTCCAAAAATTAGATCTGGATCTGATCTAGAGGATCTTCAAAATTCTTTTTAAAGATCAGCAGTTGTCCTATGCAGTAGTGCAGCCTTCTAGCTTTCAATCATCTTTCTCTCATCTGGATTGCACCAACGAACATCCAAAACACTTTTGGACATGGAGAGGAGAGGGAGAACGTGGGTTTGGCATGGAGGAAGTGGGGAGAGGCAGCCTTGGGGCATGGGATTTCAATTCTCCAATCTTAGTTGGGCGTAGGGTCTTATTTATAGACTATCTGTGATCCAACTCCTTTACTTTCCAACCAATCATAACTCTTTGTGAAATCAGATCTAAATCTGATTGGTGGGAATAGAGTCCCTTGGATTCCTCCTTAGAGGGTGCCTAAGACTAGTCAAAGTTGGTTCTTAGGAGAACTCTAATTGAAATCCAAAAAGGAGATGGAGTCCCTGTCCAACAGGGACTCCTGGGCGCCTCCAACTTGGGCACATGCCAAGGGTGGCGTGCGCCCTCCTCCTTGCCAAGTTCTAGCAGGGGGACAAGCCCCCACCAGTCCTTCAATAGGTGCATGACACGTGGACAGAAGTCAAAGTGTCTATGGTCAATATTTGACCAGTCAAAGGTGGACTTTTGACCAAAGTCAAAGAATGAGAAATGGCAGGTGACCAAAAATGGTAGGTAATGTCTTACAAAATAAGACAACCTTTTCTGACTTAGACAACCTCCAGTCAGACCATATGAAGGCCTCTGATTGAGCACAAACTCCTTTGGCTCAGTCAGGACAACTTATTTATGATAGTAAAAGAAGAACGTTAGGTTCAATCGAGTGCTAGCACGATTTCCTTGAACCTAATTGAATCTCATTTAGATCAATTGAACTAGATTAGTTCAATTGATGATCACCAGATTCAAACCCTTATTTGTGTGACCCAGTTAGGTTCAGTTCTGTATGGTAATGGGATATGTCATGATCTCTATCATCGACATCATCGAAACTCCTTTCGATGGATCAGAACTCTTCTGATTCGAACAGCTAGAATGATCGATCATCTAAATCATTCTAATTGCTCCCAAAATCCACCAGTGACACCTAGCAGTATATGGTGGCAACCCATCAGAGCTGAATGTGAACCTCTTGGTGCAGCTACTTGTGTGATTAAGTTCTTCTATCTTGAGCCCCGATCAAATTAGGGTTAAGGTGAACTCATCAAACCCTAGTCTCTATCATATGATGTAATCATTCGATTCAAGTCCAATGTGAAAACCTAAATAGAAACTCTTTCTATTATTTCACTCTGCCATGGCCATGGACTTCTGGACTTGATTCTCATGATCATCATAGGGCTGCTCCTCTACCACCGAGGTAGATAGATTCCATCTTGATGCTATCCAGTTCCTACAATAAACATGCTATAGCCAACATACACCTCAGGATTCCGAATGGCTAGGAGACCGAGTAATGGTGTAGTCAAACTATAACACCCTCAAGGTGAACTACTGATGCATCTTAGGTCAAAGAATCAAATACACTACCGCAACATCGAGTCAGTCATTGACGAGAAGGTAGACTCCCTAATGACTACTCGAGGTAGTCACGCTTAGTGCCCTCGTTCTCTAACGAGTATCTGTACTCTCGCTCCAGTGTCTCCACACCATAAACTCAAGACTCATCTACTAAAGAGAAGCGATTGTACACCAACCTTCTGGATCAATCACCATCCTCGTGATGATTCTATGGTCGGGAGCATTTTATGAGTTAATAATGATTATTCATGTCTTAAATTTTCAACTCTTGAAAATATGAATTATCATTACCATTAACTCAAAGGATGTATCACAGACACTAAATATACATATGTGATAGAAAATAACCCATTTTACTGATATTAGTCAAAATTATAATTTTGCCCCTAGAATATGGTTGTCCAGGATATGTGATAGTGGGTTGGACGCAGACATTTTTCTTTTTCTTGTAGAGAGTCAAAGTTTCTAATTAGATTTTGTAATTAAGATTTGTCCAATTTGTTTAGAGATTTGATTTTTAAATAAATTAGCTTCCACTATTTTTTTGGATCCCTACACTTTCTTTGTAGAGATGCGAAAATCTTCATGATTACTGATTTATAGTGGATGGTATAGTTCCACCAATTGACTCATCACCTTACCTAACAGTTATTGATGATGGGTTAGCCAATGAATGAATAACTCTTGTCCAATGATTCTCTAATCATGGTGCACCCAAACTTGATCTCTAATTTATGAATCTCACCATGCTTGGAATATTGATCCACTCCTTAGTTAAGTTAGACCCACCAATTGAATAGATTGGATTCCTAATTGGGTCTCTCACCGTATCTAAAATATTGAGCCCAATCCATCCTCCAGTCCATAGCATCTAATACTTAATAGACATGATTGCATCTTTTTGGTGCAACTGAACCACTATGATCAGTCGAGAACAATCAACCCCGGGAAGGGCCCGCACATCTACAATGGTGGAAGACTATAGACTTAATCTTTTCTTAGAAAAATTTGATTTAGGTCTCTTTAAACTTGACTTGACATAGCCATAACCATTATGACTAACATAGTGGCATGGGTTAGCTCAGATTCTTGGCCATCTTAGATCAGGACTGGGTCGACAAACATGGCCAGGTATGTGAGACCGATGGAAGGGATATGTCATTAACTCGACAAAAATACATTCGAGTCGAGTAGCTCCCAATTAAAAATCATTTGGTCGTATCTGCCAAACTTACCTTAGACACCAAATCATTGAGCCAGAACCAATAGGATTAGCCTACAATCTAGACTCAAACCATTGAGCCTAATTAGGTCTTAACTTGATCGATCACTTATGTGACTCGACCTTGACCCAAACTTAATCCTATTAGGTTGGTCAATTTAAGTACTCTTGATCCCACCTAACCAACTCTTGATTCGGTTTGATCAACCGCTAGACCTAATTGAGTTATCCAAGCTCGAGCCCAATTTTATGAATATGTCTTAGATCTAAATATACTTAATTTTAAACCTAATATATTTCATAATCTTAATTCTTAGTTAAATTTAGCATTCATAAATAAAAAATATATATAAAATCTTAGGGTTTCAGGATCTAGGGTTTTGCAGAAAATAAGTTTTGATTTCTAATTAAGGTCGAATGCACAACACCCGTACACACCATAAGAACACTCCATCGAATGGGAGGAGAGGGCCCTTAGACCCTACTTCATTCTTATGATTGGACGGCCAAGGAAAATGGCTTAATAAGAAATATGATAAATCTACAAAACTAGTTAGATCTACATCATATATCACATATATAAAAATTAATCTAACTAAAAACATATTTTGCTTACATCTCATGTATCATATTATGCATGCTTTTAGATCTAAATTATCTTATAAATATCTAAAAAATAAGATTTAAATTTGATCATATCAAATTAAAATTTATTCTAGAAAATTTTGTAGAACTATTCTATAACTAGTCTAAACATGCATCTATCATATCTCATATAAACAAATTAAATAAATTTATTTTCTATTTTTTAGATCTAATTATAATATTTATAATATCAAAAAATAGTAAATAAATAAATTTAAAAATTATAATTAATCAAATTAAAATTATGATCATGCTACATCGAATAATTCTATTCCTGGTCTAGTCATGCATCTCATACATCTTAGATCTAGATTATTTAATTTTTAATTTTTTGATTTTTGATCTAATCACATAAATTAAAATTAGATCTAATGAATTATGGAACTTAGCTCTGATATCAATTGAAGAAAAAAACCTATTTTTTGGATCAGATTCATTCAGATCTGATTGGATCAGGAGGGATATTTCAAAAATTTTTTTCTAAGATCCTAATCAAATCTGAGACTTCTCAAATCTAATCTTATTAATGTGATAATAAAAATAAAAATAAAAATTAAATCTAATTAAATTATACCTTTATTTTTGGTAATTCAATTATCCTATGATGATCCTGATGCTGGCCTGAGGTTCTAAAAGTAGCCACGCAAGTGTCTGACCTCTATCGATATTCACTCAGGTAGGATCTGAAGATATTCTTTTTCTCAATCAATTCTTCAAAAATCAAATCTAGATCTGATCTTGAAGGTCTTCAAAATGGCTTTTGAAGAACAGCCATTATCTCTTACAGCAATGCTGCCTTCTTCCTTTCCTGGCGCCTTTCACTTGCTTGGATCGCACCTTCTTCGTGCCCAAAGTCCCTTGGGCATGGAGAGGAGAGAGAGGACCTGAGGGTGGCATGGAGAAGGAGGGAGAGGGGCTATGTGGCATGGGCTAAAGGTAGAATCCTTGAATTCTAGGTGCAAATATGGTTTATATAGATCCTATTGTGCCATGCAGTGCCACATCATCCTAGCGAATCATGGCCCTTTGTGCAATCAAATCTAAATCTGATTGATGGGATGACATCATCTGATCCAATCAGATTAGAGTCTCTCAAAACTCTCCTTAGGTGGTGCCAAGATTGGGTCAAACAAGTCATCTTGGCGCCATCTAGTTTGATTCCCTGAAGCAACTGGAGTCCGATCTGTATGGGACTCCATCTTCTATCCTCATAAGGGGCTCACCTCCCAAGGCATGCACCCCTTGCCTATCTATTTTTTATCATAGAAACAAGTCTCCAGGTTCTCTCCTATGGGTGCATGATACATGGGCAGATGTCTAAGTGTCCAGGGTCAATGTTTGACCAATGTTCGAGGGCAAGATTTAACAGGTGATGGAAAATGGTAGGTGTTATCTAAAATTAATCTCATAAATTAAGACAATCCTTTTTTGACCTAAACAAGCTCTAGTCAGACCAAGTAAAGGTTCCTGAGTGAGCCCAAATATATTTGGCTTAGTCGAGACAAGCTTTAATGATTGTTAAAGGAGAACATTAGGCTCAATCATGTGCTAGCATGATTTTCTTGATCCTAATTGAATCTTATTCAAATCAATTGAACTGGGTTAATCTAATTGA
>QRFJ01001018.1:41193-214212 GCA_006176705.1 Cocos nucifera | reverse complement strand
TCTAATGGATCAGAACTTTTTTGATTCAGACAACTAGTATGATCGATCATCCAAATCATTCTAATTGCTCCCAAAATCCACCAGTGACACCTAGTAGCATATGGTGGCAACCCATTAAAATTGAAAGTGGACCTCTCAGTGCAGTTACCTATGTGATTAAGTTCCTCTATTTTGAGCTCCAACCGGATTAGGGTTAAGGTGATCTCGTCAAATCCTAATATCCATCATATGAATTAATCATTCGATTCAAGTCCAATATAAAAATCCTAATAGAAACTCTTTCTATTATTTTACTCTGCCATGGCCATGGGCTTATGGACTTGATTTTCATGATTATCATAGGGCTACTCCTCATCTACCAAGGTAGATAGATCCCTTATTGGTGCAATCCAATTCCTACCATGAACATGCTATAGCCAACATATACCTCAGGATTTTGAATGGCTAAGAGATCGAGTTATGGTGTATTCAAACTATAACACCCTCAAGGTGAACTATCGACGCACCTCAGATCAAAGAATCAGACACACCACTGCAGCTTTGAGCTAATTATCGATGAAAAGATAGACTTCCTCATGATTGCTAGAGATAGTCATGCTTAGTGCCCTCGTTCTTTAATGAGTACCTATACTCTCACTCTAGTGTCTCTACACCATAGACTCAAGACTCATCTATCCAAAAGAAGTGATCATATACCAACCTTCCGGATCAATCACCATCCTCATGATGATCCTATGGTTAGGAGCATTTTATGAGTTAATAATGAAAATTCATGTCTTAAATTTTTAACTCTTGAAAATATGAACTATCATTACCATTAACTCAAGGGGTATATCACAGAAACTTTGAAATACACACTGTGATAGAAAATAACCCATTTTATTATTTATAGTTAAAATTATAATTTTATCCTTAGAAGTGTATTACAAGTGTCAGCCAATCTGGCTTCTAGGACACACATATCTAACTGAAATCATGTAAAAGTGGCACCAATAAAAGATAAGAAGGAGAGTTGGTGTATGGTTTCAATCTCCCAGAGTTTGAACCTTTTCAAAATCCTTCAATACTTATCCTCCAAGGGTGCATGCCAAGAGGGGCGTGCACCCTCTAATTTCTTCATGAAATTAGCTGGGGCCATGCACCCCTAGATAATCTCTAGGGGTGCATGCCCCCTCCCTTCTTTCCTACAAATGGGTCAAATGACCCTTGTCTTGATGCCCCTTGTGTGAGATTAAGACAAACCCTGATCTCATCAGGACAATCCTTGGTCTAGCAAGAACAAGCTCTAATCTGATCAGGACAAGCTCCAGTTAGATCAGGACAAATCCATACAGGATTCTTGGACAAGCCAAATCAAATTTGACTAAGTTCAAACCAACCAAAAAGTCTATAGGAAGAGAAAGTCAGGTCCAATCCTATGCTAGCATGATTTTCTTGAACCTGGTTAGATCTAATCCAAATCAATCAAACCAAGTTTGTCTAATTAATTATATCCAGACTAAAACTCTTGTTTCTATGATCTAGCTAGGTTCAGTTCTATATGGTAATGGAACATATCATGATCTCTATCATCGACATCATTGAAATACCTTTTGATGATCCAGAACTCTTTTGATTCCCCCAATTAGAATCATCGTTTATCAAGATAATTCTAATTGATCCCAAAATCCACTAGGAATATTTAATAGTATGTGGTGGAAATCCATCAGAATTGAATAGGAACCTCTCGGTGTAGCTATCTATATGATTGAGTTCTTCTATCATAAGCCTTGATAGGATTTAGGTAAAGGTAAACTCGTCAAACCCTACACTAATCATATGCATGAATCATTCGATTCGAGTCTGATGTGAAATCCTAATCGAAACTTTTTTCTATTATATTCATGCTACCATGGCCATGGGATTTAGGACTCGATCTTATGATCATCATAGGACTACTCATCTACAAAGGTTGATAGATCTCTTATTGGTGAGATCTAATTCCTACAATGAAAATGCTATAGCTAACATATACCTCAGGCTTCTGAATGGCTAGAAGATCGAGTTATGATATAATCAAACTATAACACACTTAAGGTGAACTACCGATGCACCTCAGTGATAGGATTGGTGTATAGGGTACAAGCATAGATTTCAAAGCAAAATTATGAAATCATACAAACCAAACCCAAACCCTAGGACCACCTTATTAACAATTAAATCGTATAGCATGCATTTGTAATATAAAAGAAAGTATCAGAACATACCTCTTATCGCTAAACCCTGAATTGTCCCTAATTGCTGGTAGCAGTCCATCAGGGGATCCACTAGGTGTCCACGTGTTCACCCTCCAACATTAATCCACATGGAGACTTGATCAAAACACCAGTACCTCTGATTTATATAATTAAAATTCTAGTAATAAGAATTTTAATTAAATGGGCAAGATCTTCCTTAATCTTTATGTCACCTTCCTTACCTCTCCTTACCTTTCTTTCTTTTTCCCTTGTCTTCTTAATTTTTCTTCCTAATCTCTTAGTCTTAAGATGACTTCTTGTCCTTATAAGGACAAGGTCTGGACAAGAAAAGGGAAGAAAAAAAATTGGACAATGAGGAAACACTTGTAAGAAAGAAAGATAATTTTCACAAACATCGGACTCTTGGTGCGCACCCTTATTTATAATGTAGGTAGGGGTGCAAACACATTCTCTTGTGCCCTTTCCAAATTATTATCTCATGTTCCTTCAGCCTATCTCACGCTTTATCAAAAATAATGACATGTAGACTTAGTCCAAGAGGCGCCTTAATGTAGAAGGACTCTCAGACTAATTCTGCGTAAGTTATTTACGAAGAGTCGCGAGCTTTCATTTTTGGCGCCAACATATACAACCATTAGATCAGATAAGTAGGCCATCCAATGGCCTTGATGTGGGATGCCCATTCAGCAAAAATGGCATGGAGATAATCTTTGAATAGTCAAAGTCCCAAGGGGCGCCAAGGAAGAATGGGCGGCAAGGAGTCCAGGGCGGCAAGGAGTCCCTTCTCATGCAAATATTAAATAGATAATGGAGTATTTAACCTGCAGAAGGACTCTTCTACACCCCATATCTGATGTCCATTTCCATTTGAAAATTTATGCAACATGGACAAAGAGGAAAAGTCAAAGAAGGTAGGCGCCAACATAATCCCATGCGCCAAAAAACTCTTGTGCATGAAAGACTTCCCACGCGCAAGAGAGAGACTCTTTGGCACATGGAATTCTGGTATGTGATGCCTCATCTAAAGCTCAATTGGTCTAAGTTAATCCAATTCAAGACCAAATCCAATTTGGCTCAAATCGGACCTTAATTAGCCCAAATTGGAAGCCAATTTGAATTTAATTAGAATCTGGGTGCTAGGGTTTGCTACATGTGCTAGCATGTTCATCTTGCAAACATGATCTAATCCAATTAGATCCTTAATCAATTCTCTTTGTGTGTGATCCATTGGGTTCCACATCTAACTAGCAGTAGGTCTAGGTGTGATTTGACCTAATCTGGTTAGAACTCAATCAAACCGATTTAGGTCAAAACTAGCCTACCCAATTTGACTTAATTACAATACTTTCTAATTTAATGATCAAATTAAAAATTTTAATTTGATCAAACCCACGAGACATGATTTATGCCTAGCAACATATCGTGACTTCCCGAAAGATGTAAAATTTTAATGAAAATATCAAAAATATCCTTCAATAAAAAGTTACCATGCAACTAGATCCTTCGATCATCCTGCATCCTGAATATGGCTCTGGGTATGAAAATATGTCAATCCCAATATCATATTCATTTTTCTTTCAATCTTATGATGATAATTTATTTAATAAAATATTAGAAACTATTTCTAATTTTCATCATTCTTTGATCAAAGTCTTCCTGAATCATCATTTGTTTGAAGCAGGCAGGATGCAATTTTCTCTTACTAGGAGTGATCGATTCCATGTTAACCTACTCATAACCTTCATATATATAATTCACCATATCCAGATCATCCCATACATGACTGCATCATGAATGAGTATGAACCAAAATATGGATTCATATATATAAGGTTCTATGATAGTTTCAGATCAAAGGATTACATGCACAATTCCACTATGAGAACCATCTATTGACATATAGATAAGACTCCATTAGATATTCTTGACTTGGATCAATTCAGTGAACTCATTCTCTAATGAGCACCCACATTCTTGTATTAGTATCATACACAAATTATTGTGAGATCAATCATCCTCTCAATCGAGCATACAAAGGATGTGCTAGTGTTACCAAAAAAATATTGATCCTCAACTCAATGTCCCATCGACTAGGAATGTTTTAAATTGGGTACAAAGATTTTAGGTCTCACTGGTATATCATAATCCTAAAACTATAGCCCTAACTTTTGGGGTTCATCATAATCTTAAATAAATAATAAGACACTGCATATGATGAAATAAATATCTTTATTTATTTTAAAATGTTATTACATGAGTTTGGAAGATAAAAAATAGCCCAAAAATAAATAAATTTTTATTGGCTTGAGGGCATATTCCTTTCAATCTCCACTTGCACTAAAGCTAATCACCCTTATATTTTAATCCCATACAATCAAGGTGGCAATCAAATAGTTGCAGTGGTAAAGCCTTAGTGAATGGGTCTGCTATGTTGTTCTTTGTGTCAACTTGTTCTATGACTACATCTTGTCTTTCAATAATTTTATGAATGAGATGGAAGCATCTCAAAATGTGTTTGGATTTATGATGAGACCTAGGTTCCTTTGCTTGAGCAACAGCTCCAGTATTATCACAATAAAGTGGTACTGGATTCTTAATTTCAAGAATAACATCCAATTCAGTGATGAACTTCTTTATCCAGATAGCTTTATTGGCGGCTTTACTTACAGCTATATATTCTGCCTCAGTAGTTGAGTCAGCTACAGTTAGCTGCTTAGTACTCTTTCAACTCACTACTCCACCGTTCAGGGTAAAGACATATCCTGAAATGAATTTGCTATCATCTGGGTCTGATTGAAAACTAGAGTCAGAATATGCTTCTAGTTTAAGATCAGAACCACGATATACTAGAAAAATATCTTTAGTCCTTCTCAAGTATTTAAGAATATTTTTCACAGCTTTTCAATGATCCTCTCTTGGATCAGCTTGAAATCTACTTGCAATACCTAAGGCATAAGCAACATCAGGCCTTGTACATAACATGGCATATGTTATTGATCCAACAGTTGAAGCATAAGAAATAGAACTCATTCTATTTCTCTCTTCATGTGTCTTTGGAGATATCTTTTTAGAGAGATGTATGCTTTGACTCATGGGTAAGTAACCTCTTATACTCTCGTCCATACTGAATCTTTTCAATATTAAGTCAATGTACCTAGATTGGGACAAGCCTAGCATCCTCTTAGATTTATCTCAATAGATCTTTATTCCTAGTATATAGGATGCTTCTCCTAAATCTTTCATGGAAAACTTATTTGATGCCATAATTTGACTGATTGCAACATTGGGATATCATTTCCACTGAGGAGTATGTCATCTACATACAGAACCAAGAAGATTATGGTTCTCCCACTAGTTTTCTTGTACACACATGGTTCATCCACATTCTTGATGAAACCAAAATCATTGACTATTACATCCAAATGGATGTTCCAACTTCTTGATGCTTTCTTTAATCCATAAATGGATCTCTTAAGCTTGCATACCTGATTTGGTCTCTCATTTGACTCAAATCCCTCTAGCTGTGACATATAGATCTCCTCCTCAAGGAAACCATTAAGAAAGGCAGTCTTCACATCCGTTTGCCATATTTCATAGTCGTGGTATGCTGCTATGGCAAGCATAATCCAAATAGATTTGAGCATGAAAATAGATGAAAATGTTTCATCATAATCAATCCCCTATTTTTTACCTAAAACTCTTAGCCACCAATCTAGCCTTATAGGTTTCAATTTGACCATCTACTCCAATCTTTTTCTTAAAAATCCATTTGCATCCAATAAGGTTTATATCATCTGGTGCATCCACTAAAGTCCATACTTTATTGGTGTGCATGGATTCCATTTTGAATTGCATGGCAGCCAGCCATTTGTAAAAGTTCTTACTTTTGACTGCTTCCATATAGGTCAGAGGTTCGTCATTCTCAATGACTTGGGTTTCATTGTTCTCAATAATGAACCCGTACCTCAAAGGTGTATGTCATACTCTTTCAGACTATAGATAGGAGTTTTGTGTTCTGGTTCTTTTATGTGATTATTTGATTGAAAAATTTCTATTTGTTTTTTTTGAATTTCACTAAGTTCAATATTTCTACCACTGCCCTTTTCTAAGATAAATTTTTTTTCCATGAAAGTGGCATGCCTACTTACAAATAACTTTTGTTCAGTAGAATGGTAGAATAAATATCCTATACTATTTCTAGGATATCCTATAAATAAACATCTGTCTTATCTAACATCAAGCTTATGTCCAAAATTTTTTTTGACATATGCTGGACAACCCCATATCTAAAGATACTTAAGATTAGACTTCTTACCTCTCCATATCTCATATGGAGTACTAGATATAGATTTAGAAGGTAGTCTACTCAAGATATAAATTATGGTCTCTAGGGCATGGCTTCAGAAGAAAATAGGTAATTCGTGAAGCACATCATGGATCGTACCATATCTAATAAGGTACGATTTTTTCTTTTGACTACATCATTTAATTGCGGTATATAAGGAGGTGTCCATTCAGAGAGAATTTCTTTAACTTTAAGATAGTCTAGAAACTCATTAGATAAGTATTCTCCTCCTCAATCAGATTGAAGAATTTTTATACATTGTCTAGTTTGTTTTTCGACCATACTTTGATACTCTTTAAATTTATCAAAGGCATCTGATTTGTGTTTCATAAGATACACATATCTAAACCTAGATAAATCATTAGTGAATGTTATAAAATGAGTATCCTCCTCTAGCTTGAGTTGTCATAAGACCACATACATCCGTATGTATAAGTCCTAATAACTCTTTTGTCCTTTCTCCATGTCCACTAAATTGAGTCTTAGTCATTTTATCCATGAGACATGATTCACAAGTTCCTAATGATTCATAATCAAAAAGATCAAAGAACTTTTGTTTATATAACTTATTAATCCTAGCCTCACTAATATGACCTAATCGATAATGCCAAAGTAAAGTATTATTTATGTCATCTCTCTTACGTTTTCTATTTTCATCAATATAAAATATATTATCATCCAAACATAGAGTCAACAAACCATTGCTAAATATGCCAAAATAAATATTTTCATTAGAATATTTAATCGAGCAACCTTCGCTCGTTACATTAAGACTATAATCTTATTTTAATAACAAGGGTATAGATATAATATTTCTAATGATCTTAGGCATATAATAATAATTTGTAAGCTCTAAGATCTTCCCAGAAGGTAACTTCAATATATTTGTCCCTACAGCTTTTTCTTGGATAGACTCTCCTCCAGCGCCATAGAGCTTGAAATCACCTTTCTTCAAACTCTTAATTTTCTACAGCCCCTGCAAAGATTTGCAGATATGAAAACCACAGTCGGTATCTAATACCCAAGAGTTTGAAATGAAAGAATTTAATGATAATATAGTATGCATCTCATACATACCTTTTGATACATTATTTGCACCAGACTTCATATATGCGAGGTAAGCCTTGCAATTCCTCTTTCAATTACCTATTTTGTCATAGTGAAAATAAGTCATCTGTTCGAAGACCTTCTTCCCCTTTTTCTTCTTATTTATACCACCTTTAGGGTTCAACCTTCTTTTTGAACCCTTTTTGCCTGCCTTCTTCTTGGAGATCCCATCCACAAGAAGAAGAGGAGCCTTATCCTTCTTGATATGGCTTTCTGTTATCTTGAGCATATTTAACAGCTCGGGCAAGGAAGAATTTAGTTTGTTCATGTGATAGTTTACGACAAACTAAGAAAATGATTTAGGAGGTGATTGCAACATCTAATCCTAACTTAACTCTCCATCCATAACAAAATCTAATTGACTTAATCGAGTGATTAGGTCAATTACCATCAAAACATGATTTTGTATGGATGTTCCTTCTATCATTCTTGCACGAAATAATTGCTTAGATATCTCATATCTAGCAGTTCTACTATGCTCTCCATAAAGCTCTTTTAGATTGAGCAATATGGACTGAGTGTCCATGTCATCATGCTGCCTCTGTAATTCATTACTCATAAGAGGCAAGTATGATGCATTTGACAGTAAGGAAATCATTTTGCCACATCTTGTATGTGGACTTATCTTCATCTATGGCATCTTTCTCTAATGGCTTAGGATCAGGGGCATCAAGAATATAGGAGAGTTTTTCTTGACTGAGTACTATTTTTAGGATTTCTCAAGCCAGTCCACATAATTTTGATCAGTCAATTTATTTGAATCCAAAATTGAACGCAATGAAAGTGAAGAAGCCATTTAATCTACATAATAAAGAACAATACATAAGCAAACAACTCATGATGACAAACATAATTAAATTAGGATTTTAATTTAATTATGTCTCCCACTATTTAATCAAAAATCATAACCCTCTAATTGATTTTCTTAGTGAGAATAAGATCCTAATTTCTTATAAAAGGTCTTGTGGTTGCACAACAAACCTGTTATAAGTTCAAAGGTAGGAAACTCTTTCCAATTGCATTTTATGCAACTCTCAAAAAAAATTTTTGCCTCTAAAATATTAATAGCCTTGTGTTAGCACAACAAACTTTAATGTTTTAGTTTAAGTAGAACCCTTCATTTCTATACAGTCAAAATGAAATATAACAGCTTTTATGGTTACACAATAAAGCAATATATTCAAAATGCTGTAAGCATCTCAATGCACTAGATTAATATTACATCATTCCCCATGATAGATCTTGTGGTTACACAACAAAACTAATATGGTTCTAGACATAATAAGAACCGAATATGAAGAAATGCCTTAATGTAGTGAATATAATACTAAGCATTTCAATCTAGAATTAAATTAATCGAATTGGCCAGGTAAGTGGGAGAGAAGTGGGAGTCCCCCCGTTGCTTTCCTTAGACATCAATAAATTGGCTAGGTCAGACAACGGAATCAATTAAAAAATTACGTTCTCTTTACCAATCATGAACCTTTTTTTCTAGACACCGATTGATCAATTAGACATCCCGATTGATTCAGCTATAGGTTAATTACACTATAACTTAATATAATTTTTAAAGAGCGATTTAAATAGTCTCGATGTAGATTCTAATTTAAATCAAACTAAATACCTAAAAGCATTAATTATGATAAAATTTATATATATATTTATATATTAACATGTATAATCATTCTAGGACAACCATCATTACATAGTGAATACTTTCCACTATGTCGGGGCAACCTTTACAAAATAATATATACATCATAATCTCATTATGATAAATAAAAATATGATCTCATCATATAAATAACAAGCTAATAAAAATATTATATCATATTTTTTATTTATGCTATTATATTATAAGCAAAGCATTATATGATTTAACCTAATCAATCTGGCTCTGATACCACTGATAGGATTAGTGTACAGGGTGGAAGCACATATTTGAAAGCAAAATTATGAAATCATACAAACCAAACCCGAACTCTAGGACCACCTTATTAATAATTAAATCATATAGCATGCATTTGTAATATAAAAGAAAGTATCAGAACATACCTCTTATCGCTAAACCCTGAATTATTCCTAATTACTGGTAGCAGTCCGTCAAGGGATCCACCAGGTGCCCACATGTTCACCCTACAATATTGATCCATATGGAGACTTGATCAAGACACCAGTACCTCTGATTTATATAATTAAAATTCTAGTAATAAAAAATTAAATTAAATGGGCAAGACCTTCCTTAATCTTTATGTCACCTTCCTTACCTCTCCTTATCTTTCTTTCTTTTTTCCTTGTCTTCTTAATGTTTTTTCCCAATCTCTTGGTCTTAAGATGACTTCTTGTCCTTATAAGGACAAGGTCTGGACAAGAGAAGGGAAGAAAGAAAATTGGACAATGAGGAAACACCTATAAGAAAGAAAGATAATTTTCAAAACCATCGGACTCTTGGTGCGCACTCTTATTTATAATGTACGTAGGGGTGCCAACACATTCTCTCATGCCCTTTCCAAATTATTATCTCATATCCCTTCAGCCTATCTCATGCCTTACAAAAAATAATGACATGTAGACTTAGTCCAAGAGGTACCTTAAAGCAGAAGGACTCTCGGACTAATTCTACGTAAGTTATTTACGAAGAGTCGCGAGCTTTCATTTTTGGCGCCAACATATACAACCATTAGATCAGATAAGTAGGCCATCCAATGGCCTTGATGTGGGATTCCCATTCAGCAAAAATGGCATAGAGATAATCTTTGAATAGTCAAAGTCCCAGGGGGCGCCAAGGAAGAGTGGGCGGCAAGGAGTCAAGGGCGGCAAGGAGTCCCTTCTCATGCAAATATTAAATAGATAATGGAGTATTTAACCTACAGAAGGACTCTTCTGCACCCCATATATGATGTCCATGCCCATTTAAAAAATTATGCAAAATGGAGAAAGAGGAAAAGTCAAAGAAGGTAGGCGCCAAACTAATCCCATGCGCCAAAGTCTCTTGCGCATGAAAGACTTCCCACGCGCAAGAGAGAGACTCTCTGGCATATAGGATTCTGGTATGTGATGCCCCATCGGAAGTCCAATCAGTCTAGGTTAATCCAATTCAAGACCAAATCTAATTTGGCTCAAATCGAACCTTAATTAGCCCAAATTAGAAGCTGATTCGAATCCAATTCGAATCTAGGTACTAGGGTTTGCTACATGTGCTAGCATGTTCATCTTGCAAACATGGTCTAATCCAATTAGATCCTTAATCAATTCTCTTTGTGTGTGACCCATTGGGTTCCACATCTAACCAGTAGTGGGTCTGGGTGTGATTTGACCTAATCTGGTTAGAACTCAACTAAACCAATTTAGGTCAAAATTAGCCTACCCAATTTGACTTAATTAGAATACTTTCTAATTTAATTATCAAATTAAAAAATTTTAATATGATCAAATCCATGAGATATGATTGACGTCTAGTAACATATCTTGACTACCCGAAAGATGTAAAATTTTGATGAAAATATCAAAAATATTCTTCAATGAAAAGTTACCATGCAATTAGATCCTTTGATCACCCTGCATCCTGAATATGACTCTAGATATGGAAATATGTCAATCATAATATCATATTCATTTCTCTTTCAATCTTATAATGATGATTTATTTAATAAAATATTAGAAACTATTTTTAATTTTTATCATGCTTTGATCAAAGTCTTTCTGAATCATCATTTGTTTGAAGCAGGCAGGATGCAATTTCCTCTTACCAGGAGTAATCAATTCCATATTAACGTACTCACAACCTTCATATATATAATTCACCATATCTAGATCATTCCGTACATGACTGAGTCATGAATGAGTATGAACCAAAATATGGATTCATATATATAAGGTTCTATGGTAGTTTCAGGTCAAAGGATTACATGCACAATTCCACTATGAGAACCATCTATTGATATGTAGATAAGACTCCATTAGATATTCTTGACTTGGATCAATTCAGTGAACTCATTCTCTAATGAGCATCCATATTCTTGTATTTGTATCATACATAAGTTATTATGAGATCAATTACCCTCTCAATTGAGCATACAAAGGATGTGCTAGTCTTACCGAAAAAACATTGATCCCCAACTCAATGTCCCATCAACTAGGAATGTTTTAAATTGGGTTTTAAGATTTTAGGTCTCACTGGTATGATCTCATCATAATCCTAAAACCATAGCTCTAATTTATGGGGTTCATCATAATCTTAAATAAATAATAACATACTGCATATGATGAAATAAATGCCTTTATTTATTTTAAAATATCATTACATGAGTTTGGAAGATAAAAAATATTCCAAAAATAAATAAATTTTGATTGACTTGAAGGCATATTCCTTTCACCCAGGCCAAAGAACTAGATACATGACTATAGTATCAAGCTAATCATCGATGAGAAGGTAGACTCCCTTATAACCGCTCGAGGTGGTCATGCTCAGTGCTCTTATTCTTAATAAGTACCTATACTCTCACTCCAGTGTCTCCACACCATAAACTCAAGACTATCTATCCTAAGAAAGTGATTGCACATCAATCTTTCGGATTGATCACCATCCTGATGATGATCCCATGATTGGAAGCAATTTATGAGTTAATTATGATAATACATGTCTTAAATTTTTAACTCTTGAGGATATATGTTATCATGACTGTTGGGGGTAAAATAACCCCAGCTGAAGTTCTTAGCTACTGACCTCTATTCTGTGAAAATTTGCCAATCTTCTCAAAAATAGGTTCACACTATGAAACTTATTGAAAGTGCATTGAAGTTCGGCTAGATGATCTAGGATAGTAAAGGAGAACAATTTTTTATTAACCCTACTTTTTGACTTAGAATGAGTAACAGGACCAAAGCCCAATCCTCTCGACCTTGATTGATGATGAATTTCAAAGATGGATGGAGTCCCATGTTGTAAACAACTAACTCCTTTGGTCAGACCTTCTAGACAAACTCCTCTAATCACACTCCTTCTAGATGGACTCCTTCAGTCATGCTCCTTTCAAACAGACTCCTCCAATTGAATTGGGTTCAGTTGGATTTGACTCGATTAGGTTATGAGATGATTTAATCGTCAAGAAGTATTAATCCCTAATTTGATCAAGGGTTTGGCTTGATTAATTTCTGATTTGATTAAGATTTAACTGAGCCTAATCAAGCCTAAATAAGTTGGGTTTATTGGGCCTAGCCAAATTAGTTTGGATTGGGTCTTAGTTGGATAAAGTTTGAAAGACTATTTTGACTAGTCTTATGCACCACATCACCCTGATCTTGCGCCCATCCTTTTCTCCATGAGAATTGAGAATTCTCATGAAGAAATCCATGCACAAGAGGGCGCACGCCCTTCCTTCTCACATCATTAAGTGGATAAAATCAGATAGTTACTATTTGAATTTAGATGGTGTTTCAATTCGAATAATCAACCACCTGATCCTTATCCCTCCACGCACTCTCTACTCTATTTTGGCACAAATTAAAAGGAGTTTCATGATGGGGCATGTGAAGAATCTAAGAGAGAAGTCCTTCTCCATGTAGTCCACCCTGTTGTGCATGAAAAATACTAAGAGTTTCTTGAGAGAAATTCCAGAAAGAGTATTGCGCAGGGTTCTGGGTGAGTGCTGCCCTAGGTTTTTAGCCTAGGTTTTGGAAAAAGAGAACGTGAGCTATGAGCATCACAAAATCACATGACTCTTAGGAGACCTTCCTCTCCCCAACCTCTGGTAATTTTCTAAGAAATCCAAAAATCACTGGAGGTCGATTGAATCAATTCGATCTAAATCAACCATCAAAGGATTCCTGCATCGAGCTAGCACTCGGATGGAGCCGATCAGGACCAGAGTCTCATGTGGATGATCCATGGAGGTAAGATGCACTATGTGGCTGCATCGCAATGAGTGGACCTTCTCGATGATATTTGGATTGTGGTGATCGACTACCCACGCAATGTAATGTGTTTTGAACATAGAGCAGTAAAAATAGTTTTACTGCAGTTATTATTTTTATTTTTAGATATGCATGCATATATGATACATTAGATCCTATTGGGTGTAGGGTTTTTAGATTAGATCTGTAACTCTTATTATTAAATTAATTAATAATAGTTTCTACTATATACGATTTTCGAAAAATTTTTTTGAAAGTAGAGCTAGAAACCCTGTACGCTCCCTTCATATATCCCATATACGATTAAAGATCTAAACTACACAAGCTTTGCATACAACTCATGTATTAATTTTTAAACATGCATCTCATGCATCAAATCTAATTATATCTCATATAATCATCAGAAAATTAAATGAATATTTCATGAAAAATTTAGATCTAGACTATCATGACATAGAACTATAGATCTAGTCTAGACATGCATTGCATATATCATATATATAAATTCTTAAATTGCATCTCATGCTTTTAGATCTAATTATATCTCATGTAATATCTGAGAATTAAATGAACATATCATAAAAAAAATTAGATCTAATCTAATCTAGATCTGGAACTGCAAACGCAGCTCGATACTAGTTGAAGGAAAAATCTAGTTCCTTGCCGAATGATCGATCTGATCGGATCAGATCTACAGCAAAATTTTTCAAAAATATCTCTATGATCTAATTAGATCTGAGACTTCTCAAATTTAATTAGATTGATCTAAAATTTAAAATAAAAATAAAATTAAATTAGTGATAATAATTATCATTTGATTGGGTGAACTATTCACCCGCATCGATGATCTGATGATGTTTCGAGGTTTTGACTTGAGCTGTGCACATGTTTGGCCTCTACCAACATCTACTCAGGTTAGATCTAGAAATCTTCTTCTTCTAGATCTAATCTTAGAAAATTAGATTTGAGATCTTCTTGGTGCGCCTTCAATCCAATCTCTGGCAATAGCACGTTCATTGTTGGGAATTGTGCCCCAAAGCCAATTGTCAGCCTCTTGATGCTTAAGATATTGTAATTGATTTATTAATTAATAAAAAATATTTTAGCATCTTTTTTATCACAAGTTTACATCTTTTAATGAACTCCATTGTTGTAATAAAGTTCTTAGAACTATTTAGTTTTGATAAAGAAAGGATTTATCGATTAGTCCTTAAATTTATTCACGATCAAATAATAGGCTGTTAATTAGGACGACAGCATCTATCGAGCATAGGTTGTTATATGCCATATAGGTTAGTTGTCCTCTTAACTAAGGTATGTGAAAACATTGGTATGGCATACAGGTGAGATGTATGGATACATCATCATTGAACGTGACCAACTCCAGAGTATTCTACTATCTAGAATGTCTCTGATGGGATATAGGTATAAGTATCCCTTAGACCTGAGTTCACCTCAGTGACTTGCAAGCAACTCACTATGCTTTGGTAGCAAACTAACTGAATTTCTAATTTAGCAATAAAAGACTTCTGGGCATAGTCAAGTACTTGTGAAGTTGGAGTGTGATCAAGATGGAATTGACTGCTCTAGGAGTTGGAGAAGAATGTATCACTGTATTTCAATATAGCAAAATCTTGGCCAAGATAATCCATCAGATGAATTTGGTATTTTAAAAATAATATAGACAACTTGATCAGAGTTGATAATTGAACTCTGATGTGTCCTATGAGTATTGTGGTCAAGGGGATGAGTTATATAGAAACTATATCCACATGGGTTCTAAGGATGGTGCCCTACACCTTCAAATTATCCGAGCGTCGGGTATCATTGCTAGATGGTTACTTGAATTGGTATAGAAATTTATTCTTATGCTACCAGTTAAGGTTTAGATCTATGAGGTCACATATATTAGAGCTTATGATTTGATTGGATGGTTGATCAATGATTAAGAATCGTTCTAGGGTTAAACAATCAATACGATTGGTGTTTAACCTAGTGCAAGTACTGCAGGAGGATCAATTAGCAATTGGATTGCTAATTGGCTTAATTTGATTAAGCCAATAGGTTAAGATTAAGTCTAATTAAATATAATTTAATTTGATTTTATTTAAACTTGATTGGATCAAGTTCAATTGATTTATTGGATAAGCCAAGTGCAAGGAAGAACTAGTCTAAGTCTAACTAGGACTCGGATTAACCCAATTTTCTAATTTGATTAAAAAATAAATTAAAATTTAATTTAATTTAATTTAATTTAATTAAGTTTTTAAAATGGGTTAGTGCCTTATTTAATTGGATTGGTTTAATCCTAATTTTATTTGGTTAAAAGATCTTGTTTGACCAAGTCAAAATAAGAGTCCTAGTGTGACTAGGACTCCCTATCTCCTTGCGCCACCTTGGTCCCAATGCCCCCCATATCTATTTTTTAAATATTTTTCATCAAAAATATCTTTGTTCCTGATTTCCACAACCCATATCTTCCTCCAAGTCATATTTGAAAGTTAGGCGGAAGATCAAGTCAAAGGAGGAATTGATTTTGCTTAGGATTTTATGAGATAGAATCCTTCTTGACCAAAACATCTTCCCTTGAGTACCGCCCCCTCTTTTAATTAATTCTTCTCTTATTTTATGAAAATAATCTCCTTGTTTGTAAACCCTCCCTTGCTTGTCCATGCCAAAATTGTGGAGGAGGTGCCCAACTCTCTTGGGCGCCCCAATAACTTCCCATGTTTGGATATTCCTAATCTAGGAATTTGACCTAACTTAGACTCTTCTTTTTCCCTATTTATTTGATGAATTTTTTTCTAATTTCTTTGTGGAATATAGATCTTTGGGGTGTGCAAAAATTAGAGGAAGAGGGTCCTTGGGTGTGGGGGTTCCATAGGCACCAAACTAGGTGTCTAGGTGAGAGAAAAGAGAAGAAGAAGAGGATCTTCTTCTAGGGATGTTTTATTTTCAATCTTTCCTCCTTTCTTTTGAGTTTTTCTTTTTTGAAAGTCTTAGATCAGCAAACTCTCATCTTTCTTCTCATATTTTGGAGAGTCCAAATTTTGAAGAAGGGAGCATCAGATCGACCATCAAAGAAGGATCAGTACAGTACTATCATGCTATACTGATTTCCGGCAACAAACTTCAGATTAGAGATCGTAGGCTCATGTGGATAACTCCTAGAGGCCGAATGTGTGTGCGGCTTGTGACTTCATCCTCAAGCTCAGATCAGCAAGTTAGAACATCTAAACTTGCTCAGATAATAGATATGATCTATAAACTTCATACCTGCATTTGATGTAGTGTAGATCTAGGTTGATTTGATCAACCATTTTTCTTCTTATTTGATTTTAACTTTTGATTTAATATCATACCTTAATCATGTAATAGATCTGAGATTTAGGTATTTACATGGTTATTTAAATAAATTTTAGATTTATTTAAGTCTTCCACTACAAGATCTTGAAAAAGTTTCGAGATCTACCTATGAAATCCTAGATCTGGTTCCTTCAACTGGTATCAGAGCAAGATTCTTATTACATAATTTTTATGCATATCTAGATTATTTCTTAGATTAGATCTAATTTATAATTTAATTATTAAATCTAAAATACATATATATATTTTAGATTGCACGGACTGCCATAAGGTTTATCCATTATAGTGAATAGGTTATCCTAGTACGTGCTGATCTAAAATATTGATCATAAAATTTTAGATTAGATCTAAGAGATTTTATGATCTAATTAAAAATATTTTAATCTAATTTCAATCATCATAAATATGTTAAATTTGATCTAGGAAGATTTATGATTGATTATTATTGAAACTTTTCAATTACATGAACCTGTTTAGATTAGATCTAAAGTTGTTTTATGTTTATTTTACTTACATATTGATTATGAATCAAACATACAACTTGGTTGATAGAACCATATTGTAAAAATATTTTACAAATATGAAAATTATTTTTGAAAAGTCGAACCCCTACTCTTAGCCCAAAACTTAATTGAGAATTAAGAAGTTGATTGATTAGGATCTAGGATTGTGAATTGAAGATCCTAAGATACAAATCATAACACATTGAAAAAAATGGGTTAGTGGGGATTAGGTCCATTAATTGGGTTAGACCTAGGGTTAGATTAAAGAATGAACTTAATTAGAGAATTGACTAAATCTAATCAATTATTATCTTAGATTAGATCAAGGATTCTCTAGATTAATTACAATAATTATAGTTGGTCAAGTCCATATCTTTAATAAGACCCAAGATGGACTTGATTCTTAGCTATGCTGTCTAGCATGAACTATTAGGTTGATCTAATTGAAACTAATTAACCAGTTAGTATCTAAGATAAATCAGATCAGTAGTTTTTAATTGGCAGCCCGCTTACCTGATCATTTTTTGTGGTGTCTAAGTCAAGCCTGGCAGACCCTTCCACTGATCAAACTTACCTAGCCTCTTGGTGAGATTATGTTTTGATCAAATCACTTAACTATTTGAGCTGACCCATGTCAGCTAGGTAAATCAGTTTGACTGATTTAGGTGCTTCTAGATCAGCCTATTAATGGTCTCCCTTAAGCTGACTTGGTGAAGTTAGTGAGAGGAACATAACAAACTAGTTAATCTGACCTACTCACTTCTATAAATAAATCCTCTAAAATTATTAGGTCCCTAAAATAAAATAGTGATATGATAACTAGATCATAGCCTTCCATTAAAGTGGATGATAATGGTTCCATCAGTTGGATAATCATTGGAGGCCCAAAGGCCTGGTGCTTATCGATTGATGGAATTATCATTCATTATATGATCTCTTGGATACATCTTTCTAAATAGTGGTCAGATGGGTCAACCAAAGTTGGGCCTGATCATTCATTGGTTGGATGGGCCAAGTATGGTCATGTTAATGGTTGGACCTAACTAGACCCTTTTCTGAGAAGACCAAAGCCAACTAATCAGGGTCTGAGGCAAAATTTAATTACTGAAAATTATTTAGAGAAATAATTGATTATGAACCTACCCTTAGATGTACATAGGTGGGCCAACCAAAGTTGGGCTTGTGTATAGTCTATGTGGATTCTAGTACCCAGTAAAGAATTAGGGTAATTCCTCGAATTGGAGGTAGAGGCTACCAATTCGAATAAAATAGTAGGAGAAAACTTTTGATTAAAGTCCAAATCTTTAGGTTTAATGAATCAATATCTAATTAGGTTTTGATTTTCTTTTGTGCAGATATTGCCACTTCTCTATCGCTCCGATCATTGTTGGATAATGATAAGTTGGTGGGATCCAACTTCAGTAGTTGGTATCGAAAGTTGAAGATTATCCTAGAACATGAATGGATCTTGCACTTGAGGAACCAGCTGTCAATGCACATGGAACAGTCAGAGATACTTATCAGAAGTGGCTCAGTGACCAAATCATGATGCACTGCATTTTGCTGGCTGTGATAAGCGATGAGTTCAATCACAAGTTTGAGACAACTCAGCCAAATGGAATGCTCCAAGTGTTGGAGGATTCTTTTAGCACACCCGATGATGTTGAGAGGCACAAGAATAGTTGTACCATTTTCAATGCCAGAATACGGGATGGTGCCTCTGTCACTGATCATGTATTGTACATGATCGAGCTGAAAGAGCGCTTGAGCAAGCTTGATTTTTCCTTGCATAAACAACTTGAGAAAGATGCAATACTGAACTCGCTGCCCAAGTCTTATCTCCCATTCCTTACACATTATAGAATGTCAAAGCCTGAAGTAGACTACCATGGGTTACTGAGGTTATTTTAGAACTTTGAAAAGGATCACCAACTCCATAAGGAGTCGGTGAACTTAGTGGGAGGTTCGTCTTCTCGTTCTCGATCCTTTGGAAAGAAAAGAAGAACAAGAAGAAGAAAATAAAGAAGGTGCAAGTTCAGACTGGGACATCAGTATAGGACCAGACCAGAAAGATCAAGCCCAATAAGAGTCAAGCTGAATGCTTCTTTTGTAAGAAGCGGGGGCACTGGAAGAGGAACTGTCCTCAGTACATTATCTCCCTAGACTCGAATAGGCAGGGAAAGAAGCAAGCTATTGCTGGGCAAGATATTTATATGATAACTCCTTACAATTTTTCTATTTATGATATTACTGACTGGATATTTGATACCGATAGTCCTTACCATATTTATAATTCATTGCAGGGGTTGCAGGTCAATGGAAGATTCGATTAAGATGAGAGATTTTTGAACATTGGATATGGAAAATGAGTTCTAGTTCTACCTTTAGAAATTTTGAAACTTGTATTTGAATCTCATACCATTGTTCTTAGTGATTATCATTTCTATTTTAGTTTCTTTTTAAATATCATTTCTGTAGGCCTTTTGGCCATGAACAATTATGAAATTTCAATAAAAAAATGAGTTTATAATGTCATTGTGAATGGTGTTACTACTTTCTTTGGACAATTGAACAATGGTGTATGTATGTTATCATAACCTGTTAATGTAGTCTATTCTACTGGCAAGCATCCTAGATTAGATAGTGTATCAGATATCTACTTATGGCACCGTAGGCTAGGTCATATAAACAAGAATAGGATAAACAGGTTGACTTAGGAAGAAATCCTCGAAGTTAATGATTATGAATCACTTCCAACCTATGAATTCTATCTTCTTGATAAAATGACCAAGTCACCTTTCATTGGAAAAGGTGAGAGAGCCAATGAGCTCTTAGGTCTAGTACATACTGATGTATGTAGACCAATGAGCACAAGTGCCAGAGGTGGATATATCTACTTCATCACTTTCATAGATGATATATCCAGATATGTCTATCTGATGAAACATAAGTTGGATTCTTTTGAAATGTTCAAATGATTTTGAAGTGAAATATAAAAATAAATTGGAAAGAGTATTAAAACTCTTCGGTCTGACTAAGGAGGAGAATACCTTTCTGGTGAGTTTCTCACATATCTAGGAGAGAATGAAATTCTTTCCCAATGGACTCCTCCTAGAACACCACAGCATAATGGTGTGTCTGAAAGGAGGAATCAGACTTTGTTAGACATGGTCGGATCTATGATGGAATTTGCCAGCTTGTCAATATCCTTCTGAGGATATGCACTCGAATCGACTTGTTATCTATTAAATAGGATTCCAAGTAAGTCTGTAGTTAAAATGCCATATGAGATATGGACAGGGCGTAAGCCAGCACTTTCACACCTTAGAATTTGGGGATGCCTGGCTTATGTCAAACAGTTAGTTACAGACAAATTTGGACCTAGGTCTGACAAGTGTACATTCATAAGGTATCCAAAAGAGATCAAAGGATACTATTTCTACCATGCTGATGAACAAAAGGTGTTCATTAGCCTTATGGCAATCTTTTTGGAAAAGGAATTTCTTGATGAAGGAACTGTTGCCTCTAAGGTTGAACTTGATGAAGTTCAATAGGTAGAAAGTCTGACACAGAATGTTGAACCTAGGTCGAATTTGATCATATCAGATCCGAAGCCTAATGAATCCACACCATTGAGGAGATCCGTTAGAGTACCCCACCATCTGGATAGATACTATAGATTCTTGGTCTAGGATGGTGATCCCATTGAACTCGATGAGAACGATGAGGATCCGATCACTTATATGGATGCGATGTAGAGATCCGACTCTGAAAAGTGGCTCGAAGCCATGAGATCCAAAATGGATTCCATAAAGGTCAATGATGTATGGACATTAGTTGACCCACCTGAAGGAGTTAAACCCATTCGGTGTAAATGCATCTTGGAAAGGAAGAGGGGCGCAGATGGAAAGATGGAGACTTATAAAGCCCATCTGGTTACCAAGAGATATCGTCAACGTTATGGTATTGACTATGACGAGACGTTCTTTCCTGTGGCAATGCTCAAGTCCATTCAGATCATGCTTGCCATTGCTGTCCATCTGGACTATGAGATCTGGCAGATGGATGTGAAGACAGCTTTTCTAAATGGAGAGCTGACCGAAGAGATGTATATGCTACAATCTGAAGGATTCACATCCACAGATGAGTTCAAGGTGTGCAAGCTTCAGAGATCCATTTATGGATTGAAGTAGGCATCTCGAAGTTAGAACATGCATTTTGATAAAGTGATCAAAATGTATGACTTCGATAAGAATGGAGAAGAACCCTACATTTATAAATGGACAAATGGTCCAGCAGTGGTATTTCTTATTTTGTACATGGATGATATTTTTTTAATCGAGAATGACATCTCCATACTATAAGGAATAAAAGTTTGATTGTCATCACAGTTCTTCATGAAGAACTTGGGTGAAGCATCCTACATATTAGGGATGAAGATCTATAGGGATAGATCTAAAAGAATACTTGGTATATCCTAATCCACGTACATAGAAACTATGCTGAAGAGGTTCAGCATGGAGAATTTCAAAAAGAGCTATCTTCCGATGGGCCAAGAAATTTTTCTCTTTAAGAAGGATTGTCTACAACTCCTGAAGAGAGAGAGCATATAAGTAGAATTTCATATGCTTCAGTAGTGGGATCTATTATGTATGCATGATATGTACAAGACCAGACGTGGCATACTCACTAGGAGTAGTGAGTAGATACCAATTTGACCCTGGACAAAATCACTAGAAGGTGGTTAAAACCATTCTTAAATATTTGAGAAATACTAAGGACTAATGGTTGATTTATGGTGAGTCAGATCTGAAGCTTGTGGGGTTTACAAACTTCAGGTTTCAATCTGATCATGATGATAGTAAAAGTGCGTCAGAGTATATCTTTACTCTAAATGGTGGAGGCATCTACTGAAAAAGTTTCAAGCAGCATACAGTGGTTGACTCTATTTGTGAAGCATACATGGCAGCATCAGATGCAGTAAAGGAAGCTATGTGGCCAAGAAAGTTCATCATCAACCTCAGAGTAGTACCCTCCATTGATGGTTCAGTCCTACTCTATTGCGACAGCACTGACGCCATAGCTCAAGCAAAGGAACTAAAGGCACACCAACAAATAAAGCACATTCTACACCGCTTCCATTTGGTCCATGAGATCATGGATCGTGGTGACGTCGACCTTCAGAAGATTGATGGAAAGGAGAACCTAGCCAACCCCTTCACTAAAACCCTAGCAATCAAGGAGTTCGACAACCATAAGTCAAAGATGGGTATTAGATACTATGCCGAGTGGCTTTAGGATAAGTGGGAGTTGTTGGGAATTGTGTTTTAAAGCCAATCATCAGTCTGTTGATGGTTGAGATATTGTAATTAATTTATTAATTAATAAAAAAAATTTTGACATCTTTTTTCATCATAAGTTTACATCTTCTAATGAACTCCATTGTTGTGATGAAGTCCTTAGGACTATTTAGTTTCGATAAAGAGAGGATTTATCGATTAGTCCTTAAATTTGTTCACGATCAAATGATAGGCTGTTAATTAGGATAACAGCATCTATCGAGCATAGGTCACTATATGCTATATAGGTTAATTGTCCTCTTAACCAAGGTGTGTGGAAATACTGGTATGGCATACAGGTGAGATGTATGGATACATCATCATTGAACGTGACCAACTCCAGAACATTCTGCTCTCAAAAATGTCTTTGATGGGATATAGGTATAAGTATTCCTTAGACTTGAGACACCTCAGTGACTTGCAAGCAACTCACTGTGCTTTGTTATCAGACTAACTAAATTTTTAATTTAGCAATAGAAGGCTTCTGGGCATAGTCAAGTACTTGCAAAGTTGGAGTGTGATCGAGATGGAATTAACCACTCTAAGAGTTGGAGAAGAATGTATCACTATATTTCAATATAGCAAAATCTTGGCCAGGATAATCCCTCAGATGGATTTGGTATTTTGAAATATAATGTGGACAATCTGATCAGAGTGGATAGTTGAACTCTGATGTGTCCTATAAGCATTATGGTCAAGGGGGTGAATTATATGGAAACTATATCTGCATGGGTTCTAAGGATGGTGTTCTACACCTTCGACCTATCCGACCGTCGGATATTATTGCTAGATGGTCATTTTGATTGGTACAGAAATTTATTTCTATACTATAGACTTAGATTCGGACCTATGAGGTCACATATATTAGAGCTTACGATCTAATCGGATGGTTGATAAATGATTAAGAATCGTTCTAGGGTTAAACAATCAATACGATTGGTGTTTAACCTAGTGCAAGTGTTGCAGGAGGATCGATTAGTAATTAGATTGCTAATTGGCTTAATTTGATTAAGCCAATAGGCTGAGATTAAGTCTAATTAAATATACTTTAATTAGATTTGGTTTGAGCTTGATTGGATCAAGTCCAATTGGTTTATTGGATAAGCCAAGTGCAAAGAAGAACTAGTCTTAGTCTAACTACAACTCGGATTAACCCAATTTTTTAATTTAATTAAAAAATAAGTTAAAATTAAATTTGATTTAATCTAATTTAATTGAGTGCTTAAAATGGATTATGGCCTTATTTAATTATGCTGGTTTAATCCTACTTTTATTTGGTTAAAAGATCTTGTTTGACCAAGTCAAAATAGGAGTCTTAGTGTGACTAGGACTCCCTATCTCCTTGCGCCACCTTCGTCCCAATGCCTCCCATACCTATTTTTTAGGTATTTTTCATCAAAAATATCATTTTTCCTAATTTCAATGCCCCCTCTTTCCCTTCAAGTCATATTTGAAAGTTAGGTGGAAGACCAAGTCAAAGGAGGAATTGGTTTTGCTTAAGATTCTATGTGATAGAATCCTTGTTGACCAAAACATCTTTCCTTGAGTGCTGTCCCCTCTTTTAATTAATTCTTCTCTCATTCCATGAAAATAATCTCCTTGTTTGTGCACCCTCCCTTGCTGGTCCATGCCAAAATTATGGAGGAGGCACCCAAGAGTTGGGCGCCCCAACAACTTCCCATATTTTGTTTGAAATTTGATACTCTTCTTTTTTCCTAAGAATTTTATTCTAGAAATTTGACCTAACTTGGACTCTTCTTTTTTCTCATTTATTGGATGAATTTTGTTTTGATTTTTTTATAGAATACAGAACTTTGGGAGAGGTTTGGGGTGTGCAAAAATCAAAGGAAGAGGGTCCTTGGGCATGAAGGTTCCATAGGCACCAAACTAGGTGTCTAGGTGAGAGAAAAGAGAAGAAGAAGAGGGTCTTCTTCTAGAATTGTTTTATTTTCAATCTCTCCTCCTTTCTTTTGAGTTTCTTTTTTTGAGAAAGTCTCAGATCAGCAAACTCTCATCTTCCTTCTCATATTTTGGAGAGTCCAAATTTTGAAGAAGGGAGCATCGGATCGACTGTCGAAGAAGGATCAGCATAGTACTAGCATGCTGTGCTGATTTTCTGCATCAGACTTCAGATTAGAGATCGTAGGCTCATATGGATGACTCCTAGAGGCCGTACATGTGTACGGCTCATGACTTCATCCTCAAGCTTGGATCAGCAAGTTAGAACGTCTAAACTTGCTCAGGTAAAAGATCTGATCTATAAACTTCATACTTGCATTTGATGTAGTGTAGATCTAGGTTGATTTGATCGACCTTTTTCTTTCTTATTTGATTTTAATTTTTGATTTAATATAATTTCTTAATCATATAATAGATCTGAGATCTAGGTGTTTACATGGTTATTTAAATAAATTTTAGATTTATTTAAGTTTTCCACTGTAAGATCTTGAAAAGTTTCAATATTTACCTATGAAACCCTAGATCTGGTACCTTCATTCTGAAAGGTATATGCCCTCAAGCCAATCAAAAATTTACTTTTTGGGTTGTTCTTTGTCTTTCAAACTCATGTAATGATATTTTAAAATAAATAAAGATATTTATTTCATCATATGTACTGTCTTATTATTTATTTAAGATTATGATGAATCTCATAAATTAAGTCTATGGTTTTAGGATTATGATGAGATCATACTAGTGAGATCTAAAATCTTAAAACCCTAATTTAAACATTCTTGATCGATGGAACACTGAGTTGGGGATCAATATTTTCGGTAAGACTAGCACAACTTTTGTATGCTCAATTGAGAGGGTGATTGATCTCATAATCACTTGTGTATGACACTAATATAAGAATGTGGGTGCTCATTAGAGAATGAGTTTACTGAATTGATCTAAGTTGAGAATATCTAATGGAGTCTTATCTACATGTCCATAGATAGTTCTCATAGTGGAATTATGCATGTAATCCTTTGACCTGAAACTACCATAGAATCTTATATATATGAATCCATATTTTGGTTCATACTCATTCATGACTCAGTCATATACGGGATGATCTAGATATGGTAGATTATATATGAAGGTTGTGAGTAGGTTAATATGGAATCGATCACTACTGGTAAGAGGAAATCGCATCCTGCCTGCTTCAAACTAATGATGATTCAGGAAGACTTTGATCAAAGCATGATGAAAATTAGAAATGATTTCTAATATTTCATTATATGAATCATCATTATAAGATTGAAAGAGAAATGAATATGATATTGGATTTGACATATTTTCATACCCAGAGTCATATTCAGGATGTAGGGTGATCGAAAGATCTAGTTGCATGATAACTTTCCACTGAAGGATATTTTTGATTTTTCCATCAAAATTTCACATCTTCCAAAAAGTCACGATATGTTGCTAGACATCAATCATATCTTGTGGGTTTAATCAAATTAAAATTTTAATTTGATCATTAAATTAGAAAGTGTTCTAATTGGTCAAACTAAGTAGGCTAGTTTTGACCTAAATCGGTTTAGTTGAGTTCTAACCTGATTAGGTCAAATCACATCCAGACCCAATATTGGCTAGATGTGGAACCCAATGGATCACACACAAAGAGAATTGATTAAAGATCTAATTGGATTAAACCATGTTTGCAAGATGAACATGCTAGCACATGTAGCAAATCCTAACACCCTGATTCGAATTGGATTCGAATTGGCTTCCGATTTGGGCTAATTACGGACCAATTTGAGCCAAATTAGATTTGGTCTTGAAATGGATGAACCTAGACTGATTGAGCTTCAGATGGGGCATCATATACTAGAATCCCACATGCTAAAGAGTCTCTCTCTCACGCGTGGGAAGTCTTTCATGCGCAAAGAGTTTTTGGTGCCTGGGATTAAGTTGGCACCTACCTTCTTTGACTTTTCCTCTTTCTCCATGTCACGTATTTTTTTTAAATGGGCATGGACATCAGATATGGGGCACAGAAGAGTCCTTCTACAGGTTAAATACTCCATTATCTATTTTCTATTTGCATAAGAAGGGACTCTTTGTCGCCCAGGACTCCTTGCCGCCCAGGACTCCTTGCCGCCCACTCTTCCTTGGCACCTCTTGAACCAAGTCAAAGTCCCTTGGGACTTTGACTATTCAATGATCATCTCCATGCCATTTTTCTGAATGGGCATCCCTTTTTAAGGCCATTGGATGGCCTTTTTATCTAATCTAATGGATGAAAATGATGGTGCCAAAAATGAAAGCCCGCGACTCTTCGTAAATAACTTACGTAGAATTAGTTCGAGAGTCCTTCTACTTTAAGGCACCTCTTGGACTAAGTCTATATGTCATTATTATCTAATGAGGCATGAGATAGGCTGAAGGGACATGAGATTATATTTTGAAAGGGTGCAAGAAAATGTGTTGGCACCCTTATGTATAAATAAGGGTGCGCACCAAGAGTCCGGGAGTTGTGAAATTTACCTTTCTTTCTTACAAGTATTTTCTTATTGTCCATTTTTTTTTTCTTTCCTTCTCTTGTTCAGATCTTGTCCTTATAAGGATAAGAAGTCATTTTAAGATAAAGAGATTAGGAAGAAAAATTAAGAAGATAAGAAAAAAGAAAGAGAGGTAAAGAGAGGCAAGGAAGGTGACATAAGGGCTCAGAAAGGTCTTACCCTTTTAATTAAAGTTCTTATTATTAGAATTTTAATTATATATAAAGATAGAGGTGCTGGTGTCTTGATCAAATCTCCGTGTGGATCAATGTTGGAGGGTGAACATGTGGGCACCTGGTGGAATCCCTGACAGACTGCTGCCGACAATTAGGGATAATTCAGGGTTTAGCGATAAAAGGTATGTTCTAATACTTTCTTTTATATTATAAATGCATGTTATATGATTTAATTGCTAATAAGGTGGTCCTAGGGTTCGGGTTTGGTTTGTATAATTTCATAATTTTGCTTTGAAATCCATGCTTCTGCCCTGTACTCCAATCCAATCACATTCGTCTCATGAATAGGATCACCTTGAGTTGTTCTTCACAGCAGCAGCACTCAACTTTTGATTGTTGTTTTGCCCAACACCTTTGGTGTGGAGAAGAGGGAGAGGATCAAGAAAGGAGACATGGGAGATGGAAGGAGAGATAGAGTGCTGTCATGGGAAAACTAGAATACAAAAGACCTTGTGCAGGGTTCTATTTATAGACCTACGCACCACCCCTAGAGTCCTAGGGATTTAAGCAACTAGTTTGCTTAAAGCAGAAGGATTTTCTTCAATTCTCTACACCAGCATCTGATTTTCTTTGATTTTTGTTGCCTAGAAACTGAAGAAAAAAACCTATTTTTTGGATCAAGTTCGTTCAGATCTAATTGGATCAGGAGAGATATTTCAAAATTTTTTTTCTAAAATCCTAATCAGATTTGAGACTTCTCAGATCTAATCTTATTGATCTGATAAGAAAAATAAAAATAAAAATTAAATCTAATTTAATTATACCTTTATTTTGGATAATCCAATTATCTTGTGATGATTCTGATGCTTGCTTGAGGTTTTGGATATAGCTACGCATATGCCTGGCCTCTACCGATATCCACTCGGATAGGATCTAAAGATATTCTCCTTCTTAATCAATTCTCTAAAAATCAAATTTGGATATGATCTTGAAGGTCTTCAAAATAATTTTTGAAGAACAGCCATTGTCTCTTGCAGCATTGCTGTCTTGTTCCTTTTTTGGCACCTTTCACTTGCTTGGATCACGCCTTCTTCATGCCCAAAGTTCCTTGGGCATGGAGAGGAGAGAGAGGACCAGAGGGTGGCATGGAGAAGGAGGGAGAGGGGCTATATGGCATGGGCTAAAGGTAGAATCCTTGAATTCTAGGTGCAGATAGGATTTATATAGACCTTGCTACGCCATGCAGTGTCTCATCATCCTAGCCAATCGTGGCCCTTTGTGCAATCAGATCTAAATCTGATTGGTGGGATGACATCATCTGATCCAATCAGATTAGAGTCCCTAAAAACTCTCCTTAGGTGGTGCCAAGACTAGGTCAAATAAGTCTTCTTGGCGCCCCCTAGTTTGATTTTCTGAAGCAACTAGAGTCCCATCTGTATGAGACTCCATCTTCTATCCTCATGGGGCGCATGCCTCCTTAGGCATGCATGAAGGGGAAATCCTGATTTCCTAGATCAGGTTCGTTCAGATCTAATCGGATCAAGAGAGATATTTCAAAAATTTTTCTCATGTATCCATATCAGATCTGAGATGTTTCAGATCTGATTTTATAGATCTAATAAATAAAACAAAAATAAATTAAATTAAATCTAATTTACTTATACCTTGATGCTGGGTAATCAGATTATCCTTTGATGATCCTACTGATTGTCTGATATTCTGGATCTAGCCACATAAGCACCTGGCCTCTATCGATATTCACTCAGGTTGAATCTAGAGATCTTCTCCTTTTTTATCACCTCTCCAAAAATTAGATCTAGATCTGATTTGGAAGATCTTCAAAACTCCTTCCGAAGATCAGCAGTTGTCTCTGCAGCAGTGCTGCCTTCTTCCTTTCTCATCAGCCTTTTCTCACCTGGATCGCACCAAACTAAAGCCCAACTTCCCTTGGGCATGGAGAAGAGAGAGAAGATCAAAAGATGGCATGGAGGAGGGAGAGGGGTAGCCTTGGGGCATGGGCAAAGAGAGAACTCTATCAAAGTTAGGGGCAGACAGGGTTTATATAGATCCTACTATGCCATGCAGTGCCACATCATTCCGACCAATCATGTTGCTTCATGAAATCAGATCTAATTCTAATTGGTGGGATGACATTACCTAATCCAATCAGATGAGAGCCCTACTAATTCATCCTTAGATGGCACCTAAGACTGGTCAAAGTCTATAGCTAGGGGTCATCTAAGTAGAATCCAAGAAGCAACCTGGAGTCCCATCCGTGTGGGACTCCAGTCGTCCCTATCCATGGGTGCATGCCTCTCTAGGCATGCGCCTCCTTCTTTCCAAAATCTAGCAAGGGGACAAGCTGTTAGATATATGTGCCCTAGAAGCCAGAATTGGCTGACACTTGTAATACACTTCTAGGGGCAAAATTATAATTTTGACTATAATTAATAAAATGAGTTATTTTCTATCACACCTATGTATTTAGTGTCTGTGATACATCCTTTGAGTTAATGATAATGATAATTCATATTTTCAAGAGTTGAAAATTTAATACATGAATAATCATTATTAACTCATAAATAGCTCCCGACCATAGGATCATCACGAGGATGGTGATTGATCCTGGAAGGTTGGTGTACGATCGCTTCTCTTTAGTAGATGAGTCTTGAGTCTACGGTGTGGAGACACCAGAGCGAGAGTACAGGTACTCGTTAGAGAACGAGGGCACTGAGCGTGACCACCTCGAGTAGTCATTAGGAAGTCTACCTTCTCGTCAATGACTGACTCGATGCTGCAGTAGTGTGTCTGGTTCTTTGACCTGAGATGCATCGGCAGTTCACCTTGAGGGTGTTATAGTTTGACTACACCATTACTCGGTCTCCTAGCCATATGGAACCCTGAGGTGTATGTTGGCTATAGCATGTTCATTGTAGGAACTGGATTGCATCAAGATGGAATCTATCTACCTCGGTGGTAGAGGAGCAGCCCTATGATGATCATGAGAATCAAGTCCAGAAGCCCATGGCCATGGCAGAGTGAAATAATAGAAAGAGTTTCTATTTAGATTTTCACATTGGACTCGAATCGAATGATTACATCATATGACAGAGACTAGGGTTTGACGAGTTCACCTTAACCCTAATCTGATCGGGGCTCAAGATAGAAGAACTTAATCACACAGGTAGCTGCACCAAGAGGTTCGCATTCAGCTCTGATGGGTTGCCACCATATACTGCTAGGTGTCACTGGTGGATTTTGGGAGCAATTAGAATGATTTAGATGATCGATCATTCTAGCTGTTCGAATCAGAAGAGTTCTGATCCATCGAAAGGAGTTTCGATGATGTCGATGATAGAGATCATGACATATCCCATTACCATACAGAACTGAACCTAACTGGGTCACACAAACAAGGGTTTGAATCTGGTGATCATCAATTGAACTGATCTAGTTCAATTGATCTGAATGAGATTCAATTAGGTTCAAGGAAATCGTGCTAGCACTCGATTGAACCTAACGTTCTTCTTTTACTATCATAAATAAGTTGTCCTGACTGAGCCAAAGGAGTTTGTGCTCAATCAGAGGCCTTCATATGGTCTGACTGGAGGTTGTCCAAGTCAGAATAGGTTGTCTTATTTGTAAGACATTACCTGCCATTTTTGGTCACCTGCCATTTCTTGTTCTTTGACTTTGGTCAAAAGTCTACCTTTGACTGGTCAAACGTTGACCATTGACCCTTTGACTTTTGACCACATGTCATGCACCTATTGGAGAGCTGGTGGGGGCCTGTCCCCCTGCCAGAACCTGGCAAGGAGAAGGGCGCACGCCAAGGGTGGCGTGAGCCCAAGTAGGAGGCGCCTAGGAGTCCTTGTTGGACAAGGACTCCACCTCCCTTTTGGATTCCAATCAGAGTTCTACTAAGAATCCAGTTTGACTGGTCTTAGGCGCCCTCTAAGGAGGAATCCAGGGGTCTCTATTCCAACCAATCAGATTTAGATCTGATTTCACAAAGGGTTGTGATTGGTTGAGAGGAAGAGGAGTTGGATCACAAGAGGTCTATAAATAAGACCCTGCGCCCAACCCTAATTCTAAGTCTTAGTGAATGCTATTAGACACGCCCCAAGGCTGCCTCTCCCCTCCTTCTCCATGCCATAGTCTCTTCTCCCCTTGCTCTCCACGTCCAAAAGTGTTTTGGATTTAGGTTGGTGCGATTCAGATCAAGAAAGGCGATCAAAAGCAAGAAGGCTGCGCTGCTGCAAAAGGACGACTGCAGATCTTCAAAAGAGTTTTGAAGATCCTCCAGATCAGATCCAGATCTGATTTTTGGAGGTGTGATAGAGAAGAAGAGGATCTCCAGATCCAACCCGAGTGGATACCGGTAGAGGCCAGGCGCTTGCGTGGCTAAGATCCAGAACCTTCCGCTGCAATCAGGATCATCTATAGGGTAATAGGATTACCCAAATCAGGTAAATTAAATTTGATTTAATTTATCTTGTTTTATTTTATTTATTAAAATAATAAGAATCAGATCTGAAACATATCAAGATCTGATTGAGATCAAGAGAAAATTTTTGAAATATATCTCTTGATCTAATCAGATCTAACGAACTTGGACCGTGAAATCAGGATTTCCCTTTACAAGCTTCTATCTACTCTTCAATAGGTGCATGACACATGGGCAGATGTCCAAGGGTCAAAGGTGAACGTTTGACCAAATTCAAAAGACAAAAATTAGTAGGTGAGGGAAAATGGTAGGTGTTGTCTCAAATTTATCTCATAAATTAAGACAACACTTTTTTGATCTGGACAAGCTCTAGTCAGACCAAGTAAAGATACCTAAGTGAGCACAAACTCATTTGGCTCAGTCGAGACAATTTTTAATGATAGTAGAAGGAGAACGTTAGGCTCAATCGTGTGCTAGCACAATTTTCTTGAATCTAATTGAATCTAATTCAAGTTAACTGAACTGGGTTAGTCCAATTGATGATATCCAGATCCAAATCCTTATTTGTATGATCCAATTAGGTTTAGTTCTATATGGTAATGGGATATGTTGCGATCTCTATAATCGATATCATCAAAACTCCTTTCGATGGATCAGAACTCTTCTAATTCAGACAACTAGAATGATCGATCATCTAAATCATTCTAATTGCTCCCAAAATCTACTAGTGACACCTAGTAGTATATGGTGGCAACCCATCAAAATTGAAAATGAACCTCTTGGTGCAGCTATCTATGTGATTAAGTTCTTCTATCTTGAGCTCCGATCAAATTAGGGTTAAGGTGAACTCGTCAAACCCTAATTTCTATCATATGATTTAATCATTCAATTCAAGTCTGATGTGAAAACCTTAATAGAAACTCTTTCTATTATTTCACTCTGCCATGGCCATGGGCTTATGGACTTGATTCTCATGATCATCATAGGGTTGCTCCTCATCCACTGAGGTAGATAGATTTCCTCTTGGTGCAATCCAATTCCTACAATGAACATGCTATAGCCAACATACACCTCAGGGTTCTAAATGGCTAGGAGATCGAGTTATGATGTAGTCAAACTATAACACCCTCAAGGTAAACTATCGATGCACCTCAGGTCAAAGAATCAGACATACCACTACAGCTTCGAGTTAGTTATTGACGAGAAGGTAGTGATAAGTGGTAAAAATATACTAATAAAAGTATTAAATTATAAAATAAACTAATCTATTTCTTTAAAAATTAATATTTTTATTAATTTTATGTAGGAAAGAAGGCCACCAATGTGAAGATCTTATTTTTTTGATTCAGATGAAATAAATTTCAAGCAAAACGGACTTCAAACGAGTCCGGAATTGAATTTCAAAAAAAAAAAAAATCAATTCAGTTCAAATCGATTCAGAAAATTGGCTCAGCGGTTCGGCCTGGTTCGACCACAATAGCAGACCAACCCACCGACGCAGCGCTGACGTCAGGATGACGTCAGCATTTTTTGCAGCGCATGGTGGACCGACATGAGGGTATTTTGGGCATTTCACATGAAGAAGCATGCTATGATTGGCTGAAGAACGCGGTGGTCCATGCAACATTGGGCTCGCCCATGGTCTATAGAGGGCAATTTGGAAATTTTGTCTGATCCAACGGGCACCTTTCGTTGAAACTTAATCGGACGACCGAAAAGAAAGCGCTGATGAACGGCATCCATAGCTCCCGATTGAGATCCAACGATTGAGATTCATCCCGATGGTAAACTAAAGATCAGAAGGCCTCTTTCTACATGATTGGATGGCCTAGATTCAATCCAATGGTTGATCCAATGGCTGGCATGAAATCCGACTTGATCTGGGTTATTTTAAGGGGTTTTTAAGTGATTTCTGAATCATTTGATCAACATCCAATGATCAGAATTACCTAGATTCTTGTTTATGTTATTTTGGGAGTCTTAAACATAATTTCTAATGGAATTTGAAGAGAATCAATTTTTTTTAGCTTATAAATACCTGCTGTTGCCATAGAAAGAAAAGAAGGAAGTCAGGGAAGTTAGAGAAAAAGAGAAAAAGAGAAAAAGGGAGAGAGTTAGAGAAAAAAAGAAAAACAAAAAGAAAAAGAGAGGAGAGAGGTAGAAAGATAAGAGTGATTTGTGAGAGAAAAAAAAAAGGTTTTTGATTTCTTTCGACAATCACGACATCGATAAGGAGCATCTTCTTCTTCACCAAGTTCTCCATGCCAAAAGCAATGGATAATCAATTTCAGCAATCAAACAATCTAATTTCTCTATGCTTTTTATTTTATTTGCTATTTTTGAATTTGTTATCATGAACTAAATTTTCTTTTACTAAGGCTAAGGTGTAGCCACTCTTTTGATGCAATATTCAGTGTTATTATTTTTAAATTTTATTCATGAGGAGTATATAAATATGATCTTAATGCTTTTAGATTACTGGCCATCTTCTAATTAATTTGATGAACATAGATGTTACGGACCAAGTACATCTATGTTATTGCTTTTTGATTATATACCTTGTATTATGAATGAAATTAGAATTCATATGCATGCGGAAATTTTAGTGCACTTTGGATGCAGCGTATTTTAATTAGAGGGTTTCACAAAACTTAATGCATTAATATTTATTTAAATTACACCTAGACCAAAGGGTAATTAATAAATATTGATAGTTTTGCTATGCCTGGACCAAAGGATAGTGAATAAATTAGGAGACTCCACCGTCACATGAAATAAAATTAATCCAATAACCTGAATATTGTATTGACTGAGTTGGTGAACCGATTGCCTTAGTAATCCATTACTCTTGAGTTTAAAATCCTAATAATTTACACTCTCTCTCTTTTCTTAAAAAATTTTAATTATTTTTTTTTATTTTGTTCTTTAATTTTTTATTCTAATAAATTGATCTTCTAAATAAAGCATAGGAAAGAGCTTTTCAGTACTTATTTTTCAATCCTCTAGAGACAATACTCTACTCATTCACTTTATTACTTGATCGACTGGTGCACTTACCATAGCTATAAATTAGCATGCATCAAGTTTTTGGCACCGTTGCCGAGGATTGTGTCTAAAATAATATTAAAATTTTGAGCCTAGCTTTACTTTAGAAATTTATTTTTAATTTTTATTATTTAAAAAAAAAATTATTCAATGCATGACACGTACTGGACATAGTAACTTACTATCTTTAGATCCAAAAATTGAAAGGACCATTAGAAGACTACAATAAGAAAGAAACATGGCAGCTGAAGATCCTAACGACATCAATCTAGGATTGGATATGGCGACCGAAGGACAGCATGAAGCTATTCGACCAGTACATCGTTCATTAAATGATTACATCACACCATCTGTAGTCGATGCAGCTTCGAGCATCAGGAGACTGCCAGTGCGAGCAAACAACTTTGAAATAAAATCGACGATGATCCAGATGATTCAATCAACTGTCCAATTCAGTGGACACATGCATGATGATCCGAATGCCCATATTTCTAATTTTCTTGAACTTTGCGATACTTTTAAAATTAATGGGGTGTTGGATGATGCTATTAGATTAAAGTTATTTCCTTTCTCTTTATGGGACAAAGCTAAGAGTTGGCTTCATTCTCTTCCTATAGGTTCTATCACAACTTGGGATGTCCTAGCCCAAAAATTCTTAGCCAAGTACTTTCCACCTTCCAAGACTGCCAAGATGCGCAACGATATTACTTCCTTTATGCAGATGGACATGGAGACACTATATGAGGCTTGGGAATGTTTCAAGGAATTGCTGAGGAGATGTCCACATCATCAACTACCCGTATGGCTTCAGGTACAAACTTTCTATAATGGTTTATCTCCTACTAATCGTTCTATGATTGATGCAGCAGCAGGAGGAACCATTAATCAAAAAATGGAGGAAGAAGCTTTCGATCTGATCGATGAGATGGCATCAAATAGCTATCAATGGCAGACAGAACGTATGATGCCAAAAAGACTAGCAGCTGTGCAGGGAGTAGATTGCGTGCCAACCTTACTAGCTGAAATTGTAGCCCTTAGAGCCTGAAGTCAACAACTTAAAGGGAACAGCTATGCATGTTCAGAGCATTACTTGTGACCTGTGTGGAGGAGGACACGATACGAGCAATTGCCAGACAGGTAATTCTTTTGCTAAAACAACTGATACAGCTAATTATATTGGTAATTTTTTTAGGCCGCAACAAAACAATCCCTACTCCAACACATACAATCAAGGGTGGAGGCAGCACCCAAATTTCTCATGGAGCAATCAAAATGCAGCACAACAGCCACCCCCGGGATTCTAAGTACCTGAAAAGAAGTCCAACATGGAAGAGCTGATGGTCAAATTTATGCAAAACCAAGAAGCAACTATAAAAAATTTGGAAGCCAAACTTAGGCAGGACCAAACAGCAGCAATTCGAAACTTGGAGATGCAAATAGGTCAAATGGCTAAGATAATCTCCGAGAGACCTCAGGGATCCTTGCCCAGCAACACGGAGACCAATCCAAGGGAGCAAGTCAATGCTATCACCCTAAGAAGTGGTACAAAGCTGGAGGAGCCACATCAGAAGAAAGAGACTGAAAGAGCCAACTACAAATAAGGAACCATCAACTAAAATTCGTCAGTCACCAAATACAACCAGCAGATGGATGGTCTCTCTAGGTATATGGTTTGCTGATCCAAATGTGAAGCCCTATGTGCCACCACTACCATTCCCAGAGAGACAAATACAGCATCCAGATAAGAAATTTTCTAACTTTTTCAAAATTCTAAAGAATTTACATATTAATATTCCTTTTGTAGATGCTATTACTCAAATGCCCAGGTATGCCAAGTTTCTCAAAGAAATCCTAACAAATAAGAAAAAGCTGAAGGAGCATGAGAGAATAAATTTGAATGAAGAATGCTCAGCAATACTTCAAAATAAATTACCACAGAAGCTAAAAGATCTAGGGAGTTTTACTATCCCTGCATTATTGGTGATTGTAGTTTTGATAAAGTTTTATGTGATTTAGGAGCAAGCATTAATCTCATGCCTTTTTCTATTTTCAGGAAGCTGGGTCTAGGAGAACCAAAGCCTACCACTATTACTCTTCAATTAGCCGACAGATCCATTAAATATCCAAGAGGTATAGTGGAGGATGTCTTGGTAAAGGTAAACAAGTTTATTTTTCTATTGATTTTATTGTTCTTGATATGGAAAGAAGATTATGATGTACCCCTTATTTTAGGGAGACCCTTTTTAGCTACTGGAGGAGCTTTAATAGATGTTCAACAAGAAAAATTAATTCTTAGAGTCCAAGATGAACAAGTTACTTTTAATATTTTCAAAGATACTAAACATCCTGATGATAATCAAACTTATTTTCTAATTGATATTATTGACAATTCCATTATATGAGAATTCTGTAGAAAATAGGTTTGAGACTATAAAAGCTGAGCAATGTCAAATTGAAAGAGGACTCGATCAAACATGAAAGTATTCCAATTGAAGTGGCACCAGATTGATCCACTTTAGAACTCAAAGAAAGTCAAGCTGAAGACTATAAATCAGAACTACTAGATAGGTTGTTTCTTTTCTTTTTAGTTTTGATCATTTTTTTTTTCTTTTATTTTTCAGTAATTTGTTGTTGCTCTTTTACTGCTTCTGGTGTGTATTTTTAATTTTGCAGAAAAATCAATGAGAGCTCAAGCAAAATTTCAAAGCTCCAAAGAACCAGACTGAACCAAATCAGGTGTATTCCTTCCTATCCTTTATTGCACCCTTTATTTTTCTTTCTCCTTTAAGATAATGTAGAATAAGTTAAAAAAAAAAAAACCATGTGTCAAGAAGAAAATCTTGAGCAAGATAGACTGGATAAGTGATAAAAGATAGAATTATTTGCTAATGAATGTAACGAGTTAAAGAAGTAGATTAGTTGGTCAACTTTTAGCAGCCTACTTAGGTCATTAAAAGACTATTAGCACTTTTAATTGCACATGCACACTAACAAGGCAAAGTAGGTATTGATTATAAGGCCAACTGAGGATTCAATTATCACTAAAAATTGATAATTAATATACATTCTAATCAAAGAAACTTGAATTTAAGGAAAGAGCTACCTGCCTAAAAATAAAGTGCAAAAGATAGAGTATATGTGGATTGCCCAAAGCCTAGTAACTGGGTCTCTGCACCTAGGTCAAGTGTGAAAATTCACGTAAAATGGTGAAGGAAAGGCCAGGATGCTCAGCACAAAAAAAAAAAAAAGGAAGCAGTGTGTGAAAGCTACCTTAATTCATGAGTATAAAATTGAGAATGTATAGAAAATTGACCAAAATAGGTGATAAGAGAAGATACTTTTGATTCTTTTAATTTAATACTGAAATGCTAAAGTTAGTCATCATGAACACAAGTGCTATAGATCTTTGATGTACTCTAAGAAAGTTTTTAATTGTATTGACTGAAAAATTTGCTTCTGAAGCTCAATGCTTAGTTAGCAGTATTTTCTAAACTTTTTGACCTTTAATCCTAGATTTTATCTTTGTGATGGATAATCTTATTGAAACATGGTATTAAATAAAATATTGCTAAGGGACTAGCAATGACTAAGTTGGGAGGTGTGATAAGTGGTAAAAATATACTAATAAAAGTATTAAATTATAAAATAAATTAATCTATTTCTTTAAAAATTAATATTTTTATTAATCTTATGTAGGAAAGAAGGCAACCAATTTGAATATCTTATTTCTCTGGTTCAGATGAAACAAATTTCAGACAAAACGGACTTCAAACGAGCCCGAAATTGAATTTCAAAAAAAAAAAAAACTTGGTTTGGTTCAAATTGGTTCAAAAAATAGGCTCAGAGGTTCGGCCCAGTTCGACCGCAATAGCAGACCGACCCACCGACATAGCACTGATGTCAGGATGAGGTCAGCAATTTTTGCGGTGCACGGTGGACCGACATGAGCGTATTTCGAGCACTTCACATGAAGAAGCATGCTTTGATTGGCTGAAGAATGTGGTGGTCCATGCAACACCGGGCTCGTGCATAGTCTATAGAGGGTAATTTGAAAATTTTATTTGATCCAGCGGGTGCCTTTCACTGAAACTTGATCGGATGGCCGAAAAGAAAGCGCTGATGAACGACATCCATAGCTCCCGATCGAGATCCAATGGCTGAGATTCATCTCGACGGTAAATTAAAGATCAGAATGCCTCTTTCTATGCGATCGAATGGCCCAGATTCAATCCAATGGGTGATCCAATGGCTTGCATGAAATCCAACTTGATCTAGATTATTTTAAGGGTTTTTAAGTGATTTTTGGACCGTTTGATCAACATCCAACGATCAGAATTACCCAGATTCTTGTTTGAGTTATTTTGGGAGTGTTAAACCTAATTTCTAAAGGAATTTAGGGAGAATCAATTTTTTTTAGCTTATAAATACCTACTTTTGCCGTAGAAAGAAAAGAAGGAAGTCAGGGAAGTCAGAGAAAAAGAGAAAAAGAGAAAAAGGGAGAGAGTTAGAGAAAAAAAGAAAAAGAAAAAGAAAAAGAGAAGAGAGAGGTAGAAAGAGAAGAGTGATTTATGAGAGGAAAAAAAAAAGGTTTTTGATTTCTTTCAACAATCAAGACATCGATCAAGGAGCATCTTCTTCTTCACCAAGTTCTCCACGCCAAGAGAAACGGATAATCAATTTCAGCAATTAAACAGTCTAATTTCTCTATGCTTTTTATTTTATTTATTGTTTTTGAATTTGTTATCATGAACTAATTTTTTTTACTAAGGCTAAGGTGTAGCCACTCTTTTGATGCAATATTCAGTGTGATTTATTTTTTTTTAAATTTTATTCATGAGGAGTATATAAATCTGATCTTAATGCTTTTAGATTACTGGCCATCTTCTAATTGATCTGATGAACATAGATGTTACGGACCAAGTACATCTATGTTATTGCTTCTTGATTATATACTTTATATTATGAATCAAATTAGAATTCATATGCATGCAGGAATTTTAGTGCGCTTTGGATGCAGCGTATTTTAATTAGAGGGTTTCACAAAACTTAATGCATTAATATTTATTTAAATTACACCTGGACCAAAGGATAATTAATAAATATTGATAGTTTTGCTATGCCTGGACCAAAGGGTAGTGAATAAATTAGGAGACTCCACCGTCACATGAAATAAAATTAATCCAATAACCTGAATATTGTATTAACTGAGTTAGTGAACTGATTATCTTAGTAATCCATTACTCTTGAGTTTAAAACCCTAATAATTTACACTCTCTCTATTTTCTTAAAAAATTTTAATTATTTTTTTTATTTTGTTCTTTAATTTCTTATTCTCATAAATCGATCTTCTAAATAAAGCATTGGAAAGAGCTTTTCAGTATTTATTTTCCAATCCTCTAGGGATGATACTCTACTCATTCACTTTATTACTTGATCGATTGGTGCACTTGCCATAGCTATAAATTAGCATGCATCAGTAGACTTCCTTATGACTATTCAAGGTAGTCACGCTCGGTGCCCTCATTCTCTAACGAGTACCTGTACTCTCGCTCTAGTGTCTCTACACTGTAGACTCAAGACTCATCTACTATGAAGAAGTAATTGTACACCAATCTTTTGGATCAATCACCATCCTCATGATGATCCTACGGTCAGGAGCATTTTATGAGTTAATAATGAAAATTCTTATTTTAAATTTTCAACTCTTGAAAATAAGAATTATCATTACCATTAACTTAAGGAATGTATCACAGACACTAAATACATATTTATGATAGAAAATAATCCTTTTTATTATTTATAGTCAAAATTATAATTTTGCCCCTAGAAGTGTATTACAAGTGTCAACCAATTCTGGCTTCTAGGGCACATATATCTAACAATCTCCCACTTGATCCTAAAGCCAATTGGCTACAAGTCTAAGTCCCATCTTCTCAAGGTGGGCTTCGATCTTCTGCTGGCCCAATGGACTTTGTAAGTGGGTCCTCTGCATTTGTCTGCAGAGTCGACTCTCTTGACCTCGACGTAACCCTTCTCAAGGTAATCGCTGGATGAGGTGGTATTTCCGCTCAATGTGCTTGGATTTCTTGGTGAGACCTCAGCTCCTTAGCAAGGGCTATGGCGCCATTGTTGTCACAGTATAGAGGAATGGCATCACTCCGATCATTCTATTTCTGGCAAACTTCTTATACCAGAATGCCTTCTTTGCAGCCTTCTGATGCAGCGATATATTCTGCTTCCATGGTGGAATCTGCTATCACTGTTTGCTTGGAAACTTTTTCCAAGCTGACAGCACCACCATTGCACACAAACAGACTCCCAAGATGTCGACTTTCGATCATCTATATCGGACATAAAATCCTGAGTCTATATATCCCTGGACTTGGAGTTCTCCATTACCAAAGACCAACATCATATCCTTAGTTCTTCTCAAGTACTTAAGGATACATTTCACAGAAGTCCAGTGTTCTTCATCTGGATTTGACTGATATCTGCTTGTGACACTCACAGCATGGGCTATATCAGGTCGTGTACATAGCATGGCATACATGAGGCTCCCTATTGCAGAAGCATAAGGGATCTTGCTCATGCATTCTATTTCCTCAGGTGTGCTAGGGCACATCTTCTTGGAAAGATGAATACCATGTCTGAAGGGTATTAATCCCCTCTTAGAGTTTTTCCATACTAAACCTCTTTAGTACTTCCTCTATGTACATCTTCTGTGAAAGTCCTAGCATCCTATTCGGTCTATCCCTATAGACCTTAATTCCTAGAATAAAGGATGCTTCACCTAGGTCTTTCATGGAGAATTCCTTGGACAACCATATTTTGACTATGTCAACATGGGAAATATCATTCCCAATAAGGAGGATGTCATCCACGTACAATACGAGGAAGACAACAGCGCTCCCACTGACCTTTTTGAAAGACACATGGATTCCTCTTCATTTTTGATGAAACCAAACTTTTTGATCACATCATTGAAATGAGTGTTCCAGCTCCGAGATGCTTGCTTAAGTCCATATATGGACCTTTGCAGCTTGCAAACCTTGTGATCAGTATCACTGGATGTGAAACCTAGCGGCTGTTCCATATAGATATCTTCCTCAAGATATCCATTTAAGAATGCCGTTTTCACGTCCATTTGCCATATTTCATAATCGAAATAGGCTGCAATAGCAAGCAATGTGCGGATGGATTTTAGCATAGCTACTGGAGAAAAGGTATCCTGATAGTCAATGCCTTCGCGTTGACTATAACCTTTTGCCACTAGTCTAGCCTTGAATGTCTCCACATTTCCATCTGCACCAATCTTTCTCTTGAAGATCCATTTACACCCAATAGGTACTATACCTTCTGGTGGATCTACCAAGGTCCAGACTTGGTTTGAGTGCATCGAGTCAATTTCTGACTTCATTGCCTCTAGCCATTTCTTAGAGTCGATATCTGATATCGCCTCGTTGTAGGTTTTGGGATCATCACCATGAGCACCATTACCTACGAGGAACATTTTCTCTACTTCCTCTGAAATAATACCTAAGTATCTTCTCAGGGGGACGGGAAAACTCTTTTCGATCTACGAGGTGGAGGAGGTAGTGTTCTTATTGGCTCAACCTGATTTGGTTCCAATTGGTCCTTAGCTCGTTGCTACTTGTGAGACTTTCTCATCAAGCTTAATCTGCTTTCCAATGCCGCTATCTTGAATAAACTATTTTTCAAGAAAGATGGCATGTCGACTCACAATCACATTGTGGTCTTCTGGAATGTAGAAATAGTATCCTAATGACTCTTTAGGATATCCTATGAATCGAGCTCTAAAGGACCTAAACTCTAACTTGTCCGCTTGTTGTCTTTTGACATGAGGACGGACAACCCCAAATTCTGAGATGACTCAGACTTGGTTTCTTACCGTGCCATATCTCATACGGTGTGGTAGGAACGGTTTTAGAAGGAACCCTATTCAGTAAGTATATTGAAGTTAACAAATTGTGTCCCCAAAGAAAATCAGGAAGGTCTGTAAAGCTCATCATGGATCAGACCATATCCAATAGAGTCCGATTTCTCCGTTCTGAAATCCCATTGAGTTGAGGTGTTCCTGGTGGAGTCCATTGAGAGACTATGCCATTTTTCTTGAGATAGTCTAGGAATTTTTGGCTAAGGTATTCACCTCCTCGATCTGATCGAAGAACCTTAATGGGTTTTCTAGTTTGTTTTTCTACTTCATGTCTGAATTCTTTGAACTTTTCAAAAGCTTCAGACTTGTGTCTCATAAGATACACATACCCATACCTAGATAAGATCATCGGTAAAGGTAATGAAGTAGACAAAAGTTGCCTCTAGCCGGCACATCAAATGGGCCGCACACATCAGTATGTACTAGGGCAAGGAAGATCTGTGGCCCTTTCCCCATGTCCAACAAAAGGGAGTTTAGTCATTTTGCCTTGAAGACAAGATTCACAAAGTTGGATATGACTCGAAAGTCAACGGACTCAATAGCCCATTTTTCTCCAATTTGTTAATCCTATCTTCTGCTATATGACCTAAGTCTCAGGTGCCATAGATACCTATCATTTGGACTATCCCTAGGTCATTTCATGGCATTCACGTTTTGCTCGATAGTTAAAATAGATACATCAATATGTAACTGATAAAGACCGTTAATAAGGAAAACCATTTGCAATTTTATTTCTTTCATAAAGAATGTTACAATGGTCCTTAAAGAAAAGGTAATCACATAGCCTTCTTGTGCTAAGCATGAAACAGAAATCAAATTCCTGCTAGCTGCAGGCACATAATAACAATCTTTTCAAAACTAAGTCTAAACCAGATGGTAATCGAAGAGGGTATGTTCCCACGGCCATAGCAGCAACTCTTGCTCCATTTTACCGATGCGTAGGATCATGTCTCCATCCCTCAGCCTCCTGCTATCCTCAAGACCCTGCATGAAAGTGCACAGATGAGCACTAGAACCAGAGTCAAGCACCCAACTGGATGCAGAAGAAACCGTAAGGTTAGACTCAATAACGAGCATACCTCCAGAAGGACCTACCTTCTTCTTATTCTTCAGGGTGGCCAGGTAAGTAGGGCAGTTCTACTTTCAGTGGCCGTCAGTGTTGCAATGGAAATACTTTTCTTTGTCAGCGGCCTTCTTCTTCTAGCTCTATCTTTTTCTTCTTTCCTCCTTCCATCTTCTTTTTTTTTTCACAGACTTCTTTCTTCTTTCCAAAAGACTTTCTTCTTGAAAGAAGTCCTATTCCATAGCAAGAACTGAGCCTTTAGAAACCTTTCATAGAAAGCTCAGCGGTAACCAGCATGTTCATAAGCTTCGGCCAAGGAAATTTTGAAGTTTATACATATGGTAGTTCATGATGAATTGCCCATGTGCATCAGTCAAAGATTGCAAAATTATATCATTCTGCAAATCTAGGTCCAACTTCACTCTGAGCTTCTCAAACTCTTCCAAGTCTTTGATCATCATCAGACAATGATCTTGGACCAACTGCCCATCATGCATTTTAGCTTTGAATAGTCATTTAGTGACTTGATACTTGGTTGTGCGACTCTGTTCACCTAACATCTCTTGTAGGTGAGCCAACTTTTGGTAGGTAGTCTTGATATCTTCATATTAGCGCTGAAGCTCATCAGACATTGAGCCCAACATGTAGTATCTGGCCTTATTATCTTCATCCATCTACTTGACAAGAGATGCTCTCTGTTCAGCGGATGGATGAGCTGGTAAGGTGGGAGGGTCCTGATCCAATACATGAGTTAACTTCTCAGAACCCAAAATGATTTTGAAGTTTTAGAGCCAATCCTTGTAATTGGATCCAGTCAGTTTATGGGTGTTCAGGATACGTGCTAGTAGATTGGATGCAGACATTTTTCTTTAGAGAGTCAAAGTTTCTAGTTAGATATTATAATTAAGACTTGACCAATTTATTTAGGGATTTCATTTTTAAATAAATTAGCACCCACTATTTTCTTGGATCCCTACACTCTGTTTATAGAGATGCAAAAATCTCCATGATTAATGATTTTTAGTGGGTGGTGCTGTTCCACCAACTGACTCATCACCTCACCTAACTGTTATTGGTGATGGGTTAGCCAATGAGTAAACAACTCTTGTTTAATGATTCTCTAATCATGGTACATCCAAACTTGATCTCTAATTCATGAATCTCATCATGCCCAAAATATTGATCCACTCCTTAGTTAAGTCAGATCCACTATTTGCATAGATTGGATTCCTAATTGAGTCTCTCACCATATCTAAAATATTGAGCCCAATCCATCCTCCAGCCTATAGCATCCAATGCTTAATAGACATGGTTGTATCTTTTCGATGCAATTGAACCACTGTAACCAATCGAGAATAATCAATCCCAAAAAGGGCTCGCATATCTACAATGGTGGAAGACCTTAGACTTAATCTTTTCTTAGGAAGATTTAATTTAGGTCTCATTAAACTAGACTTGATATAGTCATAATGATTATGATTAACCTAGTGGCATGGATTAGCTCAGATTATTGGCCACCTCAGATCAGGACTGAGCCAACAAATGTGGTTAGGTAAGTGAGACCAGTGGATATGCCATTAACTCGACAAGAATGCATTCGAGTCGAGTAGCTCTCAATTAAAAATTAGTCGATCGTATCTGCCAAACTTACCTTAGACACTAAATTATTGAGCCAGAACCAATCAGGTTAGTCTACAATTCAGACTCTAACCACTGAGCCTAATTAGGTCTTAGCTTAATCAATCACTCATATAATTCGATCTTGATCCAGACTTAATCCTATTAGGTTGGTCAATTTAAGCACTCTTAATTTCATCTAACTAACTCTTGATTCGATTTGATCAACCGCTTAGACCTAATTGAGCTATCCAAGTCCGAACCCAATTTTATGAATATGTCTTAGATCTTAAATTCTTAATTTTAGATCTAATATATTTTATAATCTTAATTCTTAATTATGTTTAAGGTTCACAAATAAAATCATGTAAATAAAATCCTAGGATTTCAAGATTTAGGGTTTTGTAGAAAATAATTTCTTGGATTTCTGATTAAGGACGAATGCGCAGCACCCCTACACATCATAAGAGCACCTAATCAAATGGAAGGAGAGGGCATTTAAATCCTACTTTATTTTTATGATCGGATGGCCAAGGGGAGCGCTTTAATCAAAAATATAAAAACTACAAAACTAGTTAGATCTAACATCATATATCTCATATATAAAAGTTGATCTAACTATTAACATGTTTTGCATACATCTCATGTATCATATCATGCATGTTTGTAGATCTAAATTATCTCATAATTCATCTAAAAGAATAAATTTAAATTGATCTCATCAAAATAAATTCTATTCTAGATAATTATGTAGAACTATTCTACAACTAGTCTAAACATGCATTCATCATTTTCATATGAACCAAAAATTAAATAATTTTATTTTTTATTTTTAGATTTTATTATAATATTTATAATATTAGAAAATAGTAAATAAATTAATCTAAAATTATAACTTAATCAAATTAAATTATGATCATGCAAGACTATACATAGAATAATTCTATTCTACAACTAGTCATGCATCTTGTAGAACTTAGATCTAAATTATTTAACTTTATTTATTTTTAATTTCAGACCTAATAACTTATCATGTGACATCTAAAATCACTTAATTATTAGATTAAAAATAAATTTAAATTAGATCTAAATAATTTATGAGAACCTGGCACTAATACTAGTTGAAGGGAAAATTTTAGTTTCCCGAGTCAGGTTCGTTCAGATCTGATTGGATCAATAGAGATATTTCAAAATTTTTTTTTTTTGAATCTAGATTAGATCTGAGATATTTTAGATCTAATTTTATAGATCTAATAAAAATAAAAATAAATTAAAATAGATTTAATTTTGTATCTTATTATTGGGGAATTAGATTATCTTGTGATGATCCTACTGATTGCCTGAGATTCTGGATCTAGCCATGCAAGTACCTGACCTCTATCGATATCCACTTGGGCTGCATCTAGAGATCTTCTCTTTTTTTATCACTTCTCTAAATATCAAATCTGAATCTAATTTGGAGGATCTTCAAAACTCCTTTTGAAGATCGGGTATCATCTCTTGTAGTAGTACTGCCTTCTTTCTTTCTCGTCATCTTTCTCTTGCTTGGATCGCACCAAACTGGAGCCCAAATCCCCTTTGGCATAGATAGGAGAGAGAGGACCTGAAGATGGTGTGGAGGAGGGAGAGGGGTATTCTTGTGACATAGGCAATGGTCTAAGCTCTCTGAAACTAGGCGCAGATAAGGTTATATAGACCCTATTGCGCCATGCAGTGCCACATCATCTCGACCAATCACGTCGCTTCATACAATCAGATCTAAATCTGATTGGTGGGATGACATCACCTGATCCAATCAGATAAGAGATCCTCTAAATCATCCTTAGATGGCACCTAAGACTGGTCAAAGTCTATTCTTTGGCGCCACCTACGTAGAAACCCCAAAGTAACTGGAGTCCCACCTGTATGGGACTCCAAGCGCCTCTATCCATGGGCGCACGCCTCCCTAGGCATGCACTCCTGGTCCACCTACTTTTTAGTAGGTTGACTGATTCAAAATTAATCTTCTATGGGTGCATGACATATGGGCAGATGTATAAGTGTCAAAGGTCAACGTTTAACCAAAGTTAAAAGACAAGAATTAGAAGGTGACGAAAAATGGTAGGTGTTGTCTCAAATTTATCTCATAAATTAAGATAATTCTTTTCTGACTTGGACAAGTTTCAGTCAAACCATATAAAGGTACCTGAGTGAGCACAAACACATTTGGCTCATTCGAGACAACTTAAAATAATAATTGAAGGAGAATATTAGGCTCAATCGTGTGGTTGCACGATTTTCTTGAACATAATTAAATCTAATTTAAATCAATTGAACTAGGTTAGTCCAATTGATGATATCCAGATCCAAACCCTTATTTATGTGATCTAGTTAGGTTCAATTCTATATAGTAATGAGATATGTTGCAATCTCTATCATCAACATCACCGAAACACCTTCCGATGGATCCGAACTTTTCGGATTCAGACAACTAGAATGATCGATCATCCGAATTATTCTAGTTACTCCCAAAATCCACCAATGACACCTAGCAGTTTATGGTGGTAACCCATCAGAATTAAAAATGAACCTCTCGATGTAGCTACCTATGTGATTAAGTTCTTCTATCTTGAGTCCTAATCAGATTAGGGTTAAGGTGAACTCGTCAAACCCTAATTTTTGTTATATGATTTAATCATTTGATTCAAGTTCGATGTGAAAATCTTAATAGAAACTCTTTCTATTATTTTACTCTGCCATGGCCATGGGCTTATGGACTTGATTCTCATGATCATCATAGGGCTGCTTCTCATCTGAGGTAGATAGATTCTCTCTTGGTATGATCTAATTCCTACAATAAACATGCTATAGCCAACATACACCTCAGGATTTCGAATGGCTAGAAGATCGAGTCATGGTGTAGTCAAACTATAACACCCTCAAGGTAAACTATCGATGCACCTCAGGTCAAAGAACCAGACACACCACTACAGCTTCGAGCTAGTCATCGATGAGAAGATGGATTTCCTAATGACTGCTCGAGGTGGTCATGCTCAGTGCCATTATTCTCTAATGAGTACCTGTACTCTCACTCTGATGTCTCTATACTGTAGACTCAAGACTCATCTACTATAAAGAAGTAATTGTATACCAATCTTTCAAATCAGTCATCATCCTCATGATGATCCTACGGTCGGAAGCATTTTATGAGTTAATAACAAAAATTCATGTCTTAAATTTTCAACTCTTGAAAATATGAACTATCATTACCATTAACTCAAGAAATGTATCACAGACACAAAATACATATTATGATAAAAAAATAATCTATTTTATTATTTATAATCAAAATTATAATTTTGTCCTTAGAAGTGTACAATAAGTGTCAGCCAATTCTGGCTTCTAGGGCATACATATCTAATAGTTTGGCTACTGGAGGAGCCTGACTGATGGACAAGCCTGGGAGTAGTTCGACTGATGTCCGAAAGAAGTTCGACCACTGGAGTAGTTCGGCTAGGGTTCAACCACTAGAGGAGTTCGGCTACTGATAAAGTTCGATCGCTGAAGGGATTTGGCTGGGGTTCGGCCATTGAAGAGAGAATTTTTGATCGAAGCTCTTCCATGATTACCAGTTGCATTAGGCTAAGCTTTAGACTCAACTTCGATGGGAGTGGGGTTTATCCCCAACAATAATCCCTCCACTCTCGAGTTTGAAATTCGAAGAAAGAAACTATAAAAAAGGCGACTATCGAAATCTTTTTTCAGACTCTACACCCATTAAAGTTGAAGCTTGGAGGAGATCTTATCTTCTGTCGAGGTTGAAGGAGATCTTATCTCCTGTTGAGAGGTCGAAGCTCCTAGAAGCTTGGGGGAGATCTTATCTCCAATCGAGGTTGAAGAAGATCTTATCTCCTATTGATGTTGACATTGGATCTTATCTCCAGTGGAGGTTATCTCCAGCTGAGTTGGAGATCTTATCTCTATTGATGTTGAAGGAGGAGATCTTATCTCCAGTCATCTCTACGAGGTTGAAGGAGATCTTATCTCCTATTGATATTGAAGCTCGGAGAAGATCTTATCTCCAGCCAAGGTTGAAGTTGGAGCTCAGGGGAGATCTTATCTCCAGCTAAAGTTGAAGTTGGAGCTTATCTCCTATTGACGTTGAAGTTGAAGCTGAGGGAAGATCTTATCTCGAGCCGAGATTGAAGTTGAAGCTCGAGGGAGATCTTATCTCTAGCCAAGGTTGAAGAAGATCTTATCTCTTGTTGACATTGATGTTGAAGCTTGGGGAAGATCTTATCTCCAATCGAGGTTAAAGTTGGAGCTTGGGGGAGATCGTATCTCCAACCGAGGTTGAAGTTGGAGCTCGGAGGAGATCTTATCTCCAACCGAGGTTGAAGGAGATCTTATCTCCTATTGACGTTGACGTTAAAGCTCAGGACAGATCTTATCTCCAGTCGAGATTAAAGTTGGAGCTCGAGAGAGATCTTATCTCCAGTCAAGATTGAAGGAGATCTTATCTCTAGTTGACATTGAACCTCGAAAAAGATCTTATCTCTAGTTGAGGTTGGAGGAGATCTTATCTCCTATTAAAGGATTGGAGCTCGAAAGAGATCTTATCTCCAATCGAGGTTGAAGGAGATCTTATCTCCTATTGAGGTTGAAGTTGAAGCTCGGGGGAGATCTTATCTCCAGTCGAGATTAAAGAAGATCTTATCTCCTATATCAGAAGCCTTCTATCTAGCCTAAAAAAGAAGTCCAACTTAATCTTTTCATGTTATAATTCACAAAAAATAAGAATGTTGAAATAAGAATTCTCTATTGAAAAGTGGTTAATGATATTGCAAGTTTTCAAAATTTTAATGTTGACACTATGTAGATCCTTAATATCTTTTCTTGCCGATGTCCTCTAACCATGGTATTGATACTTCCACATGGGGATTGGCTTCTTTAAGACCCCTCCCCTGGGTCTCCCCCGATTGCAAAAGAGCCTTTGGTTGCTCTCTTCTTGCTTTACGCCGGCGTCTGAGGAATCGATCCAATCGATCTCTCTTGATGAGCTCCTCGATTTCACCTTGAAGCGGAATGCATTCTTCAGTATCGTGGCTATGGTAACGATGATAGAGGTAGTACTTACTTTGATTATGCTTGTTTGGAAAAGATCGTAATTCTTCTGGTCTTAGTAGTTGATTCTTAATTTTCATCAGAACTTAAGTTTTAAGAGAATTAAGAAGGGTAGTTATGGAACCTTCTAAGGGGAGAATTTCTTCATGCCCTTCTATCTGAGCTTCTTTGATGATGAGCTCGAGGAGGAGTTCGAGCTTGCTTGCGCTCGGGGGGAGTCCTTGAGCGTGGCCGAACTTCATTCGGCCCTCCTTTAGTGGTAGATCTATTAGACTAGCCCTCCCACCATTCTCCTATGGCTTCTTCATCCTTTAACTTGAAGGCTTCTTCTGCACGGGCATATCTCTCAGCCCGAGCTAGCAGATCGATAAAATCTCTGAGGTACTTCTTCTCTAGGGAGAATAGCAAATCATTCTTTTGAAGGCCATCCTTAAGTACGGCCATCATAACATACTGGTTTAGGTTCTGGACCTCCAATGCAGCAGCATTAAATCAGGTGATATAAGCCTGGATAGATTCCTCCTTCTTCTGCTTAATATTCATCAGAAAATTTGAACCTCGGTGGGGACGTCGGCTGCTGACGAAGTGAGCCGCAAACTGATGGCTCATCTAGTCAAATAAGAAGATTGTACCTAGCTTCAATGTCAAGTATCAGTTTCTTGCTGCTTTCTTTAAGGTAGATGAAAAAGCTCAGCATAAGATGGTGTCTGCTGCGCCATGGAGCAGCATCATGGTCCGAAAGGCCTCCAGGTGATTGATCGGATCAGAAGTTCCATCGTAGCTTTCATGTTGGAAAAGCTTGAAGTTTGGTGAAATGAGCTCTTGCATAATTCGGGGAGAGAAAGGGGGATCGGTGTAGATGTCGTCATGGGGAGCCAGGGCAATGTGGTGGAGGTCTTCAGTCTATCGGCTCATTTTCTGAAGTCTTTGATTTAGGAGATCTTCACGATCGTTGATCTTCAAAGTTTTCTGATGGGATGGGAGCAAAATTTCCCTTGGGGTTGAATCATGGTCCGAGCAATGGCTCTCCATCCTCTATTTTTTCTTTTTGAAGGTCATTGATCGGCTAGCCCGAGTCAGCCATCCCCAAATCCGATCATGGGGCTTTCCCCTAATCGGATCATGGGGCTCTAGAAGAGCCTACTCTAATTGAATTGGCATTAAAGCCTGCTAATGTATTGCCTGCATCACCTCTATGAGACCGTGAAGCTACTGGATTAGTAGGTTGAACTACTCCACACCCACTATGGCTGCAGGTGGAGCTTGAGTTATCGAAGCTGGAGTGGGATTGGATTGATCTGGATGGAATCTGACTGTAGAGTCCATTGATCACCGAGTCGAAGCTTTCTTGGGAGGCATTTTTTTTTCGAAAAGAACTCTAGAGAAGAAGAAGAGAAATCGCTACTAAGCACTTCTTTAAGATCAAGAAAATCTCTAGAATAGAGGGCCCTTCCTCTAGTGCCAATCTTGTTGGTGCAGAATCTGGTTGATGTCGGATCGAGCTGGAGTTGGGAAAGATGAGGTCGCCGCCAGTGACCTGCAAAATAAAGTTCTATTTGAAGTTGATGGTGGTGGCTCTGGTAGGACCCTCCGATAATCAAATCAGCTCTTCTGGCAAATAAAAATGGAGTGCTCAGGTATGAATTCGATAGAGTTTTGGAAAAGAAGAAGAGAGCTTAGAGAAAATGTACCTATTTATAGATGGAGCTTGGTGTAACCGTCTGGTAGGGGGCTGCTCTGAAATACATGAAATTTATTACGAAAAAAGGTGTTGCTCATAATAGACTAATAATGACAGTCGTAACCATTCAGTAGTGGGGTTATCTGTAGTATACTAATAAATGATAATCGTAACCATCCGAAGGAAGTAGGCATTCGAAATTCAATTGAAGAAGAAGTCCATAAGGAGTTTAGCTTTTGAAGGAAGCTGACTGAAGGAGAAGTCCAAAAGGAGTTCGACTCCTAGAGGAATCTGACTGCTGGAGGAGTTCGAAAGGAGTTTGGCTCCTGGAGAAATTCGACTGAAGGAGAAGTCAGGAAGGAGTTTGGCTACTGGAGAAATCCGACTGAAGGAGAAGTCTAAAAGGAGTTTGGCTCCTGGAGAAATCTGACTGCTAGAGGAATCTAGAAGGAGTTTGGCTCCTGAAGAAATCTGACTGAAGGAGAAGTTCGAAAGAAGTTCGGCTCCACAAGAAATTTGACTGAAGGAGAAGTCCGAAAGGAGTTCGGCTCTTAAAGAAATTCGACTACTGGAGGAGTTCGAAAGGAGTTTGACTCCTTAAAAAATTTGACTGAAAGAGAAGTCAGTTTGGCTTCTAAAGAAATCCGACTACTAAAAAAATCTGGAAGGAGTTCGGCTCCTGGAGAAATCCAACTGAAGGAGAAGTTTGGAAGGAGTTTGGCTCCTGAAGAAATCAGACTGAAGGAGAAGTCTGGAAGGAGTTCGGCTTCTGAAGAAATCCGACTGCTTAAGAAATCCAGAAGAAATTCAGCTCTTAGAGGAATCTGACTGCTGGAGAAATTCGGAAGGAGTTCCACTCCTGGAGAAATCTGACTGAAGGAGAAGTCTGGAAGGAGTTCGACTCCTGAAGAAATTCGACTAAAGAAGAAGTTCGAAAAGAGTTCATCTCCTAGAGAAATTCGACTGTTGGAGGAGTTCGGAAGGAGTTCGGCTGCTGGAGGGGCCCGACTGATGGTGAAGCCTGAGAGTAGTTTGGCTGAAATTTGAAAGAAGTTCGATCACTGAAAGAGTTTCACTGGGGTTCGGCCGCTGGAGGAGTTTGACTACTGAAAATGTTTTGTTGCTGGAGAGGTTCGGCTGGGGTTCGGCCCCTAGAGGTAGAATTTTTGGTGGAAGCTCTTTCATGATTACCAGTTGCATTAGGCTAAGCGTCAGACTGGACTTCGACGGGAGTGGGGTTTATCCCCAACATAGAACATATCGGAAGGCTTGATTTATGAGTTTTCAAGCTTCTTTCGGATCATAAGGAAGAGCTCCATCCTTGAGGTAAGCAACTAGTGGGTCGATCTAGCTCAACTCATGCTTGACTTGCATAACAGACTACGACTCCTCTGAACTTGGGCATTTCAAAACTTCAAAAAATACTTCCTTAGGCAGTTCGGCTGGGGTTAAAGTGGCCAACTTAGAGAGAAGGTCGACTCTAGTATTTTCTGTCCTCGAAATTTGTTGAATACTAAAACTGTTGAAGGCCAGAGTCAAGTTCCTCACTTTCTTAAGTTGTTTTATTATACTTTCCATCCGAGCTTCATAACTACTGCTAACCTATCCAACCACTAGTTGGAAATCACTATAGACTTGGAGCTGATTTGCTTCTAACTCTTTAGCTATTTTTAATCCAACGATCAAAGCTTCATATTCGACCCCATTATTAGTTGCAGGGAATTCAAAGCGTAGCATGCATTCAATGAAGATCCCCTCTAGATTCACCAAGATCAGTTCTACGCCTGCACCGGAAGCATTAGATGAGCCATCTACATATAGGGCCTAAAAACCTTCAGAAAGGTCGGCTCTTTCTTCAGAGGAGCTTGGCTACAGCTATGGAATGCTGATTTCATTCTGTTCAGGCTCGACTTCATTCGGAATGATGCATTCAACTATAAAATTTCTCAATACTTGGGCTTTGATCAACGGTTGAGGTTGGTAGTTGATGCCAAATTCTGTAAGCTCGATTGCCCATTTTGCAATTCTTTCAAAGGCATCCATTCGATGAAGGACTACTTTAATTGGTTGATCAATGAGGAGAGTTATGGTGTGCCCTTGAAAATAAGGTCGGAGCCTCCGGGCTGCAATCAGCAAAGCATAAGTTAGTTTTTCTAACTTAGTATACCTGATCTCGGCATCCCTCATGACTTGGCTCATGTAGTAGATTGGCCACTGTACTTTCACCTCCTCTTTGACTAGGATTGCCGCAAGGGCCGCTGGAAAGACCGTCAGGTATAAAAATAATTCCTCTCCGAATTTGGACTTTGCTAATAGGGGAGGTGAATAAAGGTAGTCCTTGTGCTCTTTAATGGCTTATTGACATTTGATGGTCTAGGAGAAGTTCTTCGACTGTTTTAAGATCTGAAAGAAGGGCAAGCATCACTCGGTCGACCTTGAAATGAAGCGATTCAAGGCTGCCATCTTTACGATCAGGCACTGAACTTCTTTGATTAATTTTGGAGCAGTCATCTCTTGAATGGTTCAAATCTTTCTAGGATTTGCTTTGATTCTGTGCTTCAACACCACGAATCCTAAGAACTTTTCCGAAGTTACACTGAAGGCACGCGACCATGGTCAGCAATAAAAGCAGTCTTCTCCTCATCCTTTGGTGCCATTTGGATTTGGTTGTAGCCAGAAAAGGCATCCATGAAGATAAGGCGCTCGTGGTCTGAGGTTGCATCCACCAGTTGATCAATCTTGGGTAGGGGGTAGCTGTCTTTTGGGCAAGCTTTATTCAACTTTTTGAAGTCTATGCATATTCTCCACTTACCATTTGCCTTTTTGATGAGCACGACGTTGGAGATCCAGTTTGGATAGTTGACTTCTCGGATGAATCCGATCTTGAGGAGCTTGTCAACTTCCTCTATAATTGCTTTCTGCCTCTCTAGAGCATGGTTGCGCATCTTTTCTTTCATTGGCCGATGTTTAGGATGGATAGCCAAGTGATGTTCCATGACCTCAGCATCTATCCCAGGCATGTCATCGGGGACCCAAGCAAAAACATCCATATTTCTCCATAGAAATTCGATAAGCCACTCTCGTATTTCTCCTACTAGATTGGAGCCAATCTGCACTGTGTGCTCCATGTTCCCATCATTTAGTGGGATGGAAGCAAGGTCTTCCATAGGCTCACTTCGCTCTTTTGTTAGATCATCATGGATATCCATCCCATCAACTAGACAAGGATCTAATCGCTTACTCCTCCCTAAGGCAATTGAATAGCAATGCCTTGTCATGGCTTGATCTTCTCTGACTTTTCTGATCCCATAACTTGTTTGCAACTTCATTTTCAAGTAATATGTCGACACTAGTACTCGAAGTGCATTTAGGCCAGGTCGACCGAGGATTGCATTGTAAGCCGATGGAGCTCTTACTACTAGAAAGTCCACTCATGTCCTGGACTATCTTGGATATTGTCTTGCAGCCACAACTAAAGTTATTATACCTTCAACTGGTACTACATCGTTAGTGAAGCCTACCAATGGAAAGTTCATTGGTCCGAGCTGACTGTTAGGTATAGACATCTTGGAGAAAGCATCATAAAATAAAACATCGATCAAACATTCGTTATCAACAAGGATACGACGTACATCATAGTCTACAATATTTAAAGCAATTACAATTGCATCATTATATAGGAACTAAACTCCTTGTGCGTCTACTTTAGTGAAGGTTATGGGTTCTTCAATTCTTTATCTCTTCACCGAACCTTCAGATCTGTTGGCCTCCTCTCACCAAAGTCCCTTAGAGATAGTGTTGATGATGCCGAGAGGTAGCGGATCTTCCTATTGCTCCTTCCTCCTTGGTGGTTCTGGCTGCGATAGTATCCTTGGCCGATCCTCTCTTCTTTCAGATCGACATCACAAAAATTCACCGAGCCAGCCTCACTTGAAGAGCTCTATGATCTCGTCTTAGAGCTGAATACATTTCTCAGTATCGTGACCATGGTCACAATGGTAGAGGTAGTATTTGTTAGGATTGTGCTTGCTAGGATGAGTGCGCATCCTTTTCGATCTTGGTAATTGCTCCTTGATCTCCATTAGTACTTCTATTTTGGAGCATTGAGGGGGGCATAGTTGTAGAATCTTCTAGGGGGAGAACTTCTTCGCACCTCTCTATCAAGGCTTCTTTGGCGATGAGCTCAAGGAGGAGTTCGGACTTGCTTGTGCTTGGGGGGAGTCCGTGAGCATGGCCAAACTTCATTCGACTTTTCTTCAACTATGGGCTTGCTAGATATGCTCACCTACCGCTCCCCTACTACTTTTTCATCCTTCAACTTGAAGGCTTCCTCAGCTCGGGCATATCCTTTAGCTCAAGCTAGCAGATCGATAAAATCCCTGGGATACTTCTTCTTCAGAAAAAATAATAAATCATTCTTCTAGAGACCATCCTTCAACGCGGCCATGGCAATAGACTGGTCTAAATTTTGAACCTCGAAGATAGCAACATTGAAGCGATTGATATAAGCTTGGATTTATTCTCCCTCTTTCTGTTTGATGTTAATGAGGGAGTCCGATCCTCACCTGGGATGCCAGCTACTGATGAAATGAGCCACAAACTGATGGCTCATCTGATCGAAAGAGAAGATCGTATCTGACTTCTATGTTGAGTATCAATTTCTTACTACTTCCTTTAGAGTAGATAGGAAGGCTCGACATAAGATGGCGTCTGGTGCACCAAGAAGCAGCATCATGGTTCGAAAGATCTCAAGATGGTCGACCGAATTAGAGGTCCCATCGTAGCTTTTGAATTAGAAAAGCTTGAAGTTCAGTGGGATAGGCTCTTGCATGATTCGAGCAGAGAAAGAGGGATCAGTGCAGATGTCATCATGGTGAGCCAGGGCGACATGATGGAGTTTCTCAATCCATCGATCCATTTCTTGCAATTTTTGATTGAGAACATCATCTCGATCACAGATCCTGGAAGGCTTTCGACTGTAGATGGGAAAAGTTTCTTCTAGAGAGGAATCATGGTTTGAACAGGGGTCTTCAGCTCTCTATTTATCCTTCCCCGGAGTGATGGGTCTGCTAGCCCAAGTATGCCTCCTTGGGACTGATTCTTGACCCCCTGATGGGGGGTTTTCCGATGGAGCTGCCATCGAAGGTTGCTACATGGCTTGCACCATTTTGGTGAGGCCTCGAACCTATTGCATTAGCAGGTTGAACTACTCCAGATCCACCATGGTCATCGATGGAGGGGGGCGAGATGCTAGTGATGGAGTAGGGATGGGTGGATTCGGCTCAGATTTGACAGCAATAGTAGTGGATCTTCAGGTGGTTGTCTTCTTTGGAGGTATTTTTTGGCTAAAAATATTGAACAAAAATGGATCTCGATGGATCTTGAAGAGTTAAAAGAAGAAAAGGATCAAGATTGACTGGGCACTCCTTTTAGAATAAGGACTTAAAGTCCCATCCTCCAGTGCCAATCCTGTTGGTGGTTGATGCTAGAATCGAGCTAAAGCTGGAGAAGATGAGGTCACCATTAGAAACCTGCAAGGCATGTCCTGATCAGAGTCGGGAGTGGTGGCTCTAGTAGGACCCTCTGATGATCAAGTCAACTCTTCTGGCCAACAGAAATGGAGTGCTCAGAAAGGAAAGTAGCAAAGTTTGGGGAAGGAGAAGAGAGCTCTAGAGAGAAACGTATCTAAAGGATCCCTTTTATAGGCAAAGCCTATAACAAACTAAGAGTAACAGCCATAATCATCTAGTAGTAGGCCACTCAGGGCCACGTGAAGTTTGTTACGGAGAGTAGTGTCTGTTATCGTGATGTGCCAATTCATTAGGATTTAATAGTTAAGGTTCGGAGGAGTAGACGTCGGTCGATGAAGAACTTTGAGTCATATCAGTTTCAAAGGAATTCAGACTCTCCTAAGGTAGCCTGTGTGTGAGTTGGTCCATATTGTGTATAGAACCAGATTTGCATAGGCAAGGAGACCCTTCTGAGCAACTGTAGGAAGTTCGATCTGAAGAGATTTGGAAGCTCTACGACTGAAGAAATCTTGAAAGAAGTCTACTTGAGAAGAATTCGAGAGTAGTTCTGCTGGAAGAGGAAGCCTGGCTGAAGGAGAAGAACTCCAAAAACAATCCTATTGGAGAATCTTGGAAGGATTTTTGTTGAAGAAGCAAATACATATCAACGGATCCCCTCCCAGCTGATGTAAGAAGTTTGGATGGATGGGGGTTGATGGAAAAGAAATTAGCTGGTGTCTGGGAGGAGATCAACAGGGAGAACATTGGCTGGATAGAATTTTTCTGGAAGAAGCAGAAGGGGATTTGCTTGGAGAGGGTCTATTTATTTATTCCTTCAAAGCTCGACCACCTTCGAGACTATCTGGAGGCTGATATAAAGGAGATGAGGTTCTTTTGTCTGCATGTTTAGAGTTCTTGATGTAGGAATCCTGAGGTCTGCTACTCTTAGTATATTTTGGGAGTTCATCTAGAGGGGAGTTCCGTTGATCCGATGTTGGTCCAATATCAAATAGCTTGGATGGCTTTTTGTTGGAGAAAGATTCAAAGAGTGCTAAGGTCGGCCAAATCAAGCCATAATTAGACCTATTACTCAGCTGCCTAGGGGTTGTCATCACTGTTTAAGTTCGTCTGAGTGAAATCTACAATGTTCTGTAGGTTCTAGGGACATCCGAAGGAGCTAGAAATCTGAGTAAAGAAGATCGACCGATAAATTCAAATTAGGGGTTTGCAGTTTCGACATCTGAGCGTAAATTCTTGATCGACCAGAATCAGGCATGACTGCCTTCATCGAATGAAGTCTCCCGAAGGCTCGACATCCTATTGGTCTTCAGCAGGAAAAGGATTTACACCCTACAAGGAGCAAGAGTTACTGCTATGGCCATGGGAACCAATCCTCTACAACTACCATCTGGATAAGTCTTAGTTCTTAGAGATCGTTATTATGTGCCTGCTATGAGTAGGAATTTGATTTCTATTTCATGTTTAGCATAAGAAAATTATGTAATTAGTTTCTTTAAGGACCACTATACTATTCTTTTTGAAAGAAATAAAATTACAAGTGGTATCAGTTACATGTAGATGTTTTTGTTTATAATATTGAGCAAAACGTGAATGCCATAGGAATGAAATGATCTAGAGATAGTGTTAATGAAAGGTATCTATGGCACCTTAGGCTAGGTCAAATAGTTGAAGATAGGATTAATAAATTAGATTAATCTAGACCAATGGATCTATTGACTTTCGAGTCATTTCTGATTTGTGTGTCCTACCTTCAAGACAGAATGTCCAATTGCCCTTTATGGGACATAGGGAAAGGGCTATAGATCTTCTTGCTTTCGTACATATAGATGTGTACACTCCATTCGATGTGCCAATCAGAGGCAACTTTGTTAACTTCATTACTTTTATCGATATTTATCATGGTACGGGTATATGTACCTAATGCGACACAAGTCTGAAGCCACTTAAAAGTTTAAGAAATTCAAACATGTAGTGGAAAAGCAAACCAAAAAGCCTATTAAGATTCTTCAATCAGATCGAGGAGGTGAACATCTTAGTCAAAAATTTTTAGACTATCTTAAGGCTAATGGCATAGTCACATAATGGACTTCACCTAGAATGCCTCAGCTCAATGAAATTTCAGAATGGAGAAACTGAATCCTATTAGATATAATCCGATCCATGATGAGCTTCATGAACCTTTCTGAGTTTTTTTGGGGATATAGTTTAATGACAGTAATTTACTTACAAAATAAGGTTCAATCTAAAACCGTTCCAACCATATCATATAAGATATGCCATGGTAAGAAACCAAGTTAGAGTCATCTCAGAATTTGGGATTGTCCGGCTCATGTCAAGAGACAACAGGCAGACAAGTTAGAATCTGGGTCCCTTAGAGCTTGGTTCATCAGATATCTAAAAGAGTCATTAGGATATTACTTCTATCTTCCAAAAGATTACAGTGTGATTATGAGTTGACATGCCATTTTTCTTGAAAAATAGTTTGTTCAAGATGGTAGCATCGAAAGACAGATTAAGCTCGAGGAGAAGGTCTTTGAATAGCAACAAACCAAGGAACCTGAAGAACTTAGTTAGTCTGAGCTGATCCAAATGCTATCTCCTCCATCTCGTCGATCAAGTAGGATTTTCCATCCTCCTGAAAGGTACTTAGGTACTATTTTAGAGGATGTAGAAAAAATGTTCCTCACGAAAATGGGATTCATGATGATGATCCCAAAATTTATGATGAGATGATATCAGATATTGACGCTAAGAAATGATGAGAGGCAATGAAGTCAGAAATTGACTTGATGTACTCGAATCAAGTCCGGACCTTGGTAGATCTATCTGAAGGTATTGTACCTATTGGATGTAAATAGATCTTCAAGAGAAAGATAGATGTAGATGGAAACGTGAAGACATTTAATGCTAGGCTAGTGGCGAAAGGGTATAGTCAACATGAAAGCATTGACTATCAGGATACTTTCTTGCCAGTAGCTATGTTTAAATCCATCCACATGTTGTTTACTATCGCAGCATATTTTGATTACAAAATATGATAGATAGACACGAAAATGGCATTTCCAAATGCATATCTTAAGAAAGATATCTAGTGATGGTAATCACAAGGTTTGCAAGCTGCAAAGGTCCATCTATGGACTCAAGGAAGCATCTCGAAGCTAGAATGCTCGTTTCAATGATGTAATCAAATTATTTGATTTCATCGAGAATTAAAAAGAGTCCCGTGTGTTCAAGAAGGTCAGTGGGAGCACTGTTGTCTTTCTTGTATTGTACGTAGGTGACATCCTCCTGATTGGAAATGATATTCCCATCTCGATCAAAGTATGGTTGGCGGCAACCCATCAGAGCTGAATGCGAACCTCTTGGTGTAGCTACCTGTGTGATTAAGTTCTTCTATCTTGAGCCCCAATCAGATTTGGGTTAAGGTGAACTCATCAAACCCTAGTCTCTGTCATATGATGTAATCATTCGATTCAAGTCTGATGTGAAAATCTAAATAGAAATTCTTTCTATTATTTTACTCTGCCATAGCCATGGGCTTTTGGACTTGATTCTCATGATCATCATAGGGCTGCTCCTCTACCACCGAGGTAGATAGATTCCATCTCGATGCAATCCAGTTCCTACAATGAACATGCTATAGCCAACATACACCTCAGGATTCCGTATGGATAGGAGATCGAGTAATGGTGTAGTCAAACTATAACACCCTTAAGATGAACTGTCGATGCACCTCAGGTCAAAGAACCAGACACACTACTGCAGCATCGAGTCAGTCATTGACGAGAAGGTAGACTTCCTAATGACTACTCGAGGTGGTCACGCTCAGTGCCCTCATTCTCTAACGAGTACCTGTACTCTTGCTCTGATGTCTCCACACCATAGACTCAAGACTCATCTACTAAAGAGAAGCGATTGTACACCAACTTCCAGATCAGTCACCATCCTCGTCATGATTCTATGGTTAGGAGCATTTTATAAGTTAATAATGATTATTCATGTCTTAAATTTTCAACTCTTAAAAATATGAATTATCATTACCATTAACTCAAAGGATGTATCACAGTCACTAAATGCACATATGTGATAAAAAATAACCCATTTTATTGATTTTAGTCAAAATTACAATTTCGCCCCTAGAAGTGTATTACAATTGTCAGCCAATTCTGGCTTCTAGTGCACATATATTTAACATTACAGACTCTAGCTTTCAATCTAACCATGATGATAGTAGAAGCATGTTGGGATATATCTTTACTCTGAATGATGGAGCCATCAGCTGGAAGAATTCCAAGCAGCATACTATGGTAGACTCTATTTGTGAAGCAGAGTACGTGGCAGCATCAGATGCTATAAAAAAAACTATGTGGCTGAGGAAGTTTATCACCGAGCTTGGAGTAGCACCCTCCCTTAATTGTCCGGTCCTGCTCTACTACGACAACACTGGTGCAATTGCTCAAGTGAAAGAATCGAAGGCATAATAGCGGACGAAGCACATTCTGCATCGCTTTCACCTGATCCAGAAGATCATGGATCAAGGTGACGCCGACCTTCAGAAGATCAATGAAAAGAAGAACTTGATCGACCACTTCACTAAAGCCCTAGCAATAAAGAAGTTTGACAACCACAAATCAAAGATGGATATTAGATACTGTGCCGAGTGGCTTTAGGATAAGTGGGAGTTGTTGAAAAATATGTTCCAAAGTCAATCGTCAGCTTGTTGATAGTTGAGCTACTTTATATTTGTAATTGATTCATTAATAAATAAAATATATTTTTGGCATTTTTATCATAAGTATTCATTTTCTAACGAACTTCATTATTGTGATGAAGTCCTTAGGACTATTTAGCTTCGATAAAGAGAGGATTTATCGATTAGTCCTTAAATTTGTTCACGACCAAATGATAGACTATTAATAAGGACGACAGCATCTATCGAGGATAGGTCACTGTATGCCATATATGGTTGTCCTCTTAACCAAGAAGTATGGAGACATTGGTATAGCATATAGATGAGATGTATAGGTACATCATCATTGAACATGACCAACTCCAAAGCATTCTACTCTCGAGAATGTCTCTGATGGGATATAGGTATAAGTGTCCCTTTGACCTGAGATCCTCTCAGTGACCTACAAGCAACTCACTATGCTTTGTTATCAGACTAACTGGATTTCTAATTCAGTAACAAAAGACTTCTGGGCATAGTCAAGTACTTGTAAAGTTAGAGTGTGATCAAGATGGAATTGACCACTCCAAGAGTTGGAGAAGAATGTATCACTGTATTTCAATATAGCAAAATCTTAGCCAGGATAATCCATCAGATGGATTTGATATTTTAAAATACAATGTAGACAATCTGATTAGAGTTGATAGTTGAACTTTGAGATGTCCTACGAGCATTTTGATCAAGGGGATGAATTATATGAAAACTATATCTGCATGGGTTCTAAGGATGTTATTCTACACATTCGACCTATCTGGCCATCAGGTGCCATTGCTAGATGGTCACTTTGATTGGTACAGAAATATGTTCCTATGCTACCGACTTATGTTCGGACCTATAAGATCACACACATTAGAGCTCATAATTTCGATCGGAAGGTTGATTAATGATTCAGAATCATTTTAGGGTTAAACGATCAATACGGTTGATGTTTGACCTAGTGCAAGTATTATGGGAGGATCGATTAGCAATTTAGTTGCTAATTGGCTTAATTTGATTAAGACAATAGGTTGAGATTAAGTGTAACTAAATATTATTTAATTAGATTTAGTTTGGACTTAATTGGATCGAGTTTAATTAACTTATTGGATAAGCCAAGTGCAAGGAAGAACTAGTCCTAGTCTAACTAGGACTCGGGTCAACCCAATTTTTTATTTTAATTAAAAAATTAAATTAAAATTTAATTTAATTTAATCTAATTTAATTAAGTCCTTAAATGAATTAAGGCCTAATTTAATTGGATTGATTTACTCTTGATTTTATTTGGTTAAAAGACCTAGTTTGACCAAGTCAAAATAGGAGTCCTAGTGTGACTAGGACTCCCTATCACTTGCACCACCTAATCCTTATGCCCCACCCTCTTGGGTTTTTTATTTTTACATGAAGATTCTCCATGCCAATGTTGGAAATTGTGTCCTAAAGCCAATCATCAGCCTATTGATGGTTAAGCTATTTTGTAATTATAATAAATTTATTAATTAATAAAAATATTTTGGCATTTTTTTCATCATAAGTTTACATCTTCTAATGAACTCCATTATTGTGATGAAGTTCTAAGGACTATTTAGTTTTGATAAAGAGAGCATTTATCGATCAGTCCTTAAATTTATTCATGACTAAATGATAGGCTGTTAATTAGGACAACAACGTCTATTGAGCATAGATTGCTATATGCCATATAGGTTGGTAGTCCTTTTAACCAGAGAGTATGGAGAAACTAGTAAGGCATACAGATGAGATGTATGGGTACATCGTCATTAAACGTGACCAACTTCAGAGCATTCTGCTATCGAGAATATCTCTGATAGGATATAGGTATAAGTATCTCTTAGACATGAGATCATCTTAGTGACTTGCAAGTAACTCACTATGATTTGGTATCGGACTAACTGAATTTATAATTCAACAATGGAAGGCTTCTGGGCACAGTCAAGTACTTGCAAATATGGAGTATGATCAAGATGGAATTGACCACTCCAAGAGTTGGAGAAGAATGTATCACTATATTTCAATATAGCAAAACCTTGGCCTGGATAATCAATTAGATGGATTTGATATTTTGAAATACAATGTGGACAACCTGATTAGAGTTGACAGTTGAACTCTGAGGTTTCCTATGAGCATTGTGGTCAAGGGGATGAATTATATGGAAACTATATCCACATGGGTTCTAAGGATGGTGTTCTACACCTTCGACCTACCCGACCGTGGGTATCATTGCTAGATAGTCACTTCGATTGATATAGAAATTTATTTCTATGCTACCAGCTTAGGTTTGAACTGATGAGGTCACACACATTAGATCTTATGATCTGATTAGATGGTTGATCAACGATTAAGAATCATTCTAGGATTAAACAATCAATACGATTGGTGTTTAACCTAGTGCAAGTATTGCAGGAGGATTGATTAGTAATTTGATTGCTAATTGGCTTAATTTGATTAAGCCAACAGACTGAGATTAAGTTTAATTAAATATAATTTAATTAAATTTAATTTGGGCTTCATTGGATCAAGTTCAATTGGTTTATTGGATAAGCCAAGTTCAAGGAAGAACTAGTCCTAGTCTAAATAGGACTCGAATTAACCCAATTCTCTAATTTGATTAGAAAATAAATCAGAATTAAATCTAATTTAATCTTATTTAATTAAGTCCTTAAATGGGTTAGAACCTTATTTAATTAGATTGATTTAATCTTGATTTTATTTGGTTAAAAGATCTTGTTTGACCAAGTTAAAATACGAGTCCTACTGTGACTAGGACTCCCTATCACTTGCGCCACTTAATCCCACGCCCCATGCCCTTTTTGTTTTATTTCTTATATAAAAATTCACCACTCCCATAGCTTCTCATGCCCTCTTTCTCTCCTCCTTTTTTCATAAGGCAATTTGTTAGAAGACCAAGTCAAAAGAGGAGTTAGTTTTGCTTAGGATTCTATGAGATAGAATCCTTGTTGACCAAAACACCTTCCCTTGAGTGCCACCCCCTCTTTTAAATAATTCTTCTCTTATTCCATGAAAATAATCTCCTTTTTGTGCATCCTTCCTTTCTGGTCCATGCCAATAATTATGGAGGAGGTGCCTAAGAGTTGGGCGCCCCAATAACTTTCCATGTTTGGATATTTCTAGTCTAGAATTTTGATCTAACTTGGACTCTTATTTTTCTCTATTTATTGGATGAATTTTATTTTAATTCTTTTATGGAATATAGAGCATTGAGAAAGGTTTGGGGTGTGCAATAATCAAAGGAAGAGGGTCCTTGAGCATGGGGGTTCCATGGGCACCAAACCATGTATTTTCAAAAAGATCAGTGGGAGCGTTATTGTCTTCCTCGTACTATACGTTGATGATATCCTCCTTATTGAAAATGATATTTCCATGTTGATCATAATTAAAATATGGTTATCTAAAAAATTCTCCATGAAAGACCTAGGAAAAGCATCCTTCATTCTAGGAATCAAAGTCTATAGAGATAGACCGAATAGGATGCTAGGTCTTTCATAGAAGATGTACATAAAGAAAGTGCTGAAGAGGTTTAGCATGAAAGAATCCAAGAGGGGATTGGTACCCTTCAAACATGGCATTCATCTATCTAAGAAAATGTGTCCCAACACATCAGAGGAGATTGAGTGCACGAGCAAGATCCCTTATGCTTCAATAATAAGGAGCCTCATATATGTCATGTTATATACATGACCTGATATAGGCCATGCTGTGAGTGTCATAAGCAGATATCAGTCGAATCTAGGTGAAGAACACTAGACTTCTATGAAATGTATTCTTAAGTACTTGAGAAGAACTAAGGATATGTTATTGGTTTTTGGTCATGGAGAACTCCATGTCTAGGGATATACATACTTGAATTTTATGTCCGACATAGATGATCAAAAGTCGACATCTAGGATTTTATTTATTTGTAATGGTAGTGCTGTCAGTTGGAAGAGTTCCAAGCAGACAGTGATAGCAGATTCCACCATGGAAGCAGAATATATCGCTGCATTAGAAGCTATGAAGGAGGTATTTTGGTATAAAAAAATTATCGCAGAGATCATAGTGATGCCATCGAATGCCATTCCTCTGTACTGCGATAACAATGGTGCCATAGCCCTTGCTAAAAAGCTATGGTCTCATCAGAAATCCAAGCACATCGAGCAGCGATATCACCTAATCCACGATTACCTCGAGAAAGGTTATGTCGAGGTCAAGAGAGTCGACTCCGCATATAATATGGTAAACCCACTCACAAAGCCATTAGGCCAGTAGAAGATCAAAATCCACCTTGAGAAGATGGGACTTAGATTTGTAGCCAATTGGCTTTAGGTCAAGTAGAAGTTTGTTAGATATGTGTGCCCTAGAAGTCAGAATTAGCTGACACTTGTAATACACATCTAAGGGCAAAATTATAATTTTGACTATAATAATAAAATAGATTATTTTCTATCACAATATGTATTTAAAAGTATCTGTGATACATCCCTTGAGTTAATGGTAATGGCAGTTCATATTTTTAAGAATTAAAAATTTAAGATATGAATTTTCATTATTTACTCATAAAATGCTCTCGACCGTAGGATCATCATGAGGATGGTGATTGATTTGGAAGGTTCATGTATGATTGCTTCTTTAGGGTAGATGAGTCTTAATTCTACGATGTAGAGACACCGAAACGGGAGTATAGGTATTCATTAGAGAATGAGGGTACTAAGTGTGACCACCTCGAGCAGTCATGAGGCAGTCTACCTTCTCATCGATGACTGGCTTGAAGCTACAGTGGTGTGTCTGATTCTTTGATCTGAGGTGCATCGATAGTTTACCTTAAGGGTGTTATAGTTTAACTACACTATAACTCGGTCTCCTAGCTATTTAGAATCCTGAGGTGTATGTTGGCTATAGCATGTTCATTGTAGGAATTGGATTGCACCAATAGGAGATCTATCAACCTCGATAGATGTGGAGCAGTCCTATGATGATCATGAGAATCAAGTTCATAAGCCCATGGCCATGGTAGAGTGAAATAATAGAAAAAGTTTCTATTAAGATTTTCACATTAGACTTGAATCAAATGATTAATTCATATGATGAAAATTAGGGTTTGACGAGATCACCTTAACCCTAATCCGATCGGAGCTCAAGATAGAGGAACTTAATCACATAGGTAACTGCACCAAGAGGTTCATTTTCAGTTTTGATGGGTTGCCACCTATGCTGCTAGGTGTTACTGGTTGATTTTGAGAGCAATTAGAATGATTTGGATGATCGATCATACTAGTTGTCTGAATCAGAAAAGTTCTGATCCATCGGAAGGTGTTTTGATGATGTCGATGATAGAAATTATGACGTATCCCATTACCATATGGAACTGAACCTAACTAAGTCACACAAATAAGGGTTTGGATCTGGATATCATCAATTGGACTAATCTAGTTCAACTGATTTGAATAATATTCGATTAAGTTCAAGAAAATCGTGCTAGCACATGATTGAGCCTAATGTTCTCCTTCAACAATAATTAAAGCTTATCTTGATTGAGCCAAATATATTTAGGCTCACTCAGAAACTTTTACTTGGTCTGACTGGAGATTATTCAGGTTAGAAAAGGGTTGTCTTAATTTATGAGATGAATTTTAGACAACACCTGCCATTTTCCTTCATCTGCTAAATCTTGACTTTTGACTTTGGTCAAATGTTAACCTTTGACACTTAGACATCTATCCATGTGTCATGCACCTATAGGAGAGAACATAGGGCTTTGTCCCCCTACTAAAAAGTAGAAAGGAAATGGGTGTATGCCTAGGGAGGCATGCGCCCCATGAGGATCACGCTTGGAGTCCCTTACAGATGGGACTCTAGGTTGCTTCAAGGTTTCAACTTGGCTAACTCCAAAGAGTCCTCTTTGACCAATCTTGGCACCACCTAAGGAGGTTTATGAGGGACTCTAACCTAATTAGATTAGATGATATCATCCCACCAATCAGATTTAGATCTGATTGCATGAAGGGTCGTGATTGGCCGGGATGATGTGGCACTGCATGGTGCAGTTGGGTCTATATAAACCCTGTCTGCGCCTAGAATTGAGAGTTTCTACCTTTTTCCCATGCCACAAGGCTTCTCTCCCTCCCTCTCCATGCCACCTTTAGGTCCTCTCTCTCCTATCCACATCTAAGAGTTTTTGAGCTTGAGTTTGGTGCGATCCAAGCAAGAGGAAGGCGATAGAAAAGGAAGAAGGTAGCACTACTGCAAGAGATAACAACTGATCTTCAAAAGCCATTTTGAAGACCTTCAAAATTAGATCCATATTTGATTTTTGGAGGATAGATTGAGAAGGAAAAGATCTTCAGATCCTGCCCAAGTGGATACCGGTAGAGGCCAGGCGCTTGCGTGGCTACATCCAGAATCTCAAGCAAACATCGGGATCATCATGGGATAATAAGATTACCCATAACAAAGGTATGATTAAATTAGATTTTATTTTATTTTATCCAATCAATAAGATCAGATCTGAATAGTTTCAGATCTGATTTGGAACTAAGAGAAAAATTTTTTGAAATATCCCTCTTGATCCAATTAGATCTAAATGAACCTTACCTGAGAAACATTAGTTTTCCCTTCATTTTTTTGAGGAATAATTTCTGTATATTCTCTAAAATAGTATCTAGGTATCTATCAGAAAGATGGAAAACCCTACATGATCTATAAGGTGGAAAAGATAGTGTGTGGATCGGCTCAGACTGACTAGGCTCCTCTAGTTCCTTAGCTCATTTCTCTTCAGAGACTTTCTCCTCGAGCCTAATCTATCTTTCGGTGACACCATCTTGAATAAACTATGTTTCAAGAAAAATGATATGTCAACTCATAATTATATTATGGTCTTCAGAAAGATAGAAGTAATATCTTAAATGACTCTTTAGGATATCCAGTAAATCGAGCTCTAAGGGATCTAGACTCTATCTTATCCGCCTGCTGTCTTTTGACATAGGCCAGACAATCCTAAATCTTAAGATGATTCAAACTTGGCTTCCTACCATGCCATATCTCAAGCGGTGTGTTAGGAACAGTTTTAGAAGAAACCCTATTTAGCAAGTGAATAACTGTTAGTAGACTATGTCCTTAAAAAAATTCAGGAAGATCAATGAAGCTCATCATGGATTGGACCATATCTAATAGGATCCAATTTTTCTATTTTGAAATTCTATTGAGTTGAGGCATTCTAGGCAGAGTCCACTATGAGACTATGCAATTCTACTTGAGATAGTTCAAAAATTTTTAACTAAGATATTCACCTCCTTGATCTGATCGAAGAACCTTAATGGGTTTTTTGGTTTATTTTTTTACTTTATGTCTGAATTTTTTGAACTTTTCGAAGGCTTTAGACTTGTGTCGTCTCAATACAATAAAATCATTTTTTTACAATGCAAAAAACTCATCGTAAATAATCAATTTTGATTGCTAATATTTATTAGTGATGGAATTTATGTTGCTAATTCTTCATCATAAAAAATTGGGTTGCAAATAAAAATTAGCAATAAAGATTTAATTTTCATCGCTAATATATTTTTTTTATAATGAAAAAAAAATATTCAAAAAAAATTATTCATTAAATTATTTATGATGAAAATATTTATGATGAAAAATTAAAATTTCTTAATACAAATAATTATTTTTTTAATGAAAATATTCAGTCAAAAATAAAAAAATTATTTATGAAGTAAATATTTCATCATAAATAATAGTTATTTATGGCAAATAATTTCTATTGTAAATAAATTTTTATTTTTAATGAAATATTTTCATTAGAAAAATTATTATTTGTAATGAAATATTTTCATCATAAATAAAAAATTATTTATGATGGATTTATTCCATCATAAATATTTTTTTATTTAGGATGGATATATTCCATCATAAATAATTTTTTATTTATAATAAAAATATTCCATCATAAATAATAAATTATTTATAATAAAAATTATTAGAAATAAATCTCGCTTCCATCGAAGTCCAATCTAATGCTTAGCTTGATTTAACTAGTAATCGTAGAAGAGCTTCGATCGTGAATTCTTCTCCTTCCAGACCTCTCTAGTAGCCGAGCTCCTTTCAGACCTATCCAGTAGCCAAGCTCCTTTCAAACTTTGCCTTCAGTCAGATCCCTCCATCGGATAAATTTTTCTTCAGGTCTCTCCTCCGTGGATCTATATGTAGATTCCTCCAGCAGATCTACTTCTGGATCCCCCCAGCGGATCCACGTTCGGACATCTCTGGCAGACTTCAAAGACTCCTCTAATTGCAGGACTCCCGAACACCGCCCGATCAAACTTTTGATTGTCACCCAGAAAGGTCTCCACTAGAATTTGGCTCCATACACAGCATGAATCAACTCACACATATACTGTCTTAAAGGAGTCCGAACTCCTCTAGAATTGAAATAACTCAAAGTTCTTCACCAACCAATGTCTACTCCATTCAAACATCAACTATTAAATCTCAACAGACTAGCAAGTTATGACAATAGACACCATTCATGACTGATAAGTTGCGACAACAGATACCATCCTCCATAACAAACTTTGTGTGGCCTGAGCAGCCCTCTACCAGACGTTTATGGTTATCGCTATCAGTTTGTTATAAGCTCCATCTTTAAAAGGGACCCTCCATATATATTTTCTCTAAGCTCTCTTCTACTTTCCAAGATTGCAACTTTCTTGACTGAGCACTCCATTTTTATTGGCCAAAAGAGCTGACTTGATCGTCAGAGGGTCTTATCGGAGTAGCCACCCCTGGCTCTAGATGAGACTTATTTTGCTGGGCACCAGCGGTGATCTCATCTTCTCTGACTCTAGCGCTTCTTTAGCGACAATCAGATTTCGCACCAACAAGATTGGCACTAGAGGAAGGTTCCCTTGTTCTTAATGGAGTGCTCAGCAGAGATCTCTCTTCTTCTCCTCCAAAGTTCTCCTTCCCGAGAAGGATGCCCCCCAAGAAGGTTTCAACCCGACAGTCAACAGCCTCCATGGCCAGATCCCATCAAGATCTGCCCGCCCTTGTTTCATCCTCGATAACTCAAGCTCCACCTATAGCAATGGTGGACGTGGAGCAGTTCAACTTGCTGGTCCAGCTGTTTTGCAACCTCACAAAAGCGGTGCAGACCATGCAGCGATAGCAGCCTTTGACATTGATTTAGTCGAAGCAGACTTCTCCAAAACCCTAGGATCCAGTCTGGGAATGGCTGACTCGAACTAGTCAGTCGGTGACCTCTAAAAAGGAGAAGCAGAGGGCTGAGAGCCCCTGCTCTGATCATGACTCCACCCCTGGGGGGACTTTGCTTCCATTTAGTCAAAAAACCTTGGAGATCCATGATCAAGAAGATCTTCTAGATCAAAAAGTATAGGAGATGAATCGACAGATCAAGGAACTTCGGTGTGCTCCCCCTTCCATGGTAATGATATCTATACCGACCCTCCTTTCTCTCACCCCATCACGCAGGAATTATCCTATCAAACTTCAAGCTTCCTCAATTCGAGAGCTATAATGGGACCATCAATCCGATTGACCATCTGGAGGCCTTCTAAATGATGATGCTGCTCCATGGTGCATCAGACGCCATTCTCTATCGAGCCTTCCCATCCACCTTGAAGGGAGCAATCAGGAACTGGTACTCAGCTCTCAAGTCGAGCACCATCTTCTTTTTTGACCAGATGAGCCATCAATTTGTGGCTCATTTTGTTAGTAGCCGACGCCATAGGCGAGGTTCGAAATCTCTCATCAACATCAAGCAGCAAGAGGGAGAATCCATCCAAGCTTATGTCAACCACTTCAATACTAATGCATTAGAGGTCCGTAATCTAGACCAGTCCGTCGCTATGGCCGCACTAAAAGGCAGCCTTCAGAAGAAGAATCTACTATTCTTCCTAGAGAAGAAGTACCCTAGGGATTTTGCTGATATGCTGGCTTGGGTTGAAGGGTATGCTTGAGCGGAAGAGGCCTTCAAGGCCAAGGATAATGAAGTCATTGGAGAGTAGCGAATGGAAGAGCCGAGTAGGCCCACCGAGGAAGGAAAGTCGAGTGAAGCTCGACGGTGCTCCCAAACTCCCCCTGAGCGCAAGCGAGCCCGAACCCCTCCCCGGGCTCAAAAGCAGGGAAGCCCTAACAGAAGGGCGCGGCAGCGCTCCCTCCTCTGAAGGTTCCATAACTATGCCACCATCAATGCTCCAAAAGCCCAAGTATTGTTGGAGATCAAGGAGCAGCTACGAAGGCCAGAAAGGATGCACTCCCATCTTAGTAGATGCAATCCAAACAAATTCTGCCTCCACCATCGTGATCACGGTCATGATACTGAAGAATGTATCCAGCTCCAAGATGAGATCGAGAAGCTCATCAAGTGAGGCAGACTCAGTCGATTCCTATGACTCCAACCCGAAGGAAGGGAGGATCGGCCAAGGGCATTGCCACAGCCTGAACCGCCTAGGGTGAGGAGCAACAAGAAGATCGGCCGCCTCTCGGCATCATCAACACTATCTTTGGGGGACTTCGGCGAGGGGAGGCTAGTAGATTAGTAGAGCCTAGGAAGAGGTAGAGAACTGAGGAGCCCATCACTTTCACCAATGAGGATGCCCAAGGAGTTTGATTTTTGCATAATGACGTAGTTATAATCTCTTTAAACATTGCTGACTATGATGTGCGCCGTGTTCTAAGCAATGCTTGAAGCTGGCCAGAGCATAGGTCAACTCTCTAGTTGTAAAAGCTCCATCTTCCTATAATGCTATTATTGGCTGACCTAATTTGAATGCACTTCGAGCTGTGGTATCAACTTATTACTTAAAGGTGAAGTTTTTGATGAGCTGTAGAATTGAAGAAATCAGAGAAGATCAGGCCTTGGCAAGGCACTATTACTCCATGGCCCTATAGAATGACACCCAGCTCAGCCTTTGCCCTGTTGGTGGATTGGATGTCTGCGATGACCTAACGGAAGAGCGGGGAGAACTTATGGAGGACCTCATTTCCATCCCAATAAATGATGGGAATGCAGAGCATACTATGCAGGTCGGCTCCAACTTGGGGGATGAGGTCCGAGAGCAACTCATTACCTTCCTTAGGAGAAACGTGAACATCTTCGCCTGGATCCCAATGGATATGTCGGGGATTGATGCCAAGGTCATGGAACATCGGCTAGCTATTGATCCCTAGTGTCGACCAGTAAAAGAGAAGATGCACAGCCATACTCCGGAGAGGTAGAAAGCAATTGCAGAAGAAGTCAACAAGCTCCTTAAGACCGGATTCATCTAAAAAGTTAACTATCCAAGTTGGATCTCAAACGTGGTGCTCATCAAAAAGGCAAACAGAAAGTGGAGGATGTGTATAGCCTTCAAAAAGCTGAACAAAGCCTGTCCAAAAGACGGGAACACGCTACCCAGGATTTGATCAATAGGTGGATGCAACCTTGGGGCACGAGCTTCTCATCTTCATGGATGCCGTTTTTGATTACAACCAAATCTAGGTGGCACCAGAGGATGAGAAGAAAACCACTTTTGTTACTGACTGTGGTCTTTACTGTTATAGGGTTATGCCTTTCGAACTTAAGAATGCAAGGGTAACATACTAGCACCTGATCAACAAAATCTTCAAGAAGCAGATCAGCCAAAATATAGAGGTATATGTGGATGACATGCTCGTCAAGAGCTGAGCTTCAATAAATCATATCATCGATCTCAAAGTGACCTTCAGTGCACTTAATAAGTACAAGATGAAGCTGAACCCGACCAAGTGCGCCTTTGGTGTGACCTTGGAGAAGTTTTTGAGATTTATGGTATCGAGGCATGGGATTGAGGCAAATCTAGAGAAAATCTGCACTATTTAGGAGATGATCACTCCAAAAATGATTAAACAAGTTCAGTGCCTGACTAGAAAAGTGGCATCCCTAAACTTCTTCATTTCGAGATTGGTCGAGTGATGCATATCCTTCTTTCAAGTTCACAAGCAACCAAAGAGCTTCTACTGGATAGCAGAATGCCACAAGCCATTTGAGGAGCTTAAAAACTACCTCGGCTCACCCCCATAATTGGCAAAGCTTGAGCCTGGAGAAGAATTATTCTTATACCTGGCAGTCTCTCCAGCAATCCTAGCAGCAGTCCTGGTCATAAAGGAAATGAAAGTACAGCGATCGATCTACTACATAAGTCGGATCTTAAGGGATGTAGAGATCATGTACTTTAAATTAGAAAAATTGACTTACTTTCTTCTAATTGTTGCTAGGAGACTCGAACCTTACTTACAGGGGCATACCATAACTATCCTCATGGATCAACCAATTAAAGCAGTCCTTCATCGAACAAATGCCTCCAAAAGAATCGTAAAATGGGCAACGAGCTTATAGAATTCAAGATCAACTATTGACCTCGATCGTCGATCAAAGTCTAGATATTAGCAAATTTTATAGTAGAATGCACCATTTTAGATGAAGCCGATCTTGAATAAAACGAAACCAGCATTCCATGGTTGCAACCGAGCCCCCATGAAGAGAGAGCCAACCTTCCCAAAGGATTTTGGGCCCTGTACATGGATTGTTCATCCAATGATGCTAGAGCAGGCATGGGGTTGGTCTATGTTAACCCCGAGGAAGTCATCACCAAATATGCACAACGTTTCAAATTTCTCGTAACTAATAATGAGGTCGAATATGAAGATTTGATCTTTGGGATAAAAATAGCGAAAGAGTTAGAAGCAGACCAGCTCCAAGCCTACAGTAATTTCTAACTGGTGGTCGGATAGGTTAGTGAAAGTTACAAAGCTCTGAAGAAAAGCATGATGAAATATCTTAAGAAAGCAAAGAACTTGACTCTGACCTTCAACAGTTTTAGCATTCACTAGATTCTGAGGATAGAAAATGCACGAGCCGACCTTCTCTCTAAATTGGCCACTTTAGCCCTAGCTAAACTATCTAAAGAAGTATTTTTCAAAATTCTAAAATGCCCAAGCACAAAGGAGTCGCAGCCTGTTATGCAAGTCGAACACGAGCTGAGCTGGATCAATCCGCTAGTTGCCTACCTCAAGGATGGAGCTCTTCCTCATGATCTAAAAGAAGCATGGAAACTTAGGAATCAAGCTTTCCAATATGTTCTGTATGAAGGCAACCTATATAAAAGGTCATATTCTCTACCGCTTTTTAAATGTCTCCAACCTTCTGAGGCCGACTTTGCATCATGTGAAGTGCATGAGAGAATTTACGAAAGTCATGTAGGAGCCAGATCCATATCACAAAGATGACTTCGGTAGGGGTACTATTGGTCGATCTTGTACCATAATTCTATAGAGTATGTCAAAAAATATGATCGCTATCAGAGAAATGCAAACATACAAAGACAGCCTGCCTATGAGCTTACTTCATTATGCGCACCTTAACCATTCGCGCAGTGGGGGATGGATATAATCGGATCCTTTCCAATGGCATCCAGACAATGGAAGTTCCTCCTGATTGCGATTGACTACTTCACCAAATGGGACAAGGCCAAACTGTTAGCAAAAATTATTGAAGCCAAAGTATAGGACTTCGTCTGAAAGTCAATCATCTACCAATTCGGTGTGCCCCGAACTCTCATAACCGATAATGGACGATAGTTTACTGGGATGAGGTTTGCTGAGTTCTACGAAGATCTGAACATCTTCCATCACTTCACATCAGTGGCTCATTAGGAACAGGAGGAAAACCTCAGCCTAACGTGAGCAAAGTCAAAGGCCTCATTAGATTAAGATGAGATGAGGGGAGAGGCCCTGCCAATGGCTCTATCATGCCCCTACAGCCCATTAGGGATAGGAGGAGAACCTCATCCTAATGTGAGCAAAATTGAAGGCCTCGTTAGATTAAGATGAGATGAGAGGAGAGGCCCTACCAATGGTCCTAATATGTCCCTACAGTCCATTAGGGATAGGAGGAGAACCTCGCCCTAATGTGAGCAAAGTCAATGGCCTCATTAGATTAAGATAAGATGAGGGGTGAGGCCCTGCCAATGATCCTAATGTATCCCTACAGCCCATTAGGGATAGGAGGAGAACCTCGTCCTAATGTGAGCAAAGTCGAAGACCTCATTAGATTAAGATGAGATGAGGGAAGAGGCCTTGCCAATGGCCCTAATGTGCCCCTATAGTCTATTAGGAACAGAAGGATAATCTCATCCTAACATGAGCAAAGTCGAAGGCCTCGTTAAATTAAGACAAGGTAAGGGCAAAGGCCCTACCAACGGCCCTAATATATCCCTATAACCCATTAGGAATAGGAGAAGAACCTCATCCTAACATGAGCAAAGTTGAAGGCCTCATTAAATAAAGACGAGATGGAGGGAGAGGCCTACCAACGGCCCTAATGCGTCCCCACAAACCACGTTAGGAATAGAAGAAAAACCTCATCCTAATATGAGCAAAAGCCAGGACCTCATTGACCAAAGATGAGGGGAAAAGAGAAACTCGACAACCCTTATATGTGTTCTTTCAACGACTGCATGGTTACGCCAAACATAAAAAGAAAGATCCTATCTTGGTTCGCAAAGGAGACCTTAGCTCGACATCCATAGCAAGCATCACGCCAAAAGACAACATAGAGACATACAAAGTAAAGAAGGTAAAGCCATGAACAAACCTCAAGTCCATGCAAAATGAAAATAATAAAAGGGTACCATTTCATTACAAGCATAAGATCTTTACAAGCGAAGTGCGGGTCAGCACAACCAGTTACACTAAAAGTAAATAAATATATATAAAATAATAATAATAAATATATAGGAGAAAGAAAGGGGAAGAGCTGCTAAAATTCTAAGAAGAAGGGCTAGACTCCTCAGACTTCGGACTGGTGGCCATTACCAAAGATTCCTTAAGATGATCGACCTCCTCCTCGTGCTCCCTCCATCTCATCATATTATCATGGAACATCCTATCAACTCGATGGTAGTTCTCTTATGACTCTCACAGCCTCCACCTTAAGACCTCGGACTTAGCCTCTGCATCCTTGGTAGCATAACTCTCATAAGTCAGCTTGAGCTTCAGCTGTTGCATCCCGACCTTTTCCACACCAACAGACTCTCAGAGCTCACCAACATCCTCCTCAAGGAGGCGACCTCCTCAGCCTCCCTGCTTGCACCAGTCCGCAAGCCATCATCAAGTTGCCACTGAAGTTGGGCTACTTCATTGTTGGAGGCATGAAGCTTTTATTCTAACGTGGACATCCTACCACTCCAGTCCAGTTGGTAAGTCTCATATATGAGCTTGACATCGTGCAGCTGCTTTTGAAGTGCAGAGACCCTCATCGACCAGTCCCACTCAAATCATGCCTTATCGGAGGACCACAACGAGTTTTCCTCCAGAAGTAGAGTTTTCTCCTTCGCCGCCTTGAGTTGAGTCTCGAGGGAGCCGATCTTCACCGTCAATGCTCAGGATTTGTTGTTTGCATTCTTTCAAAGTTTGGCTGTCAGTGTGCACCGTGTGTCCCACTCATCATGATAGAAGAGTGGCAATGGATGGAGTCTTTATGGCACCAGACTTGGGGTAGAATTTTGATGGGAGATTCGAAGGACCATCTTTTCAAACTCATTTTAGACTTAGAAAGCTTTGGTGCCAATGTGGTAAACCCCAAAATGTCTCATTCAGACGAGCATGAAAACCCAGGAATGAACTTCAACAGTCATCTTTTTCCTTCCTTCGAATTTCAAACTCGGAAGTAGGGAGACTATTGTTGGGGATAAACCCCGCTCCCATTGAAGTCCAGTCTGATGCTTAGCCTGATGTAATTGATAATCGCAAGAGAGCTTCGATCATGAATTCTTCTCCTTTCGAACCTCTGCAGTAGCCGAGCTCCTTCCAGACCTCTCTAGTAGTCGAGCTTCTTTTCGGCCTCTCCAGCAGTCGAGCCCCTTCCAGATCTCTTCAGTAGTCGAACTTCTTTCGGGCTTCACTTTCAGTCGGATCCCTCCATTGGATAAATTTTTCTTCAGGTCTCTCCTCCCATGGATCTACATATAGATTCCTCCAACAGATCTACTTCCGAATCCTCCCAGTGGATCCATGTTCGGACATCTCTAGTAGACTTTCTTCAAAGACTCCTCCAATCGTAGGACTCCCGAACCCCTCCCAACCAAACTTTCGGCAATCCCCCAGAAAGATCTCCCCTCGAATTCGGCTCCATACATAGCATGAATCTACTGACACACAGACTGCGTTAGAGGAGTCCAAACTCCTCTAGAATTGATATATCTCAAAGTTCTTCATCAACCGATGTCTATCACATTCGAACATAACTATTAAATCTCAACAAATTGGTAAGTCACGATAATAAACACCATTCTCGACTGGCAAGTCGCGATAATAGACACCATCCTCCATAACAAACTTCACGTGGCTTGAGCAGCCCACTATCAGATGGTTATAGCTATCACTATCAGTTTGTTACAGGCTCCATCTATAAAAAGAACCCTACAGATACATTTTTTCTAATCTCTCTTCTTCTTTCCAAAACTCTACTACTTTCTTGACTGAGAACTCTATTTTTGTTGGCCGAAAGAGCTGACTTGATCATCGAAGGATCTTGCCGGAGCTGCCACCCCCCACTGTAGATGAGACTTATTTTGCAGGTCACCGATGGCGACCTCATCTTCTCCGACTCCAGCACTTCTCCGACGATAACCAGATTTTGCACCAACAGAAACAATCCATTATAAATAATTATATTATAAATTATTTTTTTAAAAAATATAAATAAATATATTTTAAATATTTATATTTATTATTTTAAAATTAAAATAAATTTTCATAAAATAAATTTCATCATTTCATCCATAAATAAATTTCATCATTTCATTATATAAAAATATAATTATAGAAAGTATTTTCTTTGTAAATATAAAAGATTCAAAATAAAAATAAAAATATACAAAAATAGGCTATCGGCCATCAAGCATTGATAGTATCTATAGAAGGGGAATGGGCCAAAGGAGGAGAGTGCTCAAAGTAGCTCGGACCGGCTTGCTACTGCCTCATCAGTTGTATCATCTGCTTTATCTACACCATCCACTCTATCATCTGTGTCTGAAATAGCTGATACTCATCGACACATGCAGTCAACTCAGCAGTCTGCTATCGATCTTCAATAGCCTATCTATATATGTCCATCAGTCGGACATCACAAGTAGGATGGATATTAGCCCTGGACTAACGTGAAGATGTAAGAGCTCTGATCCCATGCCCTAGCCCCCTAACATAATAGGGCCTTGTACCAAGCACCTGATCATAGATCTCATCATCTGTGGGTACAATCGAGCCCTCTAGGGGAGGCTAGGATCTAATGTCTATCATACGATCTTGAAAATTAAATTTATAACTATTCTAAGTTTGTACTAAAAATCAAAATGCTAATAAAAAATAGTTGAAGAATCTTACATAAAGCTCCTGACTCTTGACCGTCCAATCTCCTAACCGTCGTTGATGGATGCACTGGTAGACCTCGATCCTGCCCAGAAGCTTGCCACTCTCAACATCACTCTACAACTTGAGAATAATTAATAAAAAAAATTTAAATAGTTAAAGAATTAAAATATGATAAATAAAAATTACTTACCATCTACTCCATATGGCAAGCAAATGTCCTCGAACCTCTATAATGCAAGATTGTCTATCTTACCCAATTTGTGGCATTTTTGACACATCGATCCTGCATAGCTAACAATCAAATTAGTTAGTAAATAATTAAATTTAAAAATAAATAATTTAATTATTAAGTTCTAAATAAAAGAAAGTTATCTGATATGTCGGATCCTCATATATGCAGCATATGATAATCCAATCCTCGATACTGATGCTGTCATATGGCCACTGTCGTGCTACCTCCACCCCATGGTCGTGTACTATAGCATATCAGTGGTGATGAATGTGATGTCGGTACTCCTTGAACATGAGCATAGATGATCATCTATAGCTCGCCGCATGCGATCATGCTCAAAATAAAAAATATCAAATATAGCCTACCAGTAATAAATATTATAAGAATATAGTACTAATTAAATATTTAAATAAATATTATTATACTTGCAAGTGGCTATAGAAGATCTCCTTTTGAGGCCATATAAATTGATGCCAATTGAAGAGCATCATCGAAATAAAGCTATGGCAAATGATGCCCAGCTCAGTCTGCCATGGCTCAAACCATCCCCTAATAGGCCTAGTATAGTCTAGCATAATCTCAATGTGGAGACGTTGTCCTTCATGCTCGCATCTCCAATGCTCAAGAGTAAGGTTTTTCGATAGACCTCATCCTCGCCTCACCACCGTCAGAGAATGGCTTGAAAAATAGTTAATAAATTATTAGTATGATAGCCATCTATAAACCTAATAGGTAAATTAAAATCAAATTTTATTATATAAAAAATATTAAAATACCAATCAGGCCCTCCTCACTCGAACCCGCCTCGCTTGGACCCACCACTATAGGGCCCTTTGGTGACTTCGATGGTGCAATAGTAGAAATGGAGGAAGGCTTAAGGGTAGGCTGGGAACTCGAATGTCATTGTCTCCCTCCTGATGCCACACCTGCAATACTTAAACTATGCATATAATTAACTTGACATATAAAAGAATATAATAATGAACAATAAAAGTGAAAAATACATAAAAACTAATGAATAGAATTGTATTACATATCATTATTGCAAGAAAACTTCCAACAAAGAATATAGATCTACTTATCAATATCCATATCCTTTTCGATTTGTAGATCCTCCTCCGAATCATAATAATCAATTAATGTATCATCTTCTATCTCATCATCATTTATGAACTGATTGTCGTCCTTCGAATCATCAAGATTAAATACAAAATTAGCTTCAACTTCATTGGATAGTAGATCAGCCCTATTCAAAGGAGCTGTCATAAGTTTTTCGTCAACAAGCTACTGGATCAATGTTTGTTCTTCCTCTTGAAAAGCTTTCTCTTCATGTTGATCTAAATTATCATCCTTCTCTAGTTGGGTTGGTATGTCATGTATGCCTCTAGGTATTATTCTTTAGACGACATGCCAATCACCTCGATATTTTAGATTCTTTAAATATATAACTTGTTTTGCTTGAGTTGCTAATATATATGGCTCATTTTGGTACAATGTTCATACAAAATTTATACTGACAAAATATGGATTGATATGAATTTCGTTCTTCTTATTGCTAATATCCCACCATTCACACTAAAGCAAGAATACTAAATTTTTGGACCCATACTTCAATTCTATGATATCTATCAGTACACCAAGATATTTAATCTCCTCTTCTCCTTCATATCCTATCATGCAATCCCACTATTCTGGGTCTTAAAGAAAATAGATCTAGGGTTTCAGGGTTAGATTTTGAAATTTTTTCAAATCTATGCAATAAAAGAATGAATTAATCATATTAATTCATAAATACATAAGAAATATATCTAGATCTAGGATCCTATTACATGATTAAAGCATGCTATTAAATTAGAAATTAAAAGATAAGAAGAAAATATGTTGATCATATCAACATAAATCTACACTAGATCAAATCCAAGTATATAACAAGGAGATATCACCCTTACCTTTGCAAATCGAGTTTCTTAATTTGCTGATCTAGGCTTGAGGTTGTTGCTCTGAGCCGTACACATATCCAGCCTCTACAAGTTGTCTACATGAGCCTTCGATCATTGATCAAAAGTCGGATTTTTGAAAATCAGCATAGTATGCTAGTACTATGCTGATCCTTCTTCAATGGTCGATCTGAATCTTTCTTCTTTAAAATTTGGACTCTCCAACTTTTAGAAGAAAGAAGAAAGACTTGAGTTTGAGAGACCTCTCAAAAACTCATAAAAAGATGGAGGAAAAAATCTAGAGGAAAACACTAAAAAAAGACCCTTCTTCTTCCTTATTTCTCTCACCAAGATACTAGGATTGTATCTTCTCAAAACCCCACACCTAAGCCTGCTTGTGCCCAGCTCTTCTCACCCAGAGCTTTCTCTCTTAGGTCTAGAACCTCTAAAAAAATCAGGCCCAAAGACCCCTTATATAGAGAGTTAGGGCAAACTCCTTGTCTAGGTCAAATACCTAGCAAGGGATGTCCAAAAAGGGCAAGACAAGGGACATCCAACTCTTGGACACCCCCTCTCCTTTTCTAGCCATGAACCACCTATTTTGTGTCCACAAATCCTCTATAATATCCCACAAAAAAATCAAAAAATAATCTAGGTAAAGGGCAGCACAAGGGAAAGGGTTTGAGTTTCCTAAAACACTATCCAATAGGAATTAAAATTAGAAACTAACTTCCTAATTTGACTTGGTCCATAACCACTTGCCATGTAAGAAAGAAGGAAAAGCTATGGGCATTTATGAAGGCCTGGGGAGAGGTTTTTCCATGCACAAAATTCCATAAAAGGCATGGGGAGGGCATTGGGACTAAGGTGGTGCAAGGATAGGAAATCCTAGTCACGCTAAGACTCCTATTTTGACTTGGTCCAATATGGTCATTGAACCATATTAAATTAGAATTAATTTAATTCAATTAGAATAGGTCATAGTCCAGCTAATAACTTGATTAAATTAGATTAAATTAGATTTAATTCTAATTTAATTTTTAATCAAATTAGAGATTGGCTTCAAACAAGTCCTAATTAAATTAGGACTAGTTCTTCCTTGCAATTGGCTTATCCAATAAACCAAATGAACTTGATCAAATCAAGCCCAAATTAAAATTAATTAAATTATATTTAATTAAACTTAATCTTAGTCCTCTAGCTTAATCAAATTAAGCCAATTAATAATCTAATTGCTAATTGATCCTCCTACAATACTTGCACTAAGTTAAACATCAATCATATTGATTGTTTAACCCTAGGATGATTCTTAATCGTTGATCAACCATTCGATCAGATCAAGAACTCTTATGTGTGTGATCCTATAGATTCAAACCTAAGCCAGTAGCATAAAAATAAATTTCTATATCAATTAGAGTGACCATCTGGCATTCATACTCGACGGCCAGATACGTCAACTATGTGAAGCAATATTCTTTAGAATTCATGTGGATATAGTTTCCATATAATTCATCCTCTTGATCGAAATGCTCATAGGATACCTCAAAGTTTAACTGTCAACTCTGATTAGTCAAACAAAAAGGTTGGTTAACAAGAAAGGATTGAGGGAAGGAAAAAAAGGTTGGCAAAGTTAAGAACGTAAGGAACCTATTTTGGCTGGTGGTAGTACTTTAATTATTGAAAAATATGTTCCAAAGTCAATCATCAGTCTATTGATAGTTGAGCTACATGATAATTGTAACTAATTTATTAATTAAAAAAATATATTTTTGATATTTTTCATCATAAGTTTTCATCTTCTAACTAACTTTATTGTAATGATGAAGTCCTTAGGAATATTTAGATTCGATAAAGAGAGGATTTATCGATTAGTTCTTAAAACTATTCATGATAAAATGATAGGCTTTTTATTAGGATGACAGCATCTATTGAGCATAGGTCATTGTATGCCATATAGGTTGGTTGTTCTCTAAACTAAGGAGTATGGAGACACTGGAATGGCATACATGTGAGATATAGGGGCACATCATCACTAAACGTGACAAACTCTAGAGCATTCTGCTATCGAGAATATCTTTGATGGGACATAGATATAAATGTCCCTTAGATCTGAGATCACCTTAGTGGCATACAAGTAACTCACTTTATTTTGGTACCGAACTAACTAAATTTTTAATTCAATAATGAAAAGCTTCTGGGCACAGTCAAGTACTTATGAAGTTAGTGTGTGATCAACATGGAATTGATCACTCTAAGAGTTGGAGAAGAATGTATCACTATATTTCAATATAGCAAAATCTTGGCTAGGATAATCCATAAGATGGATTTAGTATTTTGAAATACAATATGGACAACCTGATTAGAGTTGATAGCTTAACTCTGAGGTGTCCTATGAGCATTTTGGTCAAGAGGATGAATTATATGGAAACTACATCCACATGGGTTCTAAGGATGTTATTCTACACGTTTGACCTCTCCGACCATCGGATACCTTAAAGGAATATGCTCTCAAGCCAATCAAAATTTATTTATTTATTTATTAGGGCTGTTCTTTGTCTTTCAAACTCATGTAATGATATTTTAAAATAAATAAAGGCATTTATTTCATCATATGCAGTATCTTATTATTTATTTAAGATTATGATGAATTCCATAAATTAAGGCTATGGTTTTAGGATTATGATGAGATCATACCAGTGAGACCTAAAATCTTAAAATCCTAATTTAAATATTTTTGGTTGATGGAACATTGAGTTGGGGATCAATATTTTTGGTAAGACTAGCACATCTTTTGTATGCTCAATTGAGAGGATGATTGATCTTACAATCACTTATGTATGACACTAATACAAGGATGTGGATGCTCATTAGAGAATGAGTTCACTGAATTAATCCAAGTTGAGAATATCTAATGGAGTCTTATCTACATGTTAATAGATGGTTGTCATGGTGGAATTGTGCATGTAATCCTTTGACCTGAAACTACCATAGAATCTTATATATATGAATCCATATTTTGGTTCATACTCATTCATGACTCAGTCATGTACGGGGTGATCTGGATATGGTGGATTATATATGAAGGTTGTGTGTAGGTTAACATAAAATCGATCACTCTTGGTAAGAGGAAATCACATCCTACCTGCTTCAAATAAATGATGATTTAGGAAGACTTTGATCAAAGCATGATGAAAATTAGAAATGATTTCTAATATTTTATTAAATAAATCATCATCATAAGATTGAATGAGAAATGAATATGATATTAGGTTTGACATATTTCTATACTCAGAGTCATATTAGAATGCAGGGTGATCGAAGGATCTAATTGCAAGATAACTTTTCACTAAAGGATATTTTTGATATTTCTATCAAAATTTTACATCTTTCGAGAAGTTACAATATGTTGCTAGACATCAATCATGTCTTACGGGTTTGATCAAATTAAATTTTTTTTAATTTGATCATTAGATTAGAAAGTGTTCTATTTGGTCAAATTAGGTAGGCTAGTTTTGACCTAAATTTTTTTTAATTTGATCATTAAATTAGAAAGTGTTCTATTTGGTCAAATTGGGTAGGCTAGTTTTGACCTATATCGGTTTAGTTGAGTTCTAACTAGATTAGGTCAAATGACACCCAGACCCACTACTGGCTAGATGTGGAACCCAATGCATAACACACAAAGAGAATTGATTAAGGATCTAATTGGATTAGACCATGTTTGCAGGTTGAACATGCTAGCACATGTAGCAAACCCTAGCACCTAGATTCGAATCGGATTCGAATCAGCTTCCAATTTGGGCTAATTAAGGATCAATTTGAGCCAAATTAGATTTGGTCTTGAATTGGATTAACCTAGACTGATTGGGATTCAGATGGGGCATCACATACTAGAGTCCCACATGCCAGAAAGTCTCTCTCTTGCACATGAAAAGTCTTTCATGTGCAAGAGTCCTTGGCGCATGGGTTTATGTAGGCACCTACCTTCTTTGACTTTTCCTTCCTTTTCATGTCGCATAAATTTTCATATTGGCATGGACATCAGATATGGGATGCAGAAGAGTCCTTCTATAGGTTAAATACTATATTATCTGATTAATATTTGCATAAGAAGGGACTCCTTGCCGCCCACTCTTTCAGGACTCCTTGTCGCCCACTCTTCCTTGGCACCTCTTGGACCAAGTCAAAGTCCCTTGGGACTTTGACTATTCAAAGATTATCTCCATGCCATTTTGCTGAATGGGCATCCCATATTAAGGCCATCAGATGGCCTCCTTATCTGATCTAATGGTTGAATATGATGGCGCCAAAAATGAAAGCCCGCGACTCTTCGTAAATAACTTATGTAGAATTAGTCCGAGAGTCCTTCTGCTTTAAGGAACCTCATGGACTAAGTCTACATGTCATTATTATCTGATGAGACATGAGATAGGTCGAAGGGACATGAGATAATAATATGGAAAGGGTGCAAGAAATTATGATGGCACCTCTGCGTATATTATAAATAGAGGTGTGCACGAGAGTCCAATGAGATTGAGAAAAGTTATCTTTCTTTCTTACAAGTGTTTCCTTATTGTCCAATTTTCTTTCTTCCCTTCTCTTGTCTAGATCTTCTCCTTATAAGGATAAGAAGTCATCTTAAGACAAAGAGATTAGGAAGAAAAATTAAGAAGACAAGGGAAAAACAAAGAAAGATAAGGAGAGGCAAGGAAGGGGACATAAAGGCTAAGGAAGGTCTTGCCCATTTAATTAAAGTTCTTGTTATTAGAATTTTAATTATATAAATCAGAGGTGCTGGTGTCTTGATTAAGTCTCCATATGGATCAACATTGGAGGGTGAACATATGGGCACCTGGTGGAATCCCTGACAGACTGCTGTCGGCAATTAGGGTCAATTCAGGGTTTAGCAATAAGAGGTATGTTCAATATTTTCTTTTTACAAATGTGTGCGATATGATTTAATTGCTAATAAGGTGATCCTAGGGTTCGGATTTGGTTGGTATGATTTCATAATTTTGCTTTGAAATTTGTGCTTTCGTCCTATACACCAATCCCATCAGTGGTATTAGAGCAAGCCTTATTAGGTTAAATCATATATTGCTTTGCTTATATTATAATGGCATAAATAAAAATATGATATGATTTTTTTTTTTGGCCTATTATTTATATGATGTGATCATATTTTTTATTTTTATTTATCATGAGATTATGATATTATTCTGTAAAGGTTGCCCTGACATAGTGGAAAGAATTCACTATGTAATGTTGGTTGTCCTAGAATAAGTCTACATGTTAATATTTTTATCATAATTAATATTTTCATGCATTTAGGATGTGTATCAAGAACACTTAAATCCTTTTTATAATTATATTAAGTTATAGTGTAATTAACCAATAACTGAATCAATCTAGATATCTAATTGGTCAGTCGGTGTCTAGGAAAAGTGGTTCATGATTGGTAAAAAGAACGTGATTTTTTAATTAATTCCATTGTCTGACCTGACCAATTTATTGGTGTGTAAGGAAAGCAATGGGGGGACTCCTAACTCTCTCCCACTTACCTGGCCGATTCGATAAATTTAATTCTAGATTGAAATGCTTAGTGTTATATTTACTACATTAAGGCCTTCCTTCATGCTAGGTCCTTATTATGTCTAGAACCATATTAGTTTTGTTGTGTAACCACAAGATCTATCATGGGGAATAATGTAATATTAATCTAATGCATCGAGATGCTTACAATATTTTGAATATACTACTTTGTTGTATAACCACAATAGCAGTTATATTTTATTTTGACTGTACAGAAATGAAGGGTTCTACTTAACTAAAACATTAAAATTTGTTGTGCTAACACAAGGCTATTAATGTTTTAGAGGTAAGTTTTTTATTGAGAGTTGCATAAAATGCAATTGGAAAGAGTTTCCTACCTTTGAACTTATAATAGGTTTGTTGTGCAACCACAAGACCTTTTATAAGGAATTAGGGTCTTATTCTCACTAAGAAAATCAATTAGAGGGTTATGATTTTTGATTAAACAATGGGAGACATAATTAAATTAAAGTCCTAATTTAATTATGTATGTCATCATGAGTTGTTTGCTTATGTTTTGTTCTTTATTATATAGATTAAATGGCTTCTTCACTTTCATTGCGTTCAATTTTGGATTCAAATAAATTGACTGGTCCAAATTATGTAGACAGGCTGAGAAACCTAAAAATAGTACTCAATCAAGAAAAACTCTCCTATATTCTTGATGCCCCTGATCCTAAGCCATTAGGAAAAGATGCTATAGATGAAGATAAGTCCACACACAAGATGTGGCAAAATGATTCTCTTACTATCAAAAGCATCATACTTGCCTCCATGAATAATGAATTATAGAGGTAGCATGATGGCATGGACACTCAGTCCATATTGCTCAATGAATAATGAATTATAGAGGTAGCATGATGGCATGAACACTCAGTCCATATTGCTCAATCTAAAAAAGCTTTATGGAGAACAGAGTAGGACTGCTAGATGTGAGATATCTAAGCAGTTATTCTATAAAAGAATGACAGAAGGAACATCCATACAAAACCATGTTCTGATAGTAATTGATCTAATCACTCGATTAAGTTAATTAGGTTTTGTTATGGATGGAGAGTTAAGTCAGGATTTGATCCTGCAATCACTCCCAAAATCATTTTCTTAGTTTGTCGTAAACTATCACATAAATAAATTGAATTCTTCCTTACTTGAGCTATTAAATATGCTTAAGACAACAGAAAGTCATATCAAGAAGGATAAGGCTCCTCTTCTTCTTGTGGATGGGATCTCCAAGAAGAAGGCAGGCAAAAAGGATTCAAAGAGGAGACTGAACCCTAAAGGTGGTATAAATAAGAAGAAAAAGGGGAAGAAGGTCTCTGAACAGACGACCTATTTTCACTGTGACAAAATAGATCCTTAGAAGAGGAATTGCAAGGCTTATCTTGCAACCGTGAAGTCTAGTGCAAATAATGTACCAAAAGGTATGTATGAGATACATACTATATTATCATTAAATTCTTCCATTTGAAACTCTTGAATATTAGATACCGACTGTGGTTTTCATATCTACAAATCTTTGCAGGGGCTACAGAAAATTAAGAGTTTGAATAAAGGTGACTTCAAGCTTTATGGCGCTGGAGGAGAGTCTATCCAAGCAGAAGCTATAGGGACAAATATATTGAAGTTATCTTCTGAAAAGTTCTTAGAGCTTACAAATTGTTATTATATGCCTAAGATCATTAGAAATATTATATCTATACCCTTGCTATTAAAATAAGATTATAGTCTTGATGTAACGAGCGAAGATTGCTCGATTAAATATTCTAATGAAAATATTTATTTTGGCATATTTAGCAATGGTTTGTTTTCTATGTTTGGATGATAATATATTTCATATTAATGAAAATAGAAAATGTAAGAGAGATGATATAAATAATACTTTACTTTGGCATTGTCGATTAGGTCATATTAGTGAGGCTAGGATTAACAAGTTATACAAAGAAAAGTTCTTTGATCTTTTTGATTATGATTCATTAGGAACTTGTGAATCATATCTCATTGGTAAAATGACCAAAACTCTATTTAATGGACATGGAGAAAGGACAAGTGAGTTATTAGAACTTGTACATACGGATGTGTGTGGTCCTATGACAACTCAAGCCAGAGGAGGATAGTCTTATTTTATAACGTTCACTGATGATTTATCTAGGTTTGGATATATGTATCTTATGAAACACAAATCTGAAGCCTTTGATAAATTTAAACAGTATTAAAGTATGGTCAAAAAACAAACTGGACAATGCATAAAATCTCTTCGATCTGATCGAGAGGAGAATACTTATTTAGTGACTTTCTAGACTATCTTAAGTTTAAGAAAATTCTCTTAAATGGGACATCCTTGTACACCGCAATTAAATAGTGTTTAGCCAAAAGGAAAAATCATACTATTACATAATGGTATGATCCATAGTGTGTTCACTTAAATTTACTATTTCTTAGGGTCATGCCTGAGACCGACAATTTAATCTTGATAGAGTTACCTTCTAAATTTTATCTAGTACGCCTATGAGATATGAGAGATAAGAAATCTATCTTAAGTATCTCAGATGGGTTGTCGCATATGTCAAAAAAAATTTTGGATAAGCTTGATGCGTAGATCGACAGATTGTGTATTTATGATATCCTAAAGATAGTATAAGGATATTTATTCTACCACCACTCGAACAAAAGTTTTTGTAAAGTAGCATGGCCACTTTCTGGGAAAAGAGTTTGATCATAGAAAAAGGCAATGGAGCAATATTGAACTTAGTAAAGTTCAGAAAATAATAAAAAATTCTTAACCAAATAATGCACATAAATATGGAAAGAACCAGAATGACATAATCCTATCAAGGCTAATTGAGTGCGACTTGACACCTATTAGGTATGGGTTTGCATTAAGTGAGAACATGAAGCCCAAAGTATTGGAATGTGAACATCTGACATTATGAAAGCAGTCAAAGTAAGATCTCTGACAAATGGCTGGCTGCATGCATTCAAAATGGACTCATTGCACACAATACTGTATGTATTGGTGATGCACCAGAGGATAAATCTATTGGATCATGGTTTTTAAGAAAAAAAGTTGGAGCAGATGGTCAAATTGACCTATAAGGTCAATTGTGGGCTAAGAGTTTAGACAAAAATAGGGTTGATATGATGATATGATTCACCTGTGCCATGCTAAATCTATTTGGATTATGCTGTGCATAGCAGACTTACCATGATTCATGAATATGGCAATGCATGTAAGACTGCCTTCCTTAATGGTTTCCTTAGGGAGGAGGTCTATATGTCACAGTAGGGGATTTGAGTTAAATGAGACCAAATCGGGTATGCAAGCTTAGGATCATTTATGGATTAAAAGCAAGGTCAAGAGTATGCAACATCTATTTTTCGTGTAACAATCAAGAGTTAGGTTTCATCACAGAAGTATGGGTGAACCGTGTGTGTTACAAGAAGACTAGTGAGGAGTCATATTTCTGGTTTCATATGTAGATGACATATCCCATTCAAAATGAATCCCAATGCTTGGCAATCAGGTCAAAGTTATGGCTATCAAATAATTTTCATGAAAGACTTGGGAGAGCATCCTATAACTAGGATAAATCTAGATAGATTAAGAGATGGGCTAGGTGCCCAATTAGGTAATTGACTTAATTACGGAAAGATTTAGTATGCGATGAGTAAAATAAAAGTCATGATGTTTGCTTAGAACTCAATCATGTCTTGTGGTTTTCATCAATACTTAATTTTTTTTAATTTGATCATTAAAATTAGAAATGTCTAATTGTCAATTGGGTAGGCTATTTTGACCTAAGTCAGTTAGTTGGTTGCTACAGATGTAGGTCCAAATACACAGACCACTACTGCTAGATTGTGGACCAAGTTACACAGAGAGATTGATTAAGAATCTATTGATTAGACCTGTTATGCAGGTTGAAATCTAGCACATGTAGCAAACCTTAGCACTAATTCGAAATAATTCGTATCAGTTCTAATTGGGCTTTAAGGTTTCGATTTGAGTCAATTGACTTGATCCTGTGAATTGATTAACATAGCTATTGAGGCTTCAGATGGGCATACATACCGAATCCCACACTAGAGTGTTTCTCTTCTTGCACTGGCGAAGTCTTCATGGCGTAAGATTCCTTTGGCGCATGGTTTGTAGGTCCTACCTTCTTTGACTTTTCCTCCTTTAATGTCATGTAATTTATATTGCAATAGAAATCAGTAGGGGTGCAAAAGATCCTTCTATAGGTCTAAATGCTATATGACAATTAATATTTGATGAGAAGGATCCTTGTCGCACACTCTCTTGCGCTCTTCGACAAGTCAGTCCCTGGACTTTGACTATTTCAAAAGATTTCTCCAATGCCATTTTGCTGAATGGTTCATTACTCCTCAATTAAGCATTGGATGGCCTTCTTATCTGATCTAATGGTTGAATATGATGGTGCCAAAAATGAAAGCCTGCGACTCTTCGTAAATAACTTACGTAGAATTAGTCCGAGAGTCCTTCTGCTTTAAGGCACCTCTTGGACTAAGTCTACATATCGTTATTATCTGATAAGATGTGAGATAGGCTGAAGGGACATGAGATAATAATATGGAAAGGGTGCAAGAAATTGTGATGGCACCTTTACGTATATTATAAATAGAGGTGTGCACGAGAGTCCAATGAGATTGAGAAAAATTATCTTTCTTTCTTACAAGTGTTTTCGTATTGTCCAATTTTCTTTCTTCTCTTATTTTGTCCAGATCTTGTCCTTATAAGAACAAGAAGTCATCTTAAGACAAAGAGATTAGGAAGAAAAATTAAGAAGACAAGAAAAAAATAAAGAAAGGTAAGGAGAGGCAAGGAAGGTGACATAAAGGCTAAGGAAGGTCTTGCCCATTTAATTAAATTCTTGTTATTAAAATTTTAATTATAGAAATCAAAGGTGCTGGTGTCTTGATCAAGTCTCCATTTGGATCAACATTGGAGGGTGAACACGTGGCCACCTGGTGGAACCCCTGACAGATAGATGCCAACAATTAAGGTCAAGCCAGGGTTTAGCGATAAGAGGTATGTTCAATATTTTCTTTTATATTACAAATGCATGCAATATAATTTAATTACTAATAAGGTGGTCCTAGGGTTTGGGTTTGGTTTGTATGATTTCGTAATTTTTTTTTGAAATCTGTGCTTCCGCCCTGTACACCAATCCCATCAATACCATTACTAGATGGTCACTTTGACTGGTATAGGAATTTGTTTCTATGTTATGAACTTAGGTTTGGACCTATGGGGTCATACATATTAGAGTTCATAATCTGATCGGATGGTTGATCAATGATTGTGAATCGTCTAAGGTTAAATGATCAATACGATCAATATTTATGGGGTCATACATATTGATGTTTAACCTAGTGCAAATATTGTAGGAGGATCGATTAGCAATCTGATTGCTAATTAACTTAATTTAATTAAGCCTATTGAGGATAAACTTGATCCTACCGAAGTTTGACTGGATGTTTGATCTCGGAAAGATCCCGCCCGACTATAGCCTCCATGGTTAAACCTCGGGCCTCCTCCATGCTTGATCTCCTTCAGTCGGACTCCTCCAATGATCGAACTCCTTCCAGACTTCTCCTTTAGCCAGACTCCTCTCCCAACCGGACTCTTCCAATGGTCGAACTCCTTTCAGACTTCTTCTTCAGTCGGACTCCTCCAATAGTTGAACTCCCTTTGTGCTTCTCCTTCAGTCGGACTCCTCCAATGGTCGAACTCCTTTCAGACTTCTCCTTCAGTCAGACTCCTCCAATAGTTGAGCTTCTCCTGAACTTCTTCTTCAACCAAACTCTTCTCCCAACCAGACTTCTCTAATGGTCGAACTCCTACCAGATTTTTTCTTCAGTCAGACTCCTCCAATAGTCGAACTTTCTTCAGATTTTTCCTTCAGACGGACTCCTCCAAATAGCTAAACTTCCTCCAAACTCCATCTAGCAGCCCTAGAGGACCTCAGCTCTCATCCTCGATGTAGCCAAAAGTACCATCAATCTCTCCCATCCGAGCTTCAACCGTTGGATCTCGATGGGCTCACACATCGCGATAATAGATACCATCCCCCGTAACAAACTCCATGTGGCCTTGAATGGCGTACTATCGGATGTTACGACTATCACTATCAGTTTGTTACAGGCTCCATCCATATAAGAGACCCTCCAGATATGCTTTCTCTCGGAAGCTCCCCTTCTCTTCCTCAAAACTTTACTAGAATCTCTCTATGTATTCCATTTTTGTTGGCTGAAAGAGCTGACTCGATCATTGGAGGGTCTTGCCGGAGCCACCACTCCAGACTCCAGATGAGACTTATTTTGCAGGTCCGGACGGTGACCTCATCCTCTCCAAATTCAACTTCGACTTCGGTGACGGTCATATTTCACTCCAACAAAGCCAAAGGGCTGAGATTAAGTCTAATTAAATATGATTTAATTAGATTTAGTTTGAGCTTGATTGGATCAAGTCCAATTGATTTATTGGATAAGCTAAGTATAAGGAACAACTAGTCCTAGTTCAACTAGGACTTGGGTCAACATAATTTTCTAATTTGATTAAAAAATTAAATTAGAATTAAATTTAATTTAATCCAATCTAATTAAGTTATTAATTAGATTAGAGTCTAGTTTAATTAAGTTGAATTAATTTTAGTTTGCTTTGATTTGAGAAACCATATTTGATCAAGTCAAATATGGAATTCTAGTAAGGCTAGGATCCATCTTGCGCCACCTATATCCAACGCCTCCCCACGCCCATTCTTCCTTTATTATTGGCAACAAATCTCCTCTCTCTAGTCTTCGCGTATGCCCACTCATCTTCTCTCTTTCTCATATGGTAATTAGTTGTGGACCCAGTCAAAGAAGGAAGTTTGAATTTATTTGAATTTTCTTTTGGATAGAGTTTTAGGAAACTAAAACTCCTCCCATGCATGCCACCCATTCTCCCTATTTACCCTCTAATTTATTCAATGGAAAGGAAGGAATTTTGTATACTTTTCTTTAGTGGTCCATGTGAAAAAGAAAGGAGGGAGAGTCCAAGTATTGGGTGCCTCAACTAGTTGCCATGTTTGTTCCTTCCTAGTCTAAGAATTTAATCCAATAAGGACTCCTCTATAACTTATTATATAGGATAAATTTTGGACTAATTTTTGGACATGTTTTAGGTCGTGGAGACTGCTTTTGGGCATTTGAATACTAGGGTGAGAGACCACTTGGGCATTGGGTTTTCATAAACACCAATCTAGGTGTCTAGGTGAGAGAACAGAAAAGAAGAAGAGGGTCTTCTTCTAGGGTTGCTTTATTCATCTCTTATCCTCCTCTTTTGAGATTTTTTTTGAGAGTGTCTGAGATCTAAAATCTCTCCTCTTTCTTCTAATCTTTGGAAGAGTCTAAATCATAAAGAAGAAAGCATCAGATCAACTATCGAAGAAGGATCAGCATAGTACTAGCATACTATGCTGATTTCCTACATCGAACATCTGATCGGAGTTCATGGGCTTGTGTGGACATCTTTTAGAGACCAGATGTATGTGCAGCTTAGAGCATCATCCACAAGCCTAGATCAGTAAGTTAGAACATCTGACTTGCATAGATAATACAGATCTGATCAGTTTTTAAATACCTATATTAGATGTAGTGCAGATGCATGTTGATATGATCAACATGTTCTTCTTTCTTTATATTTTTAATTTTTAATTTAATCTCATGTTCTAATCATATAATAAAATTTTATATCTAGAGATTCTCTATATTTTAAAAATAAATTTAGGTTTATTTTATTTTTTGCTGTCCGATCTTAAAAAAGTTTCAAGATCTAATCCTAAAATCCTAGATCTAGTTCCATCAATTGGTATCAGAGCATAGGTTGATTATTACATGATTATATGTGCATAGTTAAATTATTTCTTAGATTATATTTAATTTATAATCTAATTATTAAATTATAAATTTTGATCATACGAACCAATTATAAGGTTGTCCTACTGTAAAATTTATCCCTTACAGTGGAGAGGTTATCCTAGTTCGTGTAGATCTATTTTTTATCATAAACTTATTAGATATGATCCAATTCTATTTATAATTTATTAGATTTAAAAGAATTTTAGATCTAAATATAAAAATTTTAGATTTCATGGACTGATTATAAGGTTGTCTTGCTATAAGATTTATCCCTTATAGTGGAGAGGATGTCCTAGTACTTACTGATCTAAAATATTGATCATAAAATTTTAGATTAGATCTAAAAAATTTATGATCTAATTAAAAATATTTTAATCTAATTTTAATCATCATAAATATGTTAGATTTGATTTAAGATAATTTATGATTGATTGAAATTAAAAATGTTTCAATTACATGAACCGGTTTAGATTGGATCTAAAGTAGTTTCATGCTTATCTTACTTGCATATTGATTATGAATCAAACATGCAACATAGTTAGTAGAACCATGTTGTGAAAATATTTTACAAACATGAAAATCATTTTCGAAAGTCGAACCACAACCATCAATCCAAAACTTAATTAAGAATTAAAAAGTTGTTTGATTAGAATCTAGGATTGTGAATTGAAGATCCTAAGACACAAATCTTAGCACATTGGGTTAAATGGGTTAGTGGAGATTAGGTCCATTAATTGGGTTAGTCATAGGCTTAGATTAAAGAATGTACTTAATTAGAGAATTGATAAAATCTAATCAATTATTGTCTTAGATTAGATCAAGAATTCTCTAGATCAATTACAATAGTTATAGTTGATCAAGTCCATGTCTTTAACGAGACCCAAGATAAACTTGATTCATAGCTATGCAGTTTAGCACGAACTTTTAGATTGATCTAATCGAGACTAATTAAACCAATTGGTATCTAAGATAAACCAGATCAGTGGTCTTTAATTGGCAGTCCGCTTACCAGGCCATTTTTGATGGTGTTTAAACAAACTTTGGCAGACCCTCCCACTAATCGAACCTAGCAAGCATCTTGATGAAATTATATTTTGATCGAATCGCTTGACTATTCGAGCTGACCCATGTCAGTTAGGTAAATCAGTATGACTAATTTAGGTGCTCCTTGATCAGCCTATTAATGGTCTATCTTAAGCTGAGTTGGTGAAACTAGTGGAAGGATCATAACAAGCTGGTTCATCTGACCTTCTCTCTTTCTTAAATGAAAATCTTCTAAAACTATTAGATCCTTAAAATGAAATAGTTATGATGATAACTAGATCATAGCCTCCTATTAAGTGGATGACAATCAATTAGTTGGATAATCATTGGAGGCCCATAGGCTTGGTGCTTATCCGCTAATGGAATTATCATTCATAATATAATTTCTTGGCCACGTCTCTCTAAATGGTGATTAGGTTGACCAACCATAGTTAAGCTTAATCATTCATTAGCCAGGAACCAAGTATGATCATATTAGTGGTTCAACTTAACCGAGACTTTCAGTGGAGGCCCTAGCTTATTGAAAAGATACCTAGGGTAAAATTAAATTACTAGAAATTATTTGGAGAAACAATTGGTTATGAACCTATCCTTAGTGTACATGGGTTGACCAACCATAGTTGGCCTTGTGTGCAGTCTATGAGGATTATAGTACCCACTAAGAAATTAGGATAATTCCTTGAATTAGAGGTAGAGGCTACTAGTTCAAATAAAATAGTGGAAGAATCTTTTGATTAAAGTCAAAATCTTTAGGTTTAATGAATGAATTACTAACTAAGCTTTTGATTCTTCTTTATGCAGTTAAACCTAAACCATAGTTGCTCCATTCACTATTAGATAGTGATAAATTTATGGGACCTAATTTTGATAATAAGTATCGAAAGTTAAATGTTGTTCAGTAGCACGAAGTGGTTCATGTTAGGGCCTCTATGCTCAATTTACACATAAGATCCAAGAGTAACCTAGATCAGGCAGAATGCTTTCATTGTAAGAAGCAAGGGCACTAGAAGAGAAACTATTCTCAGTATCTTGATTTTCATGATCCCAATGGGCTGAAAAAGAGAGATGAGCAAGTAGTTGCTGATCAAGGATGTTATACGATAACAACTTATAATTTTTTTTATTTATGATACTTCTACTTGGGTATTAGATACCAGAAGTCCAGTCCATATTTGTAATTTATTGCAAGAACTTCAAATTAATAGAAGATTTGAAAATAATGAGTGATTCCTGAATGTTGGATATGGAAGATCTATTTTAGTTCTAGCTATGAAAATAGTTTAACTTATTCTCAATACTAATATCATTTCTTTAAATGAATGTCATTATTGTCCTTTCTTTTTAATTAATATAATCTTTGTTAGCCTTTTGACCAAAGATGGTTACCATTTATCTATAAAGGGAGATTATTATGATATCATTATGAATGATGTTACAATAATACAAGGATAATAAAGAAATTGTATTTACATTTTATCATAGCCCGTGAGTGTAATGTACACTTTTAGAAAATACTCTAGATTAGATAATATCTCTAATATCTACTTGTGGCACTGTAGGATAGGTCACATTAACAAGAATAGGATAAACAGGCTGACCCAAGAGAAAATTCTCGAAGTAAGTAATTGTGAATCACTTCCAACCTATGAGTCCTGCCTTCTTGAAAAATGACCAAGTCACCTTTTACTGAAAAAGATGAAAGAGCCACTAAGCTCTTAGGTCTAGTACATACTGATGTATGTGGACCTATGAGTACAAGTGCTAGAGGTGGATATTTCTACTTCATTACTTTCACAGATGATCTATCCAGGTACGGATATGTTTATCTGATGAAACACAAGTCAGATTCATTTAAAATATTCAAAAGATTTTAAAGTGAAGTAGAAAAATAAACTAGAAAGAGTATTAAAACTCTTCAATTGGATCAAGGAGGTGAATATCTATCCAATGATTTCTTGACATATCTAGAAGAGAATGGGATTCTCTCATAGTAGACTCCTTCAGGAACACCATAGCATAATGGTGTATTGGAAAGAAGAAATCGAACCTTGTTAGACATGGTTTGATCCATAATGGGGTTTGCTAGTCTGCCTATTTCACTTTGAGATTATGCTCTTGAGACTGCATGTTATATATTGAATAATGTATCGAGTAAATCTATTGCAATGACTCCATATGAGATATAGACTGGGCATAAGCCTACACTTTCTCACCTATGGGTTTGGGGTTGTCCGACTTATGTCAAACGTTTGCATACAAATAAGCTTGGACCCTGATCTGATAAGTGTGTATTTATAGGATATCCTAAAGAAAGTAAGGGTTATTATTTTTACCATGCTGATGAACAAAAGGTGTTCATCAGTCTTAAGGCAATCTTTTTAGAAAAAGAATTCTTTGGTGAAGGGACTGTTGTCTCTAAGATTGAACTTGATGAAGTTCAATAGATAGAAAGATCGATACCTATAGCTGAACATGAGTCAAATTTGATTAGATTAGTTCTAGAGCTTGATGTACTTGCACCATTAAGATAGTTCGGTAGAGTACCACATTAGCCAAATAGATACTAAGATTTTTTAGTCTGGGATGGTGATCCCATCGAACTTGATGAGAACAATGAGGATCTAATCACCTATTTGGATGCAATGCAGAGATCTGATTCTAAGAAATGGCTCAGGGCCATGAAGTTCGAAATGGAGTCCATGAAGGTCAACGATGTATGGACATTGGTTGACCCACCTAAAAGGATTAAACCCATTGGGTGTAAGTGGGTTTTCAAATGGAAGAGGGGCATAGATGGAAAGGTGGAGACCTATAAAGTCCATCTAGTTGCAAAGGGATATCATCAATGTTATAGTGTTCACTATGATGAGACATTCTCTCCTATGGTAATGCTCAAATCCATTTTGATAATGCTTGCGATTGCTGCCCATTTGAACTATGAGATCTGGTAGATGGATGTGAAGACATCTTTTCTAAATGAAGAGCTGGCCGAAGAGGTGTCTATGATACAATCTAAGAGGTTCACATACATAGATGAGTCCAAGATGTGCAAGCTTCAGAGATCCATTTATGGATTCAAGCAGGCATCTCGAAGTTGGACCACACATTTTGATTAGATAATCAAAATGTATGGCTTTGTTAAGAATGGAGAAGAGCCCTACATTTACAAATGGGCAAATGGTCCATTAGTGGTATTCTTTTCTTGTACGTAGATGATATTATCTTAATTGAAAATGATATCCCCGTACTATAGGAAATAAAGATCTAGTTGTCATCACAGTTCTCCATGAAGGACTTGGGTGAAGCATCCTACTTCTAGGGATGAAGATCTATAGGGATAGATCTAAAAGAATACTTAGGTTATCATAGTCCACGTATATAGATACTATACTGAAGCGGTTCAGCACGGAGAATTTTAAAATGGACTATCTTCCGATAGGCCATGAAATTTCTCTCTCTAAGAAGGATTGTCCAATAAATTTTGAAGAGAGAGAGCGTATGAGTAGAGTCCCATATACTTTGATAGTACGATCTATCATGTATGCCATGATATATACGAGACCAGATGTGGCATACTCACTAAAAGTAATGAGTAGATACCAGTCTGATCCTGAAGAAAATCATTGAAAAGTGGTTAAAGTCATCCTTAAGTATTTAAGAAATACTAAGGACCAATGGTTGGTTTATGGTGAGTCAGATATGAAACTTATGAGGTTTACAGGCTTCAACTTTCAATCTGATCATGATGATAGCAAAAGCATGTCGAGATATATCTTTACTTTGAATGGTGGAGCCATCTGTTGGAAGAGTTTCAAGCAGCATATTGTGATAGACTCTATTTGCAAAGTAGAGTGTATTGCAGCATCAGATGCTACGAAGAAAGCTATGTGGCTGAGAAAGTTCATCACCAAGCTTGGAATAGCACCCTCCCTTGATTGCCCGGTCCTGCTCTTTTGCGATAGCACTGGTGCCATTGCTTAGGCAAAGGAACCCCAGCGGGTAAAGCACATACTGTGCCGCTTCCACCTGGTCCGAAAGATCGTGGATCAAGGTGACTTTGATCTTTAGAAGATCGATGAAAAGAAGAACCTGATTGACTCCTTCACTAAAGCTCGAGCGATAAAGGAGTTCAACAACCATAAGTTGTAGATGGGTATTAGATGTTATGCCAAGTGGCTTTAGGATAAGTGGGAGTTGTTGAAAAATATGTCCCAAAGCCAATCATTAACCTATTGATGATTGAGCTATATTATAATTATAATTAATTTACTAATTAATAAAATATATTTTTGATATTTTTCATTAGAAGATTTCATTTTCTATTGAACTTCATTGTTGTGATGAAGTTTTTAAGACTATTTAGGTTAGATGAAGAGAGGATTTATCGATTAGTCCTTAAAACTGTTCACGACCAAATGATAGGCTATTAATTAGAACAATAGTATCTATCGAGCATAGATTGTTGTATGCCATATAGGTTGGTTGTCCTCTTAACCAAGGAGTGTGAAGATACTAGTATGGCATATAGGTGAGATGTAGGGACACATCGTCACTGAATGTGACCAACTTCAGAGTATTCTGCTATCGAGAATGTCTCTGATGGGATATAGGTATAAATGTCCCTTAGACTTAAGATCACGTCAGTGGCCTGCAAGCAACTCACTGTGCTTTGGTACTAAACTAACTGAATTTCTAATTCAATAATGAAAGACTTTTGGGAATAGTCAAGTACTTGCAAAGTCAGTGTGTGATCAAGATGGAATTGACCACTCCAAGAGTTGGAGAAGAATGTATCACTATATTTCAATATAGCAAAATCTTGGCTAGGGTAATCCATGAGATGGATTTGATAGTTTGAAATACAATGTGGACAGCCTGATCAGAGTTGTCAGTTTAACTCTGAGGTGTCCTATGAGTATTTTGGTCAAGGAGATGAATTATATGGAAACTATATCCACATGGATTCTAAGGATGTTGTTCTACACATTCAATCTATCCGACCGTTGGGTATTATTGCTAGATGATCACTTTGATTGGTACACAAATTTATTTTTATGCTATGGGCTTAGGATCAGACCTATGGGGTTGCACACATTAGAGTTCATGATCCAATCAGATAGTTGATCAACGATTAAGAATCATTCTAAGGTTAAACGATCAATATGATTGATGTTTAACCTAGTGCAAATATTGCAGGAAGATCGATTAGCAATTTGATTTCTAATTGACTTAATTTGATTAAGCCAAAGGATTGAGCTTAAGTCTAATTAAATATCATTTAATTAAATTTAGTTTGAACTTGATTGGATCAAGTTTAATTGGTTTATTGGATAAGTCAAGTGCAAGGAACAACTAGTCCTAGTTCAACTAGGACTTGGGTCAACATAATTTTCTAATTTAATTAGAAAACTAAATTAAAATTAAATCTAATTTAATCTAATTTAATTAAGTTTTTAATTAGATTAGAGCCTAACTTAATTGGGTTTAATTAATTTTGATTTGATTTGGTTTGAGAAATCATATTTGACCAAGTCAAATATGGAATCCTGGTAAGACTAGGATCCATCTTGCACCACCTAAATCCCACACCTCCCCATGCCCACTCTCCCTTTATTTTTTATGACAAATCTCCTCTCCCTAATTTCATGCATGCCCACTCATCTTCTCTCTTTCTCATATAATAACTAGTTGTGGACTTAGTCAAAGGAGGAAGATTGAATTTGATTTGAATATTCCTTTGGATAGAGTTTTAGGAAACTAAAACTCCTTCCATGCATGCATACTGCCCATTCTTCCTATTTTCTCTATAATTTATTCAATGAAAAAGAAGAAATTTTGTGCACTTTTCTTTCGTGGTCGATGCCAAAAATAAAGGAGGGGGCATCCAAGTGTTGGGTGCCCTAACTAGTTGCCATGTTTGTTCTTTCCTAGTCTAAGAATTTGATCCAACAAGGACTCCTCTATAACTCATTATATTGGATGAATTTTAGGCTAATTTTTAGACATGTTCTAGACCCTGGAGAGTACTTTTGAGCATGTAAATACTAGGATGAGAGACATCTTGGGTGTTAGGTTTTCATAGACACTAATCTGGATGTCTAGGTGAGAGAATAGAGAAAAGAAGAAGAGGATTTTCTTCTAGGGTTGCTTTATTCTTCTCTTATCCTCCTCTTTTGAGATTTTTCTTTTAAGAGTATCTCAGATCTAAAATCTTTTTTCTTCCCTTTATTCTTTAGAGGAGTCCAAATCCAGAAGAAGGAAGCATTGGATCAACTATGGAAGAAGGATTAGCACAGTACAAGCATGCCGTGCTGATTTCCTGCATTGGACTTCTGATCAGAGTTCATGGGCTTGTGCGGATATTTCTTAGAGTTCAGACATGTGTGTAGCTCAAAGCATCATTCTCAAGCCTGGACTAGCATGTTAGAATATCTAACTTGCACAGGTAATACAGATATGATCTATTTTTATATACCTGCATTAGATGTAGTGTAGATGCATGTTGATATGATCAACATGTTCTTCTATCTTTATATTTTTAATTTTTAATTTAATCTCATGCCATAATCATGTAATAGGATCTTAGATCTAGAGATTCTTTATATTTTAAAAATAAATTTTGATTTATTTTAGTTTTTCACTATCCGATCTTGAAAAAGTTTCAAGATCTAGTCCTGAAATTTTAGATCTGGTTACTTTATTAATTACTTAAGGAAGGGAGAGGGTTCTCAAAGGGTGCTTTTTGGGAATCAAGTGTCAAGGAGGAATGACAGTTGGCTAGAGGTGAGTGAATTCCATCTACCTATGTTGTTTTACTATATTTTGCTAAGTAAAAATATTATTTGAAAAATACGATATTGTCTTGATACTCTGCAGCATATGTTGATTTCATACACGTGTGATTTGAAAACCCTTGAAATAGAGAATGATTTCTGAACAGCTTTTTTATGTATTTCATAAGCAAATATGTATATATATGCAACAGTTATGCATGTAGTTTTGATAGCATGGCTTTAGTAATCTTAAATAAGTTGTATAGTGATCATTTATATGGTTTTATCTCTTATACGACTTATTTCTGATTTGTGTGCTATAAAGCTTATTGATATTGGTGATATCTTGTGGCTGCTTATATGTGGATATGGTTATAATATGATTTCTTCTATGAGAGTGTGTCATAGGACTGCCCATATGTGGATATGGTTATGGTATGATTTTTTCCTATGAGAGTGTGTCATGGGACTGCTCATATATGGATATGGTTATGATATGATTTTTTCTATGAGAATGTGTCATGGGACTGCTTATATATGGATATGGTTATGGTGTGATTTTTTTCTATGAGAGTGTGTCATGAGACTGCTCATATGTAGATATGGTTATGGTATGATTTTCTCCTATAATAGTATGTCATGGGACTACTCATATGTGAATATGGTTATGATGTGATTTTTTCTATGAGTGTGTCATGGGACTACTCATATGTAGATATGGTTAGGATATGATTACCCATACGAGAGTATGTCGGTGGGACTACTCATATGAGGATGTGATTGTGGTATGATTATCCATATGAGAGTGTGTCAGTGGGACTGCTCATATGAGGATGTGGTTATGATGTGGATAGTCATTCAAAACTCTATGGAAACATGTGGTTATGGTATCATCAATGGTAGGCAAAGGTTTATGCTTTACCAAAACTTTTCATATGATTCAAAAATATTTAATTTAATTGGTTAGCCGCATGTTGATACATGCTATGCATTATAGTTTAATAAGTATAGTAAGTTTTCCATTGATAGTTGGATGCACTCACTGGGACTTTAGTCTCATTATATGGTTTATAATTTTCTTCTCTCAATAGATTGGAGCATCCTAGTTGGCATCAACGTAAGAAGCTTGGTATCACTATTTTGGGATTTTGTGTTGTATGTATTAGCTTGTGAGAGTCATACTTTTGGAGGTACCTTGGGATGTACATATTATGTATTATCAACTGAATGTAAATGTATGAATTTTATTATTAATACTAGATGTATTAAGCACAATTTAATAAATGAAAGCTTGAGATGATGTTGTTGAATATTGAGAAGATTAGAAATGTTTGTATTATGATTTTAAAATAATCAATCATATTCTTTGATAGCAGGTGATTAATGATATTGCAGCTTAGTTACAACCTAGAAATCCCCTTAACCATTAGGAGTGGGGTGTTACATGGTCAATCCCATCTTGATCACTCACTAACTTTATGAGTACTTGACTTTATCCAAAAATCTTCCATTACTGAATTAAAAATTTAGTTAGTCCGGTACCAAAGCACAGTGAGTTGCTTGCAAGCCACTATGGTGATATTAGGTCTAAGGGATATTTATATCTATATCCCATCAGAGCAATTTTTGATAGCAGAATGCTCTAAAGTTGGTCACGTTTAGTGACGATGTACTCTTATATCTCACTTGTATGCCATACCAGTATCTCCATACTCCTTGGTTAAGGGGACAACCAACCTATATGGCATACAACGATCTATGCTTGATAAACATTATCGTCCTAATTAATAATGTATCATTTGATCATGAACTATTTAAGGACTAATTGATAAATCCTCTCTTTATCAAAACTAAATAGTCCTAAGGACTTCATCACAACAATGAAGTTCATTAGAAGATGTAGATTTTATGATGAAAATGCCAAAATATTAATTTTATTCATTAATCAATCAATTACAATTATCAGGTAGCTCAACCATCAACAAGCTGACGATTGGCTTTGGGATATTTTTCAATAACTTCCACTTATCCTAAAGCCACTTGGCACAGTATCTAATACCTATTTTTGACTGATGGTTGTCGAACTCCTTTATCGTCGGGGCTTTAGTGAAGAGTTCAGCTAGGTTCTCCTTTCTATCAATCTTTTGTAGGTCAACATCACCTCGATATACTATCTCCTGGATCAAGTTGTAGTAGTGCAATATGTGCTTCATTTGCTGGTGTGCTTTCGGTTCCATCACCAAAGCAATGGTACCAGTGCTATCATAGTAGAGCTGGACTGGTCCATGAAGAGAGGGTGCTACTCCATGCTCGATGATAAATTTTCTCAGCCACATAGCTTCCTTTGCGGTATTTGATGTTGCAATGTACTCCACTTCACAAATAGAGTCTGCCATAGTATGCTGCTTGAAACTTTTCTAGTAGATGGTTTCACCATTTAGGTTAAAGATATAACCCAACAAGCTTCTATTGTCATCATGATCAAATTGAAAGCTGGAGTCAGTAAATCTCATAAGTTTCAGATCTAACTAGTCATAAACAAACCACTGGTCCTTAGTATTTCTTAAATACTTAAGGATATCTTTCACCATTTTCCAGTGGTTCTCTCCTAAATCAAATTAGTATCTACTCACTACTCCTAGTGAGTATGCCATATCTAATCTCGTATATATCATGGCATATATGATAGATCCCACTACCGAAGTATATGGGACTCTACTCATATGCTCTCTCTTTTCAGAAGTTGTTGGACAATCCTTCTTAGAAAGAAAAATTTCATGGCCTATGGAGGATAGCCCTTTTTGAAATTTTTCATGTTGAACCTCTTTAGCATAATTTCTATGTACATGGACTGGGATAACCCAAGCATCCTCTTAGATCTATCCATATAGATCTTCATTTCTAGAATGTAGGATGCTTCACCCAAATCCTTCATGGAGAATTGAGATGATAATCAAACTTCTATTTCTTGCAGTGCGTGAATGTCATTTTCAATTAAGATAATGTCATCCACGTACAAGATAAGAAATATCATTGCCAGACCAATTGCTCATTTATAAATGCAGGGCTCTTCTTCATTCTTAATGAAGCCATATGTTTTGATCACCTTATTAAAATAAAAGTTTGAACTCCAAGATGCTTGCTTCAATCCATAAATAGATCTCTAAAACTTGCACACCTTGGATTCATCTCTAGATGTGAATCCCTTAGGTTGTATCATATACACCTCTTCGGTCAGCTCTCCATTCAGAAGAACTATCTTTACAACCATCTGTCAGATCTTATAATCTAGATGGACAGCTATCATAAGTATTATCTGAATGGATTTAAGCATTGCCACAAGAGAGAACGTCTCCTCATAGTCAATACCATAATGTTGATGATATCCCTTGGCAACCAGATGGACTTTATAGGTCTCCACCTTTCCATCTATTCCTCTCTTTCTTTTAAAGATCCATTTACACCCAATGGATTTAACCCCTTCGAGTGGATCAACCAATGTCCACAAATCATTGACCTTCATGGACTCCATCTCGAATTTTATGATCTCAGGCCATTTTTTAGAATTAACTCTGCATTGCATCCATATAAGTGATCAGATCCTCATCATTCTCATCAAGTTTAATAGGATTACCATCCTAGACTAAGAAATTACAGTATCTATCCAATTGACATGGTACTCTATCGGATCGTCTTAATGATGTAGGTACATTCGATTCTAGATTTGATCTAATCAAATTTGATTCTAGTTCAGCAACTGATGTTGGTCTTTCTACCTGTTGAACTTTATCAAGCTTAACTTTAGAGGTAATAGTTCCTTCACCAAGAAACTTCTTTTCTAAAAAAATTGCTTTAAGGCTGATGAATACCTTTTGTTCATTAGCATGGTAGAAAATATATCCTTTGATCTTTTTTGGGTACTCTATAAATGTGCACTTGTCAAACCTAGGTCCAAGTTTATCTGTGATTAACTATTTCATATAAGTCGGGCACCCTCAGACCTTAAGGTGTGAAAGTGCTAACTTACGCCCTGTCTATGTCTCATATGAAGTTTTAATTACAAGCTTACTCGAAACCCTATTTAATAGATAGCAAGTCGATTTGAGTACATATTCCCAAAAGGATATCGGCAAGCTGGCAAAATCCATCATGGATCGGATCGTGTCTAATCGAGTCCAATTCCTTCTTTCAAACACACCATTATGCTATGGTGTTCCTGGAGGTGTCCATTGGGAGTGAATCCCATTCTCTCAAAGATATATGAGAAACTCACCAGTAAGGTATTTCTCTCCTTAGTCAGATCGAAGAGTTTTAATACTTTTCCTAGTTTATTTTTCTACTTTACTTCAAAATTATTTAAATATTTCAAATGAATCCAACTTATATTTCATCAAATAGAAATATCCATACTTGGATAGATCATCTATGAAACTAATGAAGTAGAGATATCCTCCTCTAGCACTAGTGCTCATGACACCATGTTTATCAGTTTAAATCTAATTTTTTACTTTTTAAATTAATTAAAAATTATGAAAAGAGTAGTGAGTCGGATCGAATCCACAGAGAGGCAATGATTTATTTCTAAAATCTTTGATTCTTTTATTTTTTTTATTTTTTTAAAAGAAAAGAAAAGAAGGGTTTTTGAAAATTAAAGTTAGAAAATAGATTTATAAATAAAAATAGAATTTAAATTATGCAAAAATAAATTTGGTACTAAGATCTACTATTTAGATCTTAGCGGCTAATTGTAATAAAATTAAAGAGCAATAAAGAATAATTAATTTAAAGAGCTAGAGCTTTCTTTATTAAAATTAAAACTCAGATGTAGAATTTAAATACAATAAATTAAAGAAAAAGAATAAAACTCAAATGTAGAATTTAAATATAAGAAATTAAAGAAAAAAGAAAAAGAAAAAGAAAAGAAAACTAGAAGTAGATCACAGATCAGCATAGGCATAGAGATGGCATAGAAGATTGGCTCTTTTTCTCAGTACTGTAGCTTTGAAGCAACCTTTAACCCTGAGCTTGACTTCCACCCTATACCTTGGCTTTTCTCTCATCAAATCTGTTGATATCTGGAGGCCTGGGATCCTTTTTATAGAGTTAGGAGGGCTGGATACTTTTTCTGGAGACAATGTGGGACTAATAGCCTTTTTAATCATCAAAATATAAAGAAATTTGAGTAAAATTTGGATTAAAATAGCTCTGATATGAATCTAGTAAGTTTGGTTAAATTTAGCCATTCAATAGGAATCCAACAGATAATAAATCATCAAAATCGGATGCATATCGATCCAGATCAGATCGGATTAAATTCTAGCCATTGATCACATGTTGATAGAGGAAATCTGATCACTGATCTCACGTTGGGAGTCCTGATCACCGTCGGGAGCATTCTGGATCGTTGGATCATTTCTTGGATCATGTGCTATCATTGGATGGCAATCCGCATGAAGTCTGAAGTTGAATCAAATCCAAAAATAACCACAGCCATTTGATCTTGACCGCAAGCTACCACAGCCATCCGACCATGTAATTATTATTCCCATGGACCGCGTGGACTGGCCGCACCATACACCGCAGCCAATCAGCGCTCCTATCATCGAGTGAAAAGACCAAAATGCCCTATGATCCATAATAGATTTTTTGTGAACCTTTTAAGGGTCTAGGTCCACCACGTGTCACATCTTGATTCATCGATTTCTGCTGAACTAGTGATCCACGCTTGGATCGTGGACCGGCTGACAGCTTCCGCGGCTGAGTTGACTTACATGGCTGGCTTGGCGTGCTAGCTTGTCGGCTTGACTTAGCATGTTTGGATGTGCCAACTGATTTGACGCGGTGGCTTGAGACAATTAAGCCGTACGTTATTTTCATTTAATTTTTTATTTATTTTATTTCTTTAAAAATTCATATCTTTTTCATTTTAGCTCCATTTGATGTAAAATTTATTTTATTATGATAAAAAAAATAGGCTCTTTACATTGATTATAAAATTTTATTTTTTATTTTTATTATTTTTTAATTAATTTTTAATTAAAAAAATTAATTTCTTAAAAATTATATATAAATTAATTATTAATTTTTAAAAATTAATATAAATTAATTAATAAATTAATACTTTTATTAGTAAATTTATGATACTTATCACACCCTCCAACTTAAGCTTTGCTTGTCCTCGAGTAAAGAAAGAATTTAATTTAGATCAATTACCATATTTCATTGAGATCCTCCTTCATAAGAATAGATCTAGGATTTAAGATCAAAAGTTTAGGCAGTATCACTAACTAAGTATTGAGTTTCAAAAGTAAATTTCATGGCAGATTTAGTATAACTTTCTTAGAGTTCATCTAAAGATTTTTGGCACTTGGTTTCGTGAATACTTACTTAGCATTTGGGTGTTGATTCAAAGGACAAACGAATCTTCTTTTATCACCTATTTTGGTTAGTTTTCTATATACTCCCAAGTTAAGTACATGAATTAAGATAGCTTTCACACTACTCTCTTTTTTTTTAAAAAAAAAAAAAATTGTGCTGACCATCCTGGCCTTCCCTTCACCATTTGATGTGAACTTCTACACTTGACTTAGGTGCAGAGTTCTAGTTTAGGGCAATCTACATATCCTCTATGTTTTGCACTTTTTATTTAAGCAGGTTGCTCTTTCCTTAAATTCAAGTTTCTTTAGTTGAGGTATATATCAACCACCAATTTTTAATGATAATTGAATCCTCAATTAGCCTTATAATCAACACCTACTATCCTTCATTAGTGTGCATGTGCAATTAAAAGTGTTGTTAGCCTTTAAATGACCTAAGTAGGCTGCTAATGGTCTGACCAAGTAATCTGCTTCTTAACTTGCTACCATTATTAGTTAATACTTTCTAACTTTATTACTTTTCCTAGTCTATTTTGCTTAAGATTCTCTTTCCTGAAATATGGTTTATCCAAAAATTTTTAAAATAGTTTTAAAGTTTGATTATTATTATTATATATATTTTTTTATTATTTTTTTTAAAATTTATTTATTTATATATATATATATTTTTATCCCCCAACTGAATTGACATTGTCCTCAATGGAAAGGGAAAATAAATAAAAGGGTGTAAATTATGTTTATTTATTTAGCATGGGTCTTGAAGCTTATGATCCTTCTCCAGTTTTTTTTTTTTTTTTTTTTTGGTCCTTCTCCAACTTAGCCTAAAAAGAAAAGAAACTAAATAGAATAAATTAGATTCAAGAAGTATTGGGTTGCCTCCCAACACGCGCTAAGTTTATTGTCTTTAGCTAGACAAAATGCAGTTTAATTCATTATGGTTCTGTTAGTTGTACTTGGTCAATATTTCAATTTAATGATATCCCTTCGATATATGGTTTAAGCCTTTGGCCATTTACCTTAAAGAAATTTTTAGTCCTAGGATCATAGAGTTTGATTGAACCATATGGGAATACATGATTAACTATGTAAGGTCCATCCCATCTAGATTTTAATTTTTTAGGAAATAATCAAAGCTTTGAGTTAAATAACCAAACTTGTTGATTTAGTTCAAAGGTTTTTCTTAAAATATGTTTATCATGAAAGGCTTTCATTTTCTCCTTATAAATTTTTGAATTTTCATAAGCTTCTTGCCTTAATTCTTCTAATTCACTCAATTATAACATCCGATTGGAACCAGCTTGGTTTAAATTAAAATTTAATTATTTTATTACCCAATATGCATTATGTTCAAGTTCTACCAGAAGGTGACATGCTTTTTCATAGATTAATCTATAGGGAGACATTCTAATAGGGGTTTTATAAGCTGTCCTATAGGCCCATAATGCATCATCTAATCGATCTGACCAATCTTTTCGATCAGGCCTAATAGTCTTTTGTAAGATATTCTTAATTTTTCTATTAGATACTTCTACCTGGCCACTTGTTTGCAGATGTTATGGTGTAGCTATCTTATGTGTCACCCCATATTTTCATAATAAAGTTCGAAATTGATGATTTGTAAAATGGGTACCTCTATCGCTAATGATAGCACGTGGAAATCCTAACCTAGAGAAGATATTCTTTTGAACAAATTTTAAGACTACTTTATGATCATTGGCTCATGTTGCTATTGCTTCAATTCATTTAGAAACATAATCGACAGCTACCAAAATGTATTCAAATCCATTGGGAGGTGGAAAAGGTCCCATAAAATCAATTCCCCATACATCAAAAATTTCTACTACTAAGATGTGGTTTAAAGGCATCATGTCTTTCTTTGAAATATTCCCTAAGGCTTGACACTTAAGACATTCCTGACTAAAAGTATGGGCATCCTTAAATAATGTTGGCCAATGAAAACCACTCTGCAATACTTTGGCCATAGTTTTTTGTCCAGAAAAATGTCCTCCATAAGTAAGGGTATGACAGAATTGTAAGATAATTTTTCAGATTTAGGAACACATCTACGAATGATTTGATCTGCATAAATTCTAAAATGCTCAAGATCTTTCCTAAAATAATATTTGATTTGAGCAAAGAATCGATCCTTCTCATTCTTAGACCAGCCATCAGAAATTTATCCTATGACTAAGTAATTGACAATATCTGCCAACCAAGGGGTCTTTGTATGTGAAACTGTTAACAATTGTTCATCTGAAAAAGATTTTTTGATTGATATAGGTTCACTATCTTTAACTAGGATCCTAGATAGATGGTATGCTATAACATTTTTAGATCCCTTCTTATCTCGAATTTCAATATCAAATTCTTGTAGCAGTAAAATCTATCTAATTAATCATGGTTTAGCATCTTTCTTTGAGAGCAGGTATCACAAGGCTAAATGATCTGAGTAAATTATGATTTTTGATCCTAATAGATATGATCTAAACTTTTCTAAGGCAAACACAATAGCTAGCAACTCTTTTTCAGTGGTGATATAATTCATTTGTGCTTCATTCAGAGTTCTACTGGCATAATAGATCACTACAGGATATTTGTTTACCCTTTGGCCTAGGATAGCTCCTATGGCAAAGTCTGAGGCATCGCACATAATTTCAAAAGGTAGTGACCAGTTAGGAGGTTGTATGATTGGAGCTTTGGTCATAGCTTCTCTTAAGATTTCATAAGCTTTAAGATAATTTTCATCAAAGTTAAAAGAAACATCCTTAGCGAGCAGATTACATAAAGGATGAGAAATTTTAGAGAAGTCTTTGATGAAGCGATGATAGAATCCTACATGGCCAAGAAAAGATCGAATTTGTTTGACAGAAGTGGGAGGAGGAAGTTTAGAAATTAGTTCAACTTTAGCTTTATCTACCTCAATCCCTTTCTTAGATACTATATGTCCTAAAACGATCCCCTCTTGAACCATGAAGTGGCTCTTTTCCTAGCTTAACACTAGATTAGCCTCAATACATCGTTTTAATATTTTCTTCAAATTGTTGAGGCAACTCTCAAAAGATTCTCCAAAGATTGAAAAGTCATCCATGAATATTTCTAAGAAATCTTCTATCATGTCTGAAAATATTGACATCATGCATCTTTGAAAAGTCACAGATGCATTACATAATCCGAATGGCATTCTACGAAAACCAAAGGTTTCATAGGAACATGTAAAGGTGGTGTTTTCCTGATCTCCTTGATAGATTGCTATCTGATTGTATCCTGAGTATCCATCTAAAAAGCAAAAGTATTGTTGGCCTGCTAGTCTTTCTGGATTTGATCGATAAAGGGTAAGGGAAAATGATCTTTTTGGATGGTTGTATTGAGTTTTCTATAATCTATACAGACACGCCACCTAGTGGAAAGTCGTGTTGGTACTAAGTTTCCATATTCAGTGCGGACAACTATGAGTCCATATTTCTTTGGAACAACTTATGTGGGACTCACCCAGTGGCTATTAGATATAGGATAAATAATTCCAACATCTAACCATTTAATTACCTCTTTCTTGACTACTTCTTGTGTGTTAGGGTTAAGCCGTCTTTGCATCTCTCAAGTTGATTTGGCATTATCTTCTATATAGGTATGGTGCATCCATATTGATGGACTAATTCCTTTTAAATCAGTGAAGGTCCAACCTATGGCCTCCTTATATATTTTTAGAATATTTACCAATTAGTTTTCTTATTCAGTAGTTAAGTTGGAAGCAATTATTACTGGTAGGGTTTTCTTTGATCCTAAAAACACATACTTAAGTGAATCAGGTAAAGGTTTTAGTTTGAGTTGTGGTGGGGTTTGAATTGAAGAACGTAATGGTTCAATTTTTTGCTTGGGTAAGGGCTCAACTTTCACTGACCAAGGTAATGAATGTGATGGTTGAGGTGAATTAAGTAGGGCATTCACTTCCTGGGTTTGAGTTTCTTCAGTGGGTTTATCATCTTGCAGTAAATCTAAAGAGGAATTAGATTCAACTATTTCATCTACCTGATTGATTACAAAGCAGTCTTCCTCCTTTTGAGTGTACTTTGGGGTATTAAAAATATTAATTCATACTTTTTGATTCCCAAAAGAAATGTCCATAGCTCCTATCTTACAGTTGATATTGGCATTGGCAGTCGCTAAGAATGGACGTCCTAAAATTATGGGATTCTAGTTCATCTCTTCGGATGGTTCCATGTCAAGTATGAGGAAGTTTATTGGAAAATAACATTTGTCTACTCTAACTAGAACATCCTCAGTCAAACCACGTGGTGTTTTTATAGATGTATCAGCTAATTGCAAAATAACTAATGTGGGTTTTAATTCTCCAATCCCAAATTTTTCATAAACCAAAATTGAAAGTAGGTTCACACTAGCTCCTAAGTCTAGTAATGCTCGGTTAAAGGTTATACCTCCTATAACACATGAAATTAAGGATGCACTAGGATCTTTCATCTTTTGAGGTATTGGATTTAACAGGACTGCACTTACATCCTCAGATAGCATAACTCTTTTGTTGGTTCATGGCTCATGCTTTTGGATGCAGAGTTCTTTATGAAATTTAGCATAGGCTGGGACATGCTGAATTGCATCGAGGAGGGGTAAATTAATATGAACCTATTTAAATAGTTTCATTAGCTCCTTGTTGTGTGCTTCTTGCTTTTTATGGGAAGAGCCTGCTTCTAAGGCCAAAGGGAACGAGGCTTTGGGTTTATAGGTCTCAGGTAAATCATCTATTCTCTTCTTTTCTTTATCTATTTTATCAGTACCAGTTCTAAGCTCAAGTTCTTCTATATGATTAGTTTTAGTACTAACCTTTTCTTCAAATTTTTCATCAGTATTAGCCCTTATCACCTGGTCTTGGTATGGGTCCTTAAGAATCCTACCACTTCTAAGTTTAGATATTGCTTTATCATTTTCTAATTAGGGATTCTTAGGTGGAATGTTAGATAATGAGTAAATCCAGGTGGTTGATAGACATTGGATGGATTATTTTTAGGATTTGCAATTGGTTGGTTTGGTAATTGGCCTGATTTTCTCCTCATGCTAGACTTAGCTAATTATCCTATTTGAGCTTCTAGCCTAGCAATTGATTGTTGTTGGGTTAGAATTGATTGTTGTTGGCTTAGAATCAATTATTGAAGTTGATTGAATTTATCATCAGCTGGATTGGTCTATTGATGAGGAGGTGGGTGTGAGGGCTGATTATAATGCAGTGGTTGAGAAGACTGACTAGGTTGTTCCTTATTATAGGCATAGTTCTGGTACTGGGGCCTATTTTGATAATTTTAGACTGGTGGGATTTGGGTCTGAGCCTGAGTCTATTGTGGATTCCAAGAGAAATTAGGATGGTTTCTCTAACCAGGGTTATATGAATTTGAATATGGGTCATTAAGTGGTTTAGAGTAACCTTAAGCAGCTTGGACTTATTCTTAGATAAGAGGTAGTAATTGTGTAGCCATGGAACATTCACTTACATGATGTGTTAGACTAGCACAAATAGAGCAAATCTCCTGATAATTAGAAGCTGGTGTGTATTGTGTAGGAGATTGTTGACCTAAATTTAGGAATTGATCTAATTTCTGGGCAATAAGATCGACTTTATCTAATTTTTGTGCTATTATGTTCAAGTCTATCTTAGAATTAAGTTCTGGAGTTTTGATCTCTTAAATTCCTGCCCGTTTTTGTTGAGAAATTAATCTTTCATAAGAGGATAATGAAGCATGGTTAATAGAGTTTTCACTTAAGATTTCAAACAAGATATAAGCTTCATCCTCACTTTTGCTCATGAATGCACCTCCACAGGATGCATCAACCATCTGCTTATATTGATCTCCTAAACCTTCATAGAAAGCTTGTACAATTTGCCACTTAGATAGACCATGGTGTGGGCATTTTCTAAGAAGTTCCTTAAGTCTTTCCCATGATTCATGAATTTGTTCCCTTGGAAGCTAAGCAAATCCTGTGATGGCTCACCTCATAGTATTGGTTCATCCTATGGGATAAAATTTCTTAAGGAATTCATGTTGCATCTCTGCCCATGTCTAAATTATTCTTCCTAATGTGCCAAGCCAGTACTTGGCTTTATCTTTTAATGAAAAAGAGAACAAGGTTAGTCTAAGGGCATCATTAGAAAAATTCTGAATTTTTATCGTAGTGTAGATTTCTAAGAATTCATCCAGATATCTGTAAGGATCTTCATTGGTGTTCTCATAAAAAGATGGGAGCATCTGGATTGTGATCGATTTGATCTCATAGTGGCTAGCAGGGATATCAGGTAAGTGGATGTAAGTCGATGGGTTGTAGGTGGAAGGAATAAAGTATTCCTTCATCTGTCTAGGTGGTTCTTCATGATATTCAGCCATTTAATTATCTGGTCTTATATGAATTAGTCTTTCAATTTTAGGATTTGGTTTAACTAGGTTAGGTAAAACTGATCTTCTACCGTGCATGTACTAGTGCAACCTGATATATGGTTTAAGATATATATTTATTTTATTTTATTATTATTATTATTATTATTATTATTATTATTATTACTTAAAAAAAAGGAGAGAAAGAAAGAAGAGGGTTCTAAAGAAAGATCCTAAGGAGTCTTAAATCTAGAGATGATAGAGAGAAGAGTTAATTTGTGGTTTATGTTTGATGTTATTTAGCAAACAAGTTAGGCAATCAATCCTGACTAAAGGTTGTCATAGGTCTAGATAGCTCCTAACTACCAAGATCACCTTCGAGCCCTCCAAGTAGAGGATCAGCCAATCAACTAGCCAGGTAAGTATAAGGTCAGTGGGAGTCCCCCCGTTGCTTGCCTTAGACACCAATTGTGTTTGGCCAGGTAAGCAAATGGAATCAATTAAGTAACCACCTTCCTTGGGCCCAGTCATCCCTGAACCACTTTTCTAAACATCAATCAAATTGATTAATCCTAACTTGGTTCAACTCTTAGGGATCCTTATTCTATTGAGCTCGAATATCCTTAAGGGTTGATGTCTAATTGATTTTAAGACTTAAGGTTTGGGTTAATGTAGGATGCTGGTTGGTTGTTTGTGGGCCAAGATAGGGTGATCAAATCTCTATCTTATCTTGTTTAATGCGTTGTGCCCTTAATTTGGTTTAATATCAATATCCAAAAAAAAAAATCCAATCAAAGAGTTCTATGCAATTTAAACTAGATGCATGCAACTAATTGAATTCTGAAAGACTTACCTTACCTCTAGCAATCACCAAAAAATAAATAAATAAATAAATAAAAATAAAAATAAAACTAATATGATGGATATTCTAAATAATTAGGATTTCTAATCTTGTGATGAGATTTTTAATTAGATTTAAGTAGGTAGTTTTTTAATCAATTTAAAAATAAACTAAATATTAAATAAGAAAAAAGATTTAGGGTTTAGGAATGATCTCGCCAAATAGAATTGAAAGTTTTGTTCATGCCCTAATCTTCTTTGTTCTTTTCTTTATTTTTTTTTCTACAAAATAAATAAGAAAAATAATTAGTAGGCAAAAAAAATCAAAAAAATCAAAAAATTTTAATTTTTATGCCTTCCCGACAATGACGCCAAAAACTAGATAGAAATGCGATGTTGTCATTAAGACATCATGTTTATCAGTTTAAATCTAATTTTTTTACTTTTTAAATTAATTAAAATTTATGAAGAGAATAGTAAGTCGGGTTGAATCCATAGAGAGGTAATGATTTATTTCTAAAATTTTTGACTCTTTTATTTTTTTATTTTTTTTAAAAAAAGAAAAGAAAGATTTTTGAAAATTAAAGTTAAAAAATAGATTTATAAATAAAAGTAGAATTTAAATTATGAAAAAATAAATTTGGTACTAAGATCTACTATTTAGATCTTAGCGGCTACTTGCAATAAAATTAAAGAGCAATAAAGAATAATTAATTTAAAGAGCTAGAATTGAAAAGAGCGATAAAGCTTTTTTTATTAAAATTAAAACTCAGATATAGAATTTAAATACAAGAAATTAAAAAAAAGAAATAAAACTCAAATGCAAAATTTAAATACAAGAAATTAAAGAAAAAAGAAAGAGAAAAGAAAAAGAAATTTAGAAGGAGATCATAGATCAGCGTAGGCGTAGAGATGGCATAGAAGACTGGCTCTTCTTCTCAGCACTGTAGCTTTGAAGTAATCTTTATCCCTGAGCTTGGCTTCCATCCTGTACCTTGGCTTTTCTCTCACTAGATCTATTGATTTCTAGAGGCCTGGGGTTCTTTTTATAGAGTTAGGAGGGATGGATATTTTTTCTGGAGGCAATGTGAGATTAATAGCCTTTTTAATCATCAAAATACAAAAAAAATTGAGTAAAATTTGGACTAAAATAGCTCTGATATGAATCTAGTAAGTCTGGTTAAATCTAGCTATTTAATAGAAATCCAACGGACCAAAAATCATCAAAATCGAATGCATATTGATCCAGATTAGATCAGATTAAATTCTAGCCATTAATCGCATATTGATGGAGGAAATCTGGCTGCTGATCATGCGTTGGGAGTCCTGATCATCGTCGGGAGCATTCTAGATCATTGGATCATTCCCTGGATCGCATGATGCCATTGGATGGCGATCCGCATGAAGTTTGAAGTTGAATCAAATCCAAAAATAACCACAGCCGTTTGATCTTGACCGCAAGCTACCACAGCCATCCGATCATGTAATTACTATTCCCATGTACCGCGTGGACCGATCGCACCACACACCATAGCCAATCAGCACTCCTATCGTCGAGTGAAAAGACCAAAATATCCTGTAAGCCACGATAGATTTTTTGTGAACCCTTTAAGGATCTAGGTCCACCACGTGTCGCATCTTGATTCGTCGATTTCTGCTGAGCTGACGGTCCATGCCTGGATCGTGGATCGACTGACGGCTTCCACAGCTACGTCAATTTATGTGGCTAGCTTGGCGCACTAGCTTATCATCTTGTCTCGATGCATTTGGATGCACCGACTGATCTAGCGCGGCTGCTTGAGCCGTATGTTATTTTCATTTAATTTTTTATTTATTTTATTTCTTTAGAAATTCATATCTTTTTTATTTTAGCTCCATTTTATATGAAATTTATTTTATTATGATAAAAAAAATATGCTCTTTAATTAATTAAAAAATTTATTTTTTATTTTTTATTATTTTTTAATTATTTTTTAATTAATAAAAAATTAATTTCTTAAAAATTATATATAAATTAATTATTAATTTTTAAAAATTAATATAAATTAATTAATAAATTAATATTTTTATTGGTAAATTTATGGTGCCTATTAGTTTACATATATCAGTATGTACTAGATCTAATAGCTCAGTGGCTCTCTTATCTTTTCTAGTAAAATGTGACTTAATCATTTTTTCAAGAAAATAAGATTCACAGATTGGATTTGATTTATAATCACTAACTTCGAAAATTCTCTCTTGAGTCAACCTGCTTATCTTGTTCTTGTTGATGTGACCTAGCCTACAGTGCCATAAGTGGATATTAGACACACTATCTAATCTAGAGTGGTTGCTAGTGGAGTAGACTATATTAATAAGTTATGATAACATGTATATACCATTATTCAAATGTCCAAAAAATATAGTAATACTATTGATAATGACATTACAAAATTCTTTCTCCATTGAAATCTCATAATTATCTTTGGCCAAAAGGCCTACAGAAATAATATTAAAAAAAAACTACGATAAAAATGATAATCATTAAAAATAATAGTATGAGACTCAAATACAAGCTGTATGATTCTTAATGCTAGAACTAGAACTGATCTTCTATCTTCAATGTTTATGAACCTCTCATCTTGATCGAATCTTCTACTGGCATACGACCCCTGCAACAAATTGCAAATATGGTAAGGGCTATCGGTGTCCAATACCCAATCATCAATATCATAGATAGAAAAATTACAAGGAGTTATTATATAAATACCTTGCCTAGCAATAGCTTGCTTCTTTTTTGGCCTGTTCGGATCCAAAGAGGCAATGTATTGAGGATAGTTTCTCTTCCAGTGCCCCCACTTTTTGCAGAAGAAGCACTTAGCTTGACTATTTTCGGGCTTTATCTTCTTGGTCTGGCCTTGCATAGATGTCCTAGCCTAAAATGGCACCTTCTTGGACTTCTTCATTTTGTTCTTCATAATTTGTTAAAAAGTTGAGAATCAGAAGATGAACCTTCCACTAAGTTCACTAACTCATTATGGAGCTGGTGATCCTTCTCAAAGTTCTGAGGTAATCCGAGTAACCCATGGTAGTTAACGTCAAGCTTTGTCATGTAGGTGGTGTGGTGCTCCCAAGCCTGAGTGAGGGCTCTGGGGAGACTAGGACTAATCCAATCCTAGGGCTAGGATAGGAGTTGTCCTAGGATGGAGGCGGCATATAGCTCTCTATAGGCTCGAGGTTCAAGTATTGAGGATCTTAAGGGACTTGTTTGGAGCTTCAAAAACCTGAGACACAAGGTGGAGTGAGGAATCAAAGTCGAAAGATTGAAGACTACAGAAAAGGAGCTTTCTGTAGGTTAGCCAGCTCAGTCCAAAATTGGGTTGGCTAAGTGGACTGGGCTGGCTAAGTCTCAGAGCAAAGGACAAATAGAAGATCATATTCGGAACTATAGGCATGGTATAGGAACTAGGTTGGCTCAGTCTGAAACTGCTCTCAGGTTAGCCGACTTAGGGCTGAGACTGAGCCGGCTGAGTCTATGGGCAAAGTTATGCATGGGTTCTATTTGGACTAGGATAGGGACTTATCCTAGGGGTCTTAAGGCCTGGTTCAAGAAAACTTAAGAAAGCTAATTCATGTATGGGTTGGGTTTAGATCTAGAGGATGAGAGCTTGTGAGACATGAGTGTACATGGGCTCAGTGAGTGCTTTCATTTATTGGGTTAGCCTAGGAGAGTTTTTGAGCTGGGATTTATTAGGATTTATATGGAAACTCTAGGGTACATAAACCAGGATATTATAACTTTTACAATAAGAGTTGGAATACAATTGAGCTTTTCTCCTTAACTCTCTTCTCTTTTCTCTTTGGTTCCAATGTCAAAACCCTAGCTTCTCTCATCTTTCTTAGATCTTCTTCAGTTTGCTGGATTAACACCCAAGTTTATGCAAGAGATCGGATCTATGACTATGGCTCCGAGCAACCGTAGGAACAATAATTGATATCAGAGTAAGATGATGCCAATTGGTGGGCTTACAATTGGTATCAGAGCCCAATTGAGCATGGAGGAGGAAGAAGATCGATTTTCAATAGAGATCAGCAGCAAGATTTAGATCTAAAGGCTTTCTTCAGACTTCATGAGGAAGGAAGAGATCACAGGGCTACTATCCACCATCTCTGGTCAAGGTATTTCTTAGATCTACCTGTTCACAATTATTTGATTCAGATTGATCATGGAGAATAGCGGGTTGAAGGTAGGATTAGAGAAGTTTGATGGAAAGAAAGGTTTGATGATGTGGATGGTAAGGGAGGAGGATTTGTTGGTTTAGATGAGATTGGATTCAATCTTGGAGGATAGGTCGGGAGAGATGACAGATAATGAGTGGATGTTCTTGAAGAAAAGGGCATGTACCACGATTAGGGCTTGTTTGGCAGATAAAATTTTGTATGGTGTATTGGAGGAGAGAACACCCAAGGGATTATGGTTAAGGTTGCAATAGTTATACATAGAGAAGAACATGTGCGATAAGTTGATGCTGAAGAAGCAACTATACAGTCTTCGGATGTAGGAGGGTGAGAATATTGCAGATCATATTTAGCGGTTTGATTAGATGAGCATGGACTTGCTCAATATAGAGGTGGACTTAGAAGAGGAGGACAAGAGTCTATTACTGCTGTGTTCGCTATCCGAGAGCTTCGATCCATTGGTGATAGCTTTGCTGTATGGTAAGGAGACACTGGTGTACGAGGAGATGGTATCAATGCTCAGATCCAATGAGCAGCAAGAATGGATGACGAAGAGGGAGGTCTTCCAAGAGAGTTTTGTGATTTCAGAAAAACATAGGAAATGAAAGAAGAAGAACGAACAAAAGGACAGCAAGGAGTCCAAGAGATGCTTCAAGTGCAGAGAAGCAAGGCACTTTAAGCGGAAGTGTCCGCTTTGGAAGAATTACAAGGAAGGAGAAAACTCAGATTCTATTAATTTAGTCGCTGATAGTGAAGAGTCGGATGAGCTCTTGGTGGTCTCGAAGGAGTCCGTAGGATGCTATTTCTCTGAGATGGTTTTGGACAGGTCTACGGAGTGCAGAGGATCCGAAGGGGTAGCAATGGTGTTCGAGGTACATTGACAGGCCCAACAGTGTAGTGTTGGATGGTTGGCCTCAGGAGACTCAAAGATAGAGTCGGCTTCTGTGGCATTAGAGGAACTTCAGTTCTAGATGGAGCAACAGGCAGAGGTGGCTTCATGGATAGAGAAAGCTGTGACACGAGTTCAGAGCAGAGGGGTGCAGAGGGAGGACCTATATTCCAACACCAGTGTCAGGACTGTACAGATCTAGGTGGAGAGAATTGTGCAGGGAGACAAGTGTGGCTCTGAGGGGATAGTGTCAGGTGGAGCATCAGGATATGCAGCGAGTGCCGATAAAGGAACGTTGCATGATCTTTAGGGAAGTCTAAGATAAGTGATGCAGCTGCCAAGCAGAAGGATACCTACAACTTCAAAGATGGTGCAAAGGAACAAGCCAAGGACTTTAGGGGTGGAGGTGGTCATCCCGAAGGCCTCAAAGAGAGCTTAGTAGTTGTAGAAGAATGGTATTAACAAAGTGAGCACAAGGGGCTATCAGGACATGCAGGGATAGTGGGATCGTGCAGGAGAATGTTGTCAGGTATGCCAAGGCATAGGCACACCAAGGTGGAGATTGTAGGTGGTGTGGTGCTCCAAAGCCTTGGAAAGCCATGGACGGAGCTAGGGTGAGGGCTCCGAAAAGACTAGGATAGGTGCAGTCCTAAGTCTAGGATAGGAGTTATCCTAGGGTGGAGGCAGCTTATAGCTCTCTATGGGATTGAGGTTCAGGTATTGAGGACCCTGAGGGCCTTGGTTCGAGCTTCAAAAATCTAGAACACAAGGTGGAGTGAGGAACCAAAGTCAGAAGATTGAAGACAGCAGAAAAGAAGCTTTCTACAGGTTAGCCGACTCAGTCCAAAATTGGGTCGACTAAGTCTTAGAGCATAGGATAGATAAAAGATCGCGTTCGGGATTGTAGGCATGGCACAGAAATTATGTTGGCTTAGTTTGAAACTGAGCCAACCCAGTCTCAAGTTAGCTGGCTCAGTGTTGAGACTGAGTAGGCTCAGTCTGCGGGCAGAGTTATGCGTGGGTTCTGTTTGGGCTAGGATAGAGGCTTATCCTAGGGGTCTTAAGGCCTAATTCAAGGGATCTTAAGGGGGCTAATTCATGTATGGATTGGGTTTAGATCCATGGGATGAGTGTTAGATATATGTATCCTAAAAGCCAGAATTAGCTGACACTTGTAATACACTTCTAAGGGCAAAATTATAATTTTGACTAATATCAATAAAATGGGTTATTCATTATCACATATGTGTATTAAGTGCCTGTGATACATCCTTTGAGTTAATGGTAATGATAATTCATATTTTCAAGAGTTGAAAATTTAAGACATGAATAATCATTATTAACTCATAAAATGCTACTGACCATAGGATCGTCACGAGGATGGTGATTGATCTAGAAGGTTGGTGTACAATCGCTTCTCTTTAGTAGATGAGTCTTGAGTCTACGGTGTGGAGACACCGGAGCGAGAGTACAGGTACTCGTTAGAGAACGAGGGCACTGAGCGTGACCACCTCGAGTAGTCATTAGGGAGTCTACCTTCCGTCAATGACTGACTCGATGCTGCAGTAGTGTGTCTGGTTCTTTGACCTGAGGTGCATCGGCAGTTCACCTTGAGGGTGTTATAGTTTGACTACACCATTACTCGGTCTCCTAGCCATATGGAACCCTGAGGTGTATGTTGGCTATAGCATGTTCATTGTAGGAACTGGATTGCATCAAGATGGAATCTATCTACCTCGGTGGTAGAGGAGCAGCCCTATGATGATCATGAGAATCAAGTCCAGAAGCCCATGGCCATGGCAGAGTGAAATAATAGAAAGAGTTTCTATTTAGATTTTCACATCGGACTCGAATCGAATGATTACATCATATGACAGAGACTAGGGTTTGACGAGTTCACCTTAACCCTAATCTGATCGGGGCTCAAGATAGAAGAACTTAATCACACAGGTAGCTGCACCAAGAGGTTCGCATTCAGCTCTGATGGGTTGCCACCATATACTGCTAGGTGTCACTGGTGGATTTTGGGAGCAATTAGAATGATTTAGATGATCGATCATTCTAGCTGTTCGAATCAGAAGAGTTCTGATCCATCGAAAGGAGTTTCGATGATGTCGATGATAGAGATCATGACATATCCCATTACCATACAGAACTGAACCTAACTGGGTCACACAAACAAGGGTTTGAATCTGGTGATCATCAATTGAACTGATCTAGTTCAATTGATCTGAATGAGATTCAATTAGGTTCAAGGAAATCGTGCTAGCACTCGATTGAACCTAACGTTCTTCTTTTGCTATCATAAATAAGTTGTCCTGACTGAGCCAAAGGAGTTTGTGCTCAATCAGAGGCCTTCATATGGTCTGACTGGAGGTTGTCCAAGTCAGAAAAGGTTGTCTTATTTTGTAAGACATTACCTGCCATTTTTGGTCACCTGCCATTTCTTGTTCTTTGACTTTGGTCAAAAGTCTACCTTTGACTGGTCAAATGTTGACCATTGACACTTTGACTTTTGACCACATGTCATGCACCTATTGGAGAGCTGGTGGGGGCTTGTCCCCCTGCCAGAACCTGGCAAGGAGGAGGGCGCACGCCACCCTAAGGGTGGCGTGTGCCCAAGTTGGAGGCGCCTAGGAGTCCCTTGTTGGACAAGGACTCCATCTCCTTTTTTGGATTCCAATTAGAGTTCTCCTAAGAACCAACTTTGACTGGTCTTAGGCACCCTCTAAGGAGGAATCCAGGGGACTCTATTCCCACCAATCAGATTTAGATCTGATTTCACAAAGGGTTGTGATTGGTTGGGAAGAAGAGGAGTTGGATCACAGCTTAGTCTATAAATAAGACCCTGCGCCCAACTCAAAATATAAGATGATTAGAATCAAGATTTCCCATGCCCCAAGGCTGCCTCTCCCCTCTTCCTCCATGCCATAACCACCTTCTCCCTCTCCTCTCCACGTCCAAAAGTGTTTTGGACCTTGGTTGGTGCGATTCAGATCAAGAAAAAAGGCGATCAAAAGCTAAGAAGGCTGCGCTGCTGCAAAAGGACGACTGCTGATCTTCAAAAGGAGTTTTGAAGATCCTCCAGATCAGATCCAGATCTAATTTTTGGAGATGTGATAGAGAAGAAGAGGATCTCCAGATCCAGCCCAAGTGGATACCGGTAGAGGCCAGGCGCTTGCGTGGCTAGATCCAGAACCTTCCGCTGCATACAGGATCATCAACAGGGTAATAGGATTACCCAAATCAAGGTAAATTAAATTTGATTTAATTTATCTTAATTTTATTTTATTTAAAATAATAAGAATCAGATCTAAAACATATCAAGATCTGATTAGGATCAAGAGAAAAAATTTTTTTGAAATATATCTCTTGATCTGATCAGATCTGAACGAACCTGGACCGGAAAATCAGGATTTTCCTTCAACTGGTATCAGAGCCATGGTTCTAAAAGTATTTAGATCTGATTTTAAATTTATTTTAATTAAAAAATAAATGATTTCAGATGTCACATGAGATGTGATCAGATCTGAAATCAGAAAAAAATTAAAATTAAATGATTTGGATCTAAGATTAGAAAATATGCATGACTAGTTCTAGAATAGAATAGTTCTATAGAATAGTCTTGCATGTTTTGAATTTAATCTGATTAAATCATATTTTAGATCTTCTTTATTTACTATTTTTTGATATTATAAGTGTTATAATAACATCTAAAAAATAGCAAATAAAAATTATTTAATTTTAAATATCATATGAGATATGATTGATGCATGTCTAGACTAGTTGTAGAATAGTTCTACATAATTGTCTAGATTAGAATTTATTTTGATTAGATCAATTTAAATCTAATTTTTTAGATTATTATGAGATAATTTAGATCTAAAAACATGCATGATTATGATACATGAGATGTATGCAAAATATGCCATGATTAGATCTAATTTGTATATGAGATATATGATATAGATCTAAAACTGTTTTGTAGTATTGACATGTTCCTGATTAAGGCGTTCCTCTTGGCCGTCCGGTCATAAGAACGAATGAAGAAGGGTTTAAAGGCCCTCTCTTCCCATTCGATGGGGTGTTCTTATGATGTGTAGGGGTGCTGCGTGTTCGTCCTTAATCAGAAACCCAAAACTTACTTTCTGCAAAACCCTAGATCCTGAAACCCTAGGATTTATTGTGCATATTTTGTTTATGAACCCTACTTAATTAAGAATTAAGTTTATGGAAATATTAATTAGGTCTAAAATTGAGAATTTCAGATCTAAGACATATTCATAATACTGGGTTCGGGCTTGGGTAGCTCAATTAGGTCTAAGCGGTTGATCAAACCGAATCAAGAGTTGGTTAGATGGGATCAACAATGCTTAAATTGACCAGCCTAATAGGATTAAGTCTGGGTCAAGATCGAGTCACGATCAAGCAAGACCTAATTAGGCTCAGAGGTTAGAGTCTGGATTGTAGGCTAACCCAATTGGTTCTGACTCAACAATTTGGTGTCTAAGGTAAGTTTGGCACAGACGACCGACTGGTTTTTAATTGGAAGCTACTCGACCTGAATGCGTTCTTGTACGAGTTAATGGCATATTCCTTCCACCGGTCTCACTTACCTGGCCATATCTGTTGACACAGTTCTGATCTGAGGTGGTCAATAATCCGAGCTAACCCATGCCACTAGGTTAGTCATAATTGTTATGACTAAGCCAAGTCTAGTTTAATGAGACCTGAATCAATTCTCCCTAAGAAAAGATTAAGTCTGAGGTCTTCCACCATTGTAGATGTGCGGGCCCTTCCCGGGGTTGATTGTTCTCGGCTGGATACAGTGGCTCAGTTGCACCGGGAAGATGCAACCATGTCTATTAGGCATTGGATGCTATGGGCTGGAGGATGAGTTGGGCTCAATATTTCGGATACGGTGAGAGACTCAATTAGGAACCCAGTCTATGCAAATGGTGGGTCTGACTTAACTAAGGAGTGGATCAATATTCCGGATACGGTGAGATTCATGAATTAGAGACCAAGTTTGGGTGCACCATGATTAGAGAATCATTGAACAAGAGTTGTTCACTCATTGGCTAACCCATCACCAATAACTGTTAGGTGAGGTGATGAGTCAGTTGGTGAGACCGCACCACCCACTAGAAATCATTAATCATGGAGATTTTCGCATCTCTACAGAGGGAGTGTAGGGATCCGAGAAAATAGTGGGAGCTAATTTGTTTAAAAATAAAATCCCTAAACAAATTGGTCAAGTCAAAATTACAGTATCTAACTAGAATCTTTGACTCTCTACAGGAAAATGTCTGCGTCCAACCCATTGGCACGTATCCTGGACACACATAGACTGACTGGACCCAATTATAAAGATTGGCTCAGGAACTACAAAATTGTTTTGGGTTTCGAGAAGTTAACCCATGTTTTGGACCAGGACCCTCCCACCTTACCAGCCCGTCCATCCACTTGAACAGAGAGCGTCTCTGGAAAAATGGATTGACGAAGATAATAAGGCCAGATATTACATGTTGGGCTCGATGTCTGATGAGCTCCAGCGCCAACATGAAGATATCGGGACTGCTCGCCAAATGTTGGCTCACCTGCACAGGAGATGTTTGGTGAACAGAGTCGCGCAGCCAAATATCAAGTCACGAAATGACTTTTTAAGGCTAAGATGCGTGATGGGCAGTCAGTCCAAGATCACTGTCTGACAATGATCAAGGACATGGAAGAGCTTGAGAAGCTCGGTGTGAAGTTGGACTTGGACCTGCAGAACGATATTATTCTGCAATCCTTGACTGATGCATATGGGCAATTCATCATGAATTACCACATGCATAAACTTCAAAATTCCTTGGCCGAGTTAATGAATATGCTGGTTACCGCTGAGCTTTCTATGAAAGGTTCTAAAGGCTCAGTTCTTGCTATGGAACGGACTTCTTCCAAAAGAAAGTCTTATGGAAAGAAAAAGAAGTCTGTGAAAAAGCAAAAGGTGGAAGGATCAAAGAAGAAGAAGGCAGAACCGAAGAAAAAAGGCCGATGGCAAAGGAAAGTGTTTCCATTGCAACAGCGACGGCCATTGGAAGCGGAACTGCCCTACTTACCTGGCCACCCTGAAGAACAAGAAGGAAGGTCCTTCTGGAGGTATGCTCGTTATTGAGTCTAACCTTACGGTTTCTTCTGCATCCAGTTGGGTGCTTGACTCTGGTTCTAGTGCTCATCTGTGCACTTCCATGCAGGGTCTTGAGGATAGCAGGAGGCTGAGGGATGGAGACATGATCCTACGCATCGGTAATGGAGCAAGAGTTGCTGCAGTAGCCGTGGGAACATACCCTCTTCGATTACCATCTGGTTTAGACTTAGTTTTGAAAGACTGTTATTATGTGCCTGCAGCTAGCAGGAATTTGATTTCTGTTTCATGCTTAGCACAAGAAGGCTTATGTGATCACCTTCTTTAAGGACCATTGTAACATTCTTTATGAAAGAAATAAAATTGCAAATGGTTTCCTTATTAATGGTCTTTATCAGCTACATATTGATGTACCTATTCTAACTATCGAGCAAAACGTGAATGCCAAACGACCTAGGGATAGTCCAAACGACAGATATCTATGGCACCTGAGATTAGGTCATATAGCAGAAGATAGGATCAACAAATTGGAGAAAAATGGGCTATTGAGTCCATTGACTTTTGAGTCATATCCAACTTGTGAATCTTGTCTTCAAGGCAAAATGACTAAACTCCCTTTTGTTGGACATGGGGAGAGGGCCACAGATCTCCTTGCCCTAGTACATACTGATGTGTGCGGCCCATTTGATGTGCCGGCTAGAGGCAATTTTGTCTACTTCATTACCTTTACCGATGATCTGTCTAGGTATGGGTATGTGTATCTTATGAGACACAAGTCTGAAGCTTTTGAAAAGTTCAAAGAATTCAGACATGAAGTAGAAAAACAAACTGAAAAACCCATTAAGGTTCTTCGATCAGATCGAGGAGGTGAATACCTTAGCCGGGAATTCCTAGACTATCTTAAGGAAAATGGCATAGTCTCTCAATGGACTCCACCAGGAACACCTCAACTCAACGGGGTTTCAGAATGGAGAAATCGGACTCTATTGGATATGGTTCGATCCATGATGAGCTTCACAGACCTCCCTGATTTTCTTTGGGGACACTTCATTGTTAACTTCAATTTATCTACTGAATAGGGTTCCCTCTAAAACCGTTCCTACCACACCGTATGAGATATGGCACGGTAAGAAACCAAGTCTGAGTCATCTCAGAATTTGGGGTTGTCCGGCTCATGTCAAAAGACAACAAGCGGACAAGTTAGAGTTTAGGTCCTTTAGAGCTCGATTCATAGGATATCCTAAAGAGTCATTAGGATACTATTTCTACATTCCAGAAGACCACAATGTGATTGTGAGTCGACATGCCATCTTTCTTGAAAAATAGTTTATTCAAGATAGCGGCATTGGAAAGCAGATTAAGCTTGATGAGAAAGTCTCACAAGTACAACGAGCTAAGGACCAATTGGAACCAAATCAGGTTGAGCCAATAAGAACACTACCTCCTCCACCTCGTAGATCGGAAAGAGTTTTCCCGTCCCCCTGAAAGATACTTAGGTATTATTTCAGAGGAAGTAGAGGAAATGTTCCTCATAGGTAATGGTGCTCATGGTGATGATCCCAAAACCTACAACGAGGCGATATCAGATATCGACTCCGAGAAATGGCTAGAGGCAATGCAAGTCAGAAATTGACTCGATGCACTCAAACCAAGTCTGGACCTTGGTAGATCCACCAGAAGGTATAGTACCTATTGGGTGTAAATGGATCTTCAAGAGAAAGATTGGTGCAGATGGGAATGTGGAGACATTCAAGGCTAGACTAGTGGCAAAAGGTTATAGTCAACGTGAAGGCATTGACTATCAGGATACCTTTTCCCAGTGGCTATGCTAAAATCCATCCGCACATTGCTTGCCATTTGCAGCCTATTTCGATTATGAAATATGGCAAATGGACGTGAAAACGGCATTCCTTGAAATGGATATCTTGAGGAAGATATCTATATGGAACAGCCGCTAGGTTTCACATCCAGTGATACTGATCACAAGGTTTGCAAGCTGCAAAGGTCCATATATGGACTTAAGCAAGCATCTCGGAGCTGGAACACTCGTTTTCAATGATGTGATCAAAAAGTTTGGTTTCATCAAAAATGAAGAGGAACCATGTGTTTTCAAAAGGGTCAGTGGGAGCGCTGTTGTCTTCCTCGTATTGTACGTGGATGACATCCTCCTTATTGGGAATGATATTCCCATGTTGACATCAGTCAAATTATGGTTGTCCAAGGAATTCTCCATGAAAGACCTAGGTGAAGCATCCTTTATTCTAGGAATTAAGGTCTATAGGGATAGACCGAATAGGATGCTAGGACTTTCACAGAAGATGTACATAGAGAAAGTACTAAAGAGGTTTAGTATGGAAAACTCTAAGAGGGGATTAATACCCTTCAGACATGGTATTCATCTTTCCAAGAAGATGTGCCCCAGCACACCTGAGGAAATAGAACGCATGAGCAAGATCCCTTATGCTTCTGCAATAGGGAGCCTCATGTATGCCATGCTATGTACACGACCTGATATAGCCCATGCTGTGAGTGTCACAAGCAGATATCAGTCAAATCCAGGTGAAGAACACTGGACTTCTGTGAAATGTATCCTTAAGTACTTGAGAAGAACTAAGGATATGATGTTGGTCTTTGGTAACGGAGAACTCCAAGTCCAGGGATACACAGACTCGGATTTCATGTCCGATATAGATGATCGAAAGTCGACATCTGGGAAGTCTGTTTGTGTGCAATGGTGGTGCTGTCAGCTGGAAGAGTTCCAAGCAAACGGTGATAGCAGATTCCACCATGGAAGCAGAATATATCGCTGCATCAGAGGCTGCGAAGGAAGCATTCTGGTACAAGAAGTTTGCTGCAGAAATTGGAGTAATGCCATCAGATGCCATTCCTCTATACTGCGACAACAATGGCGCCATAGCCCTTGCTAAGGAGCCGAGGTCTCACCAGAAAATCCAAGCACATTGAGCGGCGATACCACCTCATCCGCGATTACCTCGAGAAGGGTTACGTCGAGGTCAAGAGAGTCAACTCCACAGATAATGTGGCAGACCCACTTACAAAGCCGTTGGGCCAGCAGAAGATCGAAGCCCACCTTGAGAAGATGGGACTTAGACTTGTAGCCAATTGGCTTTAGGACAAGTGGGAGATTGTTAGATATATGTGCCCTAGAAGCCAGAATTGGCTGACACTTGTAATACACTTCTAGGGGCAAAATTATAATTTTGACTAATAATCAATAAAATGGGTTATTTTCTATCACATATGTGTATTTAGTGTCTGTGATACATCCTTTGAGTTAATGGTAATGATAATTCATATTTTCAAGAGTTGAAAATTTAAGACATGAATAATCATTATTAACTCATAAAATGCTCCCGACCATAGGATCATCACGAGGATGGTGATTGATCCGGAAGGTTGGTGTACAATCGCTTCTCTTTAGTAGATGAGTCTTGAGTCTACGGTGTGGAGACACCGGAGCGAGAGTACAGGTACTCGTTAGAGAACGAGGGCACTGAGCGTGACCACCTCGAGTAGTCATTAGGGAAGTCTACCTTCTCGTCAATGACTGACTCGATGCTGCAGTAGTGTGTCTGGTTCTTTGACCTGAGGTGCATCGGCAGTTCACCTTGAGGGTGTTATAGTTTGACTACACCATTACTCGGTCTCCTAGCCATATGGAACCCTGAGGTGTATGTTGGCTATAGCATGTTCATTGTAGGAACTGGATTGCATCAAGATGGAATCTATCTACCTCGGTGGTAGAGGAGCAGCCCTATGATGATCATGAGAATCAAGTCCAGAAGCCATGGCCATGGCAGAGTGAAATAATAGAAAGAGTTTCTATTTAGATTTTCACATTGGACTTGAATCGAATGATTACATCATATGACAGAGACTAGGGTTTGACGAGTTCACCTTAACCCTAATCTGATCGGGGCTCAAGATAGAAGAACTTAATCACACAGGTAGCTGCACCAAGAGGTTCGCATTCAGCTCTGATGGGTTGCCACCATATACTGCTAGGTGTCACTGGTGGATTTTGGGAGCAATTAGAATGATTTAGATGATCGATCATTCTAGCTGTTCGAATCAGAAGAGTTCTGATCCATCGAAAGGAGTTTCGATGATGTCGATGATAGAGATCATGACATATCCCATTACCATACAGAACTGAACCTAACTGGGTCACACAAACAAGGGTTTGAATCTGGTGATCATCAATTGAACTGATCTAGTTCAATTGATCTGAATGAGATTCAATTAGGTTCAAGGAAAATCGTGCTAGCACTCGATTGAACCTAACGTTCTTCTTTTACTATCATAAATAAGTTGTCCTGACTGAGCCAAAGGAGTTTGTGCTCAATCAGAGGCCTTCATATGGTCTGACTGGAGGTTGTCCAAGTCAGAAAAGGTTGTCTTATTTTGTAAGACATTACCTGCCATTTTTGGTCACCTGCCATTTCTTGTTCTTTGACTTTGGTCAAAAGTCTACCTTTGACTGGTCAAATGTTGACCATTGACACTTTGACTTTTGACCACATGTCATGCACCTATTGGAGAGCTGGTGGGGGCCTGTCCCCCTGCCAGAACCTGGCAAGGAGGAGGGCGCACGCCACCCTAGGCGTGTGCCCAAGTTGGAGGCGCCTAGGAGTCCTTGTTGGACAAGGGACTCCATCTCCTTTTTGGATTCCAATTAGAGTTCTCCTAAGAACCAACTTTGACTGGTCTTAGGCACCCTCTAAGGAGGAATCCAGGGGACTCTATTCCCACCAATCAGATTTAGATCTGATTTCACAAAGGGTTGTGATTGGTTGGGAAGAAGAGGAGTTGGATCACAGCTTAGTCTATAAATAAGACCCTGCGCCCAACTCAAAAAATATATAGATGATTAGAAATCACAATTCCCATGCCCCAAGGCTGCCTCTCCCCTCCTTCCTCCATGCCAAACCACTTCTCCCTCTCCTCTCCACGTCCAAAAGGTTTTGGACCTTGGTTGGTGCAATCCAGATCAAGAAAAAGGCGATCAAAAGCTAAGAAGGCTGCGCTGCTGCAAAGGACGACTGCTGATCTTCAAAAGAAGTTTTGAAGATCCTCCAGATCAGATCTAGATCTAATTTTTGAAGATGTGATAGAGAAGAAGAGGATCTCCAGATCTAGCATGAGTGGATACCGGTAGAGGCCAGGCACTTGCGTGGCTAGATCCAGAACCTTCCGCTGCATACAGGATCATCAACGGATAATAGGATTACCCATATCAAGATAAGTTAAATCTGATTTAATTTATCTAATTTTATTTTGATTTCCAAAATAATAATAATCAGATTTGAAACATATCAAGATCTGATTGGGATCAAGAGAAAAATTTTTGAAATATATCTCTTGATCTGATCAGACCTGAACGAACCTGGATCGGGAAATCAGGATTTTCCTTCAATGAGAGCATGTGAGACATGGGTGTACATAGGCTCGATGAGTGCTTTCATGTATTGGGTTAGCCTAGGGGAGTTTTTGCACTGGGGTTTATTAGGATTCATATGGAAACTCTAGGATACATAAACTAGGATATTGTAACTTTTATAATAAGGGTTGGAAAACAATTGAGCTTTTCTCCCTAACTCTCTTGTCTCTTCTCTCTGATTCCAACACCAAAATCCTAGCTTCTCTCATCTTTCTTAGATCTTTTTTAGTTTGCTAGATTAACATCCAAATTTATGCAAGAGATCGGATCTATGGCTGTGGCTCTGAGTAGGCATAGGAATAACAATTGGTATCAGAGCAAGGTCATGCCAGTTGGTGGGCTTACCTATCATTCTATAATGAGTGAGAAATAGAGGATGTTGATGCATAATTTGGTTGATGCCGAAACAAAGCTGGAGCTGGTGGAGACGAGGTCACCATCGGTGATCGACAAAATATAGTCCTAACCAGAGTCGAGGGTGATGACTTCGGTAGGATCCTCCGACAATCAAATCAACTCTTCTGGCCAACAGAAATGGAATGCTCAAAAAAATTGAGAAGTAAAATTTTGAGCTTAGAGAGAAAATGTATCTAGAGGGTTCCTTAAATAGACAGAGCTTGTAACAGAATGATGGTGACAATCGTAACCACTTGGTAGTAAGCCATTCAGGACCACATGGAGTTTGTTATGGAGGATAGTGTTGGTTGTCGTGACACGCTGGTCCATTGAGATTTTATAGTTGAAGTTTGGATGGAGTAGATGATGATAGTGAAGAGCTTTAAATCTCAATAGTTTCAAAAAAGTTTGGACTCTTTTAAGATCGTCAGGTGACTAAAAGGAGTTCGTTCATAATGAATTTGACTGAAGGAGATAGCCTGGAAGGAGTTCTAATGGAGGTACCAGATTGAAGGAAATCATTTGAAAAAAGGATAGCTGGAGGAGTTCATCTGGAGGGAGTACGATTAGAGAAGGTCATCCAAAGGGAGATCCATTAGAGAAATCTAGAAGAAGACCCACTAAAAGAGTCCGAAAGGAATCCAACTGGTGGGAGTTTGGAAGGAGATCCACTGGAGGAGTTTGAAGGGTATACGGTTGAAGGAGTCTGCATAGACATCGAGGTCCTTCCTAGTGAGTGCAAGGAGCTCGGATGGACAAAGGTCAGTTGGATGAAGGTCAACGGGAAGGAGATTAGCTGAAAGGAGCCTTGGAAGGAGATAGATCTGTGAGAGCTTGGTTGCCGATTGTGATGGGTGGATGACTTTGATACTCTTGCAATTCAATCATTTCTTTTGGAGCTTGCTATTTTTATGGCTGTCCAAAGGCTAATAAGATGGAGATGAGGTCCCTTTGCTTGAACACTCAAGGTTTTTGGTGCGAGAACTCAATGATCCACCACTCTTCATGAGTTGCAGAGGTTCGTCTGGTGGGGGGGGGAGCTCCATCGATCCAATGTTGACCCAAAATCGAACAGCCCAGAAAGGTTCTAGTTGGGAAGGAGTTCAAATAGCTTCAAGGTCAGCCATGCCAGACTGCATTGGGATATGATACTTAATTGTTTTGATGGCCACCTTCATCATTTAAGGTCACTTGAATGGAACCCGCAAACCTTCATCATTTAAGGTCGTCCGGATGGAACCCGCAAGGCCCTATAGGTTCTGGAGTTATCGAGTGAAGTTAATCATGGCTGTTATTGCCGGACGAAGTCATCCTAAGACTCGACATCTCCCCAGACTTTGGCAGGAGAGGGTTTGTCCCCAACATAAGCCCCCCTACTCTTGAGTTCAATATTCGAAAGAAGGAAGTAAAGAAATATGAGTGCCAAAGTCCTTTCGTGCTTTTTGCACCCATTGGGAAGAAAATTTTGGCATTATTTGCACGGGTGCTGAAACTTTTTTAAATATGAGGTGATCCAAAAAGACAATTTTTAAAATCTTCGTCGAAGCACTGCCCAAGATACGACACAATTAAGTCTCTACCCATTGCGAACCCTCTGCCATGATTAGCAAAACATGTGTCAACCAAGGATCGATTGGAGAGGACCTGCAATCATAACCATCTCAAGCTTCTATAGGTATCTAAGCTCGTCTTCTTCCTTTGGAGTCTTTTTTCAACCGATATCTTCTTCTTCTTCCTTCGATTTTCCTCCTCCTGCTCGAAAGCTCCGACTTTTTCACCATTTTCTCCGATCTAGGGGGTTCTTCCGCTTGACTCTGAGCGAGCTCACTGTCCCTCCACTCTTAACCAACTTAGGTTAGTTTTGAAACTCTTCTTTGTATTTTTGCACCTTCGTTCGTTCAGTTTCTTCGAGAAAGCCTTGAATCTTATTTTTTTTGATTTTTCAAGGGTTTTCCAACTTAGTTTGATCCATATGTTCACTGAAGATTTTTGGTCAACTTGTTTTAAGAGTTTGGCTCATCTAGCGCTGATGGATCCCTTCCATAAAGACTTCGAACCCGTAGAAGTACCTCAACCTTCCTTCATTTCTGACAACATTCCTTGTAAACTTTATCATGCAGATCTTTTCTTAATCAGAATCTAGTTCAGAATTCCTTCCAAATATGAACTTGAACTCCTTGGTCCCAGTGATCGACCTTGATCCCCTCCTCCGAGCCAAACTTGCTTATATGTTGAAACCCTTCGAGCAGGACTTTGGCTACCAATACCTTCTTTTATAGTAGACCTATTTAGGTTTTTAAATATCTCCCTCGCTTCTATGGCTTCGAACTCATTTAAGTTTATCGTAGGGTTTCTTTTCTTATGCATCCTGGCTGAAGTCCGACCTACTATTTCTCTATTTCGTAATTTGTTCACCTTTAAAAATCATCCCACTATAAAAGATTGGTGGTATGTGTCTCCTTAATTTGACAAGAAGGGGTTGCTTAAGGGCATCCCTTCTTCCATTCACAACTGAAAGGAGAAGTTCTTTTTTATTTTGTATCCTTTCTTAGAGTTAGGACTTCCTTCCTGAGGAGACATAAGAGATTCAATCCGTCAAGCCCCAGGGCTTGAGAAAGAGGATTAGGACTCAATCGATAGATTGAAGAAGTACTGAGCTCTCCCAATATCTAGACTCCTAGATGATTAGACCTTATTTAATCTCAGTCTTAGTCCCTTTGATCCAGAAGGTAGTTTCTTTTAGCTAGTCAATCATGTAACATTCTTTCATCTGACTTTACCTTTTTTTACCGCAGAAATGACTCCCGAGGAGTGAAACTGCTTGTCAAAGGAAATTAAATTCCTCAAAAGCAAGGGCAGCTCTGCTAGGGAGCCATCGAAGAAGGCTCGCATTGAAGAACTAATCCTGACCATGCCGATCTAGGTAGCGGCCATCCCAGAATCCAACATGGCGATGCCAAGTCTGGCCCTACTTGATAAAGCTGCTCCCTCCATATCTCCTGAATGGTGGGAAGTTGTCAAGAAAAAGAAGAAGGAGAAAAATGCCATTGCAAGGTCAAAAGGAAGGTCGAGCACTCTGGTAGCAAGAGCTTTGGCCCGGAGCAGGATTCTTTGGATAATCGGAAGGTCATCCAATCTCTGATGCAGGATTGCATTCTCTAGCATATTATTGATAGAATGGTCCAGAAAGAGGATGCGGAGAGGTTTGATGAATCCTTCGCTGCCTACCTTGAGGTAACCAACTTTTTCGAACTTATTCAAATGAAGGATGTACTTCCAAAGTTCTGACTTAATTTTCTTTTATTCTACAGCTGGGGCACTACTTGTTTGCCCATTCGAAGGTAGCAGATCTTCACCAAGCTAAGACTTCTAAAGCCCTCCAAGTGGCTCAGGCGGAGATCGAGAAAGTTCGAGCCAAGGTTGATTGTTTGAAGGTGGCCTCAAAGGTCCAATCTTCAAAAGTTGAGCATCTTTGAGAGGTGCTGAAAAAGGAAGAAAAAGTAGCGATAGGACTGAAGGCTACTTTGACTCTTGCATAAGAGAAGAAGAAGAAGCTGGAAAAGGAGGTCGATGTTGAACAGGAGCAGGCTATCAAAGCCTTCAAGTCTTCCAAAGCTGTGAAGGACATCAATATCACTTTCGCCTTGGAAGCTTTCTTGGAGGAGTTTGAGATTTGCATGAGGACGGTGTTGACCCCATGATTGATTTTGATGATTATCAAACATTGAGTGTTTAAGTATTTAACCATGTTTTTCAAGAATGGATGTATGTCTTTTCAGATTTTCAAGATAAAATTATAATTTTATCAAGTTGGAGATCAAGAGAAAGTGACAAGTAGCAAAATCATAATTTTACAAAGTTGAAGAAAATCTATTTTGAAAGCCTCAAAAATAAGCTTAGAAGATTTTTGATCTTTTGGAGGCAATTCCATAATTTTTTGATGCATAAATTAGAAGAAAATCAAGTTATAGCAAAAGAGTCAATCCAAGGGATGACTTCTAGGTCATCCTCTTTCGAAATGGGCTTCTCGGCATGCTTGGCATGCAAATTGGGCTGACCTAGTTTGAGACTAAGCCGACCTAGTCTCAGTGGAAGCAAAAGATAGAAAATGCAGAAAGCTAGTTTTTAATGATCTAGGGGATTGAGCCGACCTAACTATAAACTGAGTCGATCTAGTTAGGACTGAGCCGACCTAATAAAAAATTGAGCCGACCCAGTGATCGTAATGGTTAGTTTTCTACAGCTATTTTAAATGGTCATTTCTCCACTCTAATGACTATTTCAAGGCTTTCAATGGCTAGAACTGATCCTCAAGCTATCACAAAAAGTATAAAAGGCTAGAAAAATATTTGGAAAGCAAGATCAAGTAGATTGAAAGTAGAAATCATTAAAATAGTATGGTTTATTGAATATCTAAAGAAAAAGAGAGAAAAGAAAGGATCTTGTGCATCAAAATCAGAGAGCTTCAAAGTGTGATCATCCTTAATCATTCAAGCTTTCTCTCAGCCTTCAAAGGAGAGAATACAAAGCTTCGAGAGCCATCTTTCAGCCTCTCCATCAAACTTCAAAAAGAGTTTTTTTTTTTATTTTTGTGCTATATTTTATACTTGTATTTTTGTTTCTTTACATTTTCTGTAGGAGAAAAAAACTTGGGGTGTAGGTTGGTCCAAGCCAAAAATTGGATAGTGTAAAGGTTATGGTTGGTGCTCCTAGGTTAAAACTAACCAGATTGATAGTGAACTCGAGAAAACTATCGGTGTAGGATTGTGGTTGGTGAGCCCGACAAAATCAACTGGGTTTATTTGTGATCCCGGGTCAAAATAAATGTACCATAATCTTGGATTATAGTGAAATTCTCAAGGGGATAGCTTGGGGAGTGGATGTAGGTGCGAGATTGCATCGAACCACTATAAAATTTCTGTGTGTTTATTTTGTGATTTTGCTTTTCTTTTCTGCTTTACATATTTTCATTAGTTAGTTACTTTTAATTCTGCTACTACACATTGCTCATTCACCATAAGCATTCAAGTTTCTCTTAATTAGAAGCACATATTTATTTTATAGTATAATTTGGCCAAAAATTTTATAAACCCAATTCACCCTCCCTCTTGAATGGCCATACTTGGGCAATAAGTGGTATCAAAGCAGGTGCTCTATTATTAGTTGTTGACCTAACCGTCAAGAGCTAAAGAACTAGATGATCCAAATGAATTCTTTGTTTAGTGAAGGCTATTCTATTGATAGACCCCCAATGCTTAATGAATCAAATTATTATTATTGGAAAGCATGCATGCGTATCTTCATACAAGCATATGATTATAACTTATGGAGGATCATAGTTGATGGCTCACACACCCCTAAAGTATTAAAAGAGCATGATAAAAAAATAATACAATTAAATGCTAAGGCCTTAAATATACTTTATTGTTCATTAGATATAAATGAGTTCAATCTAAGTTCTTCTTGTATTTTAGCAAAACAAGTTTGGGAGAAATTGGAAATGACTTTTGAGGGAGCCGATCGAAAAGAAGAACCAAGCTTCAAAGAGGATAATCAAGCTCACCCTAGCATATGCCTTATGGCTCATAAGGATGAAAAGAAAAAGAAAAAGAAGAAACAAAAGAAAAAGAAAGCATTGATTAAGGGGGCGCAAAGCAAAGAAGAGAAGAATGAGCAAGAGGAGGAAGGTATAGCAAGTTGTTGCCTCATGGCTCAAAATAACGAGGTTTATCATGAACACTCATCTGAATTTACTTTTAATGAATTATATAAAGCCTTCAATGAGTTAATGGATGAACATAAGAAGGTAAGGCTACAAAATAAAGAACTTAAAAAATATAATCTTTCATTGACTGAACAAAAAGACAAGATTTTAAGTGAAAAAGAAGATATTTTGAAAAATATGAAAACATAGCCAAAGAAAAAATTTTTTGAAATAAATTAAAATTCTAACTAAGAAAAATGATAATATAGTTAAATCTAAAAATTTTTCAGTTAAAGAAAAAGAAAGAATTTTAAAATCAAAAAAATTTATGATTGAAGAAAATCTTAAGTTGAAAGAAGAACTTAATAAACTAAGATTTTCTGCTAAAGAAAAGTTTGAAAAATCTCTTTTAGAAAAAAATGTCAAACTAAAGAAAGAGATTGAAAGCTTGATGATCATAATTGAAAAGTTTACAATTGGGTCTCAAAAGCTTCAAGCCATTTTAAATGATCAAAGAGCTATTTTTGACAAATATGGAATTAGTTATGATTCTATAAGAAAATAAAAGTTTGATAAAAATATGCTCAACAAAGCTTCAACTGAAAATCATTCAATTAAGTGCTTTAAATATAATAAAGTTGGTAATAAAATTTTTGAATGCAACATTAAAAGAAATGGCTAAACTTATATCAAACAAATTTGAATTTCAAAAGGAACCATGAGCTCTAACCTTCATGGATCCAAGATGACTTGGGTATCAAAAACTAGTAAGTGATGTTTGCAGGTACTCCAAGCATCCAATGAAGTGAAACGAGCAAATTTTTATAGATGGATGCTTTGAAAATGAAAGAAGATGGATGATGATGCTTGGTATAATCTAAACTTTTCTTACATTATACCATCGATGCCTCTTTGATTGGTTGATTCTATTGCTTATTTGCTTGAAATAATTTTAGTGTAATTGATTTTGATGTTTGAAAAGAGATAACTATTTAGATTTTAAAAGTTCAATATACTCTTCTCTAAGTATCATGTTATGATATGAATTGAAATTATCTTGGAATTCAACATGATATAATAGCTTCTCCATATCAATTTTTCAATTGATAAACTTAAATTAAAAGATGCTTAATTGGATACGAATATTTTTGAATTGCTAAACATACAAGTAAAACTAAGTTTGATATTCCCAACCAAAATGCTTGATGTGTTAAGTTGCATTGAATTTTAAGTTTATCCTTAAGGATTTGAAATCCCATTGTTAGATCAAAACATAGAGCCAATATCTAGATCCATCTTATTTTAACTTCAATTGATTTTATCCCCCAACTTGAAGAATGTCTTTCATACTTGGTATCAAATTAAATTTAAAATATATTTTTACATTTTTCCTATTATTTTCAAGCAATGAATGTAAAAATTGGTTTTTCTTTAATCTTTAAATGGTACCAAACTTTTAAGAAAATTATTAATTAGTCTAAATTTTTGTTCTATTGATATCATGACAACTTCTAAGCAAATTATTTAATTTAATTTTTAAATAATTAGTATCAAGATAATTATTATTTATTTTAGATTTTAAAGCTCTTGATATGAAAACTTTTGCAATTGCTATCAAATAGTACATCATTATCTTACACTTCAATGCTTTATCTTTTAGCAAAAATAAAAGAATATTTTTATCTCAAATCTAATTTTGCAAAGCTATATTCTTGATGCTACATCATTTGAGATAAATCCAAAAAGTTCATACCTTTTCTAAACTTAATTTTCGGATATTTCATAAGAAAAAGGATGAAATGATCTTTTAAAGAATAATAAAAAATCTATTTATAATTTACCTTGGATGATTTGTCGATATCAATTCAAAATAATTTATCATAATTTAAAATTCTCAAAATGGTTTGAATTTCAGATCAAGTGGTATTAAAAAAAATCTTTGGGCAACAACTTGATAAGAAAAAAATCTTTGGGCAAGTTATTATTTGATTTTATTTTTAAAACTATAAAAAAAATAAAAAAAAGATTAAATGGTGTCATTCTTGTCTTGAACTTTATTGTATTTTTTTTTGGCAAAAGAAAAGAATGTTTTATCTCAAATCTAGTTTTGCATAGCTTATATGATGTCATTTGAGATAAAATCAAAAATTTCAACGATTGATATCAAATAGATCATTATCGTCTTGTATTCTATTACTTTATCTTTGATAAAAAGTAAAAAATATCCTTACATATAATCTAGTCTACATGAATATATTTTTTATACTATATCTTGAGATAAATTATAAGATTGATACATTTATGCTTCAAATTGATTGATACTACTTAAGAAGAGAAAGAGATATTTTCTAAAAAATTAATTTTAGAAATCTTTGTGTATTTATTTTATGATTTTGCTTTTCTTATTTGCTTTACATATTTGCATTAGTAAGTTACTTTTAATTCTGCTTTTACACATTGCTCATTCACCATAAATATTTAAGTTTTTCTCAATTAGAAGCACATATTTATTTTAGAGTATAATTTGGCTAAAAATTTTATAAACCCAATTCACCACCCCCCCTCCCCCATCCTCTTGGGTGGCCATACCTGGGCAACAGAGGGTCATAAGGAACTTTCCTAATGTGGATCTCGACCTTCTAACAGATGAACCCAAAGAAGAAGTCAGACGCTCCAATGCTGTTGCTACCCATCCTGCTGTCGAATCTGCCTCGAATGCTCCCGAACCTATAGCTGAAGCTCCTGAGTCTATTCCTGAGCTTGAAGTTGCAAAGAATGCACCAACCTCGCCTACTTCTATACCAATCAAGATCTAAAACTTTTGACTACTTATACTTTTCTTTTTTTTTTGTTCTTTTTAATGTACTCAAATATTTTATTAATACAATGAAAGTAAACTTCCTTTCTTCATCCTTGTATTGCGATGCTTGTTATTCAGAACTCCTCTAGTAAGCCAAGCCCTGCCCCTTCTTCTCTGACTGATGCCACACCACTACCTGAGGGCATCCCTTTAAAATCTGCTACCAAAAACTTGAAAAAGGAGGTTCATCAATTGAAAAAGAAATTGAAGAAGGTTGAAGGTGAACTTCAAAAGTCGAGAAAAAGCTGCTCAGAGTTAACGATCGAGGTTGCTCGCTTACACCAAGTGCACAAGAAGGATTGTATGGATTATATCAAAAAGAAAAGAGATTTTGAAGTTGAGCTCGAAGAGACCAAAAAGCACGCTAGTGAGAAGACTTGGTCTTTAACAGCCAAAGCTAGCTCTCTTGAAGTTAAGCTCAATGTGGCAAAAGAAAAAATTCTGCTATTGGAAGGGAGCTTGCCATGATCTTCTGAGAAGGTGCAGTATAGTTGGGATTGGTCAAAAAAATTTTTGGCGCTCCAGAAATAACTTTAGGATATCGAAGCTTGGCACAATAGTTATAGAGGGTGTTGGGCAGAAAGAATGTCTAAACTTGAGCATAAGATTAAGGCGGCTAGAGACGAAGTGACTCATCTTCAAAAGTAGTTAGCTGATAGTAAGTAGGCTGGTGTTGATAGAGAGTTTGAGTGACTTGATTTTTTAAGGAATTCCTTCAGTGATCTTTCTGTAGCATATGAAAAGAAGAAGGCCGAACTTCAATAGCTGAAGGTCCAAATAACATATGAGCATCAGACAGTTAAGAATGAGGAGGTTGAGTCGAAGGTCCTGAGAAGATAGCTGCGGGAGTCCAAAGATAATTTCAATGAGTCAATAGACTATTTATGGAGAGTCTACTGAAAAGAAAAGAACTTGAAGAAGAGATCATTAGCTTGAAGCAATCTTTAGCGATAGCGAGAATCAATCGCCCAAAGTTTAAGGATTCTAGGCCCTCTAAAGACTTCATTTATTTTTTCCTTCTCTCATCTTCTTTTTTTTCTTGTAAATGGTCTTGCAGACCTTTGCTTTGTAATGAGCCTCAACTTCAATGAAGCAATGTTTTCTTCAATCTTCATTTCACTTTGTTTGGGTTTGATGTCTATTGATTCCTCTATTTTTCTTGCCTCATCTTTTATCGAAATAATTATTGATAGATGTTCTGCTCCTATCGAAAATCTTCATCCATGTTAGGATGAGGTCCTCCTCCTATCTCTGACATGGTTGGCTTTGTCCCTCTTCCCTCACTAGGATGAGGTCTTCCTCATATTTCTGACAAGATTGGTTTTTACTTCTATCAGGTCAAGGTCTTCCTCCTGCCTTAGGTAACCGAAGGTCTTTATTCATGTCAGGATGAGGTTCTCCTCCTATTCCTGATGTAGTTAGTTCTTGCTCATGTTAGTACGAGATTCTCCTCCTGTTCCTAATAAGATAATTGGGACATAAAAGGTCCATTACCTGGGCCTCTCCCCTCCTCCTGTCTTACATAATCGAAGGTCTTCGCATTGCTCATGTTAGGACGAGGTTCTCCTCTTGTTCCTAATAGGGCAGTAGGGGCACAAAAGAACCATTGACTAGAACTCTTTCCTCCTCCTATCTTACATAATCGAAGGTCTTAGCTTTGCTCATGATAGGACGAGGTTCTTCTTGCAGGTGGTGTGGTGCTCCCAAGCCTTGGGAGGCCATGGGCAGAGCCAGCGTGAGGGCTCCGGGGAGGCTAGGATAGGTGTGGTCCTAGGGCTAGGACATAAGTTGTCTTAGGGTGGAGGCGGCATGTAGCTCTCCACGGGCTTGAGGTTCATGTATTGAGGGCCAAAAGGAGTTTGGTTGATGCTTCGAAGATCTGAGATTCAAGGTAGAGCAAGAAACCAAAGTTGGAGAATCAAGAGTGCAGAAAGGATATATTCTATAGGCTAGCCAACTCAGTCCAAAACTAGATTGGCTAAGTCTCAAAGCATAGGCAAAATAGAAAGATCGAATTTTTGGACTGCAGGCACGGCACAGAATTCTGCCGGCTCAGTTTTAGATGGAGCCGACCTAGGAAAACTTAGCCGGCTCAATGCTGAGACTGAGCCGGCTCAGTGCGCGGAAAGAGTTACACGATGGTCTATTTTAGGCTAGGGTCTGGGTTGATCCTGGGGGTCTTAAGACCTGATTTGAGAGGTCTCAAGAGGGCTAATTCAAGTATGGGTTTGGATTAGATCCAGGGGATGAGAGCATGTGAGACTTGGGCTCGGTGAGTGCTTTCATGTATTGGGTTAGCCTAAGGGAGTTTTTAAGCTGGGGTTTATTAGCATTCATGTGGAAACTCTAGGGTATATAAATCAGAACATTGTAACTTTTAGAAGAGAAGGGAATATAATTGAGCTTTTCTCCCTAACTCTCTTCTCTCTTCTCTCTAGTTCCAACACCAAAATCCTAGCTTCTCTCATCTTTCTCAGATCTTCTTCAATTTGCTAGATTAACACCCAGGTTCATACAAGAGATCAGATCTACGGCTATGGCTTCGAGCAGCCGTAGGAACAATAATTGGTATCAGAGTCCAGTTAACCATGAAGGAAGAAGAAGATCAGTTTTTAGAAGAGATCAATAATGAGATTTAGATCTAAAGGCTTTCTCCAGACTTGGTGAGGAAGGAAGAGATCACAAGGCTGTTGTCCATCAGCCCTAGTCAAGGTATTTCTCAAATCTATCTATTTATTATTATTTGATTTGGATTGATCATAGAAAATAATGGGTTGAAGGTAGGATTAGAGAAGTTTGATGGAAAGAAAGTTTCACGATGTGGATGATAAGGGTGGAGGATTTGCTGGTTCAGATTAGGTTGGATTCGACCTTAGAAGATAGGTCGGAGGAGATCATAGACAAAGAGTGGGTATCCTTGTAGAAAAAGGCGTGTGCCACAATTAGGGCTTGTTTGGTGGATGAGATTTTGTATGGTGTGTTGGAGGAGAGAACACCCAAGGGATTATTGTCGATGTTGCAGTAGTTGTACATGGGGAAGAACATGTGCAATAGGTTGATGGTGAAGAAGCAACTATATAGCCTTCGAACGTAGGAGGCAAGGATGTTGCGGGGCATATTCAGCAGTTCGGTCGGATGAGCATGGACTTGCTCAATATAGGGGTCGATTTAGAAGAGGAGGACAAGAGTCTATTATTGCTATGTTTGCTACCTGGGAGCTTCGATCTGTTAGTGACAACTTTGCTGTATGGTAAGGAGACACTGGTGTATGAGAAGATCGTATCAGTACTCAGGTACAACGAGTAGCAGGAATGGATGACGAAGAGGGAGGTCTTCCTGGAGAGTCTTATGGTTTTAGAGAAGCACAAGAAAGGAAAGAATAAGGGTGAAAAGAGGGGCAGCAAGGGATCCAAGAGATGCTTCAAGTGCGTAGAAGCAGGACACTTTAAGCTGGAATGTCCGCTTTGGAAGAAGTGCAAGGGAGGAAAAAGCTCGGATTCCATCAGTACAGTCACTGAAAGTGAAGATTCGGATGAAATCTTGATGGTCTCAAAAGAGCCCACAGGGTGTGGTGTATCTAAGATGGTTTTGGATAGGTCTGCAGAGTGCAGAGGATCTGATGGGATAGCGACGGTGTTCAAGGTACAGCGGTAGGCCCAATAGTGCAGCATTGGGTGGTTGGCCTCGGAGGACTCGGAGACAGAGTTGGCTTCTGCAGCATCAGGAGGACTTCAACTCCAGATGGAGCATCGGGTAGAGGTGGCTTCATGGGTGGAGGAAGTGTTAGATATATGTGCCCTAGAAGCCAGAATTGGCTAATACTTGTAATATACATGTAAGGACAAAATTATAATTTTGATTATAAATAATAAAATAGATTATTTTCTATCATAATGTGTATTTAAAAGTGTCTGTGATACATCCCTTGAGTTAATAATAATGATAGTTCATATTTTCAAGAGTTGAAAATTTAAAACATGAATTTTCATTATTAACTCATAAAATGCTCCCGATTGTATGATCATCATGAGGATGGTGATTGATCTGAAAGGTTGGTGTACGATCGTTTCTTTAGGATAGATGAGTCTTGAGTCTATGGTGTAAAGACACTGGAGTGAGAGTACAGGTACTCATTAGAAAATGAGGGCATTGAGCATGACCACCTCGAGCAGTCATGAGGATGTCTACCTTCTCGTCGATGACTGGCTCAAAGCTATACGGGTATGTCTGATCCTTTGACCTATGGTGCATCACCAATTTACCTTGAGGGTGTTATAGTTTGACTGTACCATAACTTGGTCTCCTAGCCATTCAGAATCTTGAGGTGTATATTAGCTATAGCATGTTCATTATAGGAATTGATTGCATCGATATGGGATTTATCTACCTCAGTAGATGAGGAGCAGTCCTATGATAATCATGAGAATCAAGTCCATAAGCCCATGGCCATGGTAGAGTGAAATAATAGAAAGAGTTTCTATTATGGTTTTCACATTAGACTTGAATCGAATGATTAATTTATATGATGAAAATTAGGGTTTGACGAGATCATCTTAATCCTAATTCGATCGGAGCTCAAGATAGAGAAAATTAATTACACAGGTAACTACACCAAGAGGTTCAATTTTAGCTCTGATGGGATGCCACTATATGCTACTAGGTGTTACTGATGGATTTTGGGAGCAATTAGAATGATTTGGATGATTGATCATACTAGTTGTTTGAATCAGAAAAGTTTTGATCCATCGAAAGATATTTTGATGATGTCGATGATAGAGATCGTGACGTATCCCATTACCATATGAAACTAAACCTAACTAGATCACACAAATAAGAATTTGGATCTGGACATCATCAATTGGACTAAACAAGTTCAATTGATTTGAATAAGATTCAATTAGGTTCAAGGAAATTATGCTAGCACATGATTGAGCCAAATATTCTCCTTCAACAATCATTAAAGCTTATCTCGACTGAGCCAAATATGTTTGGAGTCACTTAGGAACCTTTACTTGGTCTGACTGGAGCTTGTCTAGGTTAGAAAAAGGTTGTCTTAATTTATGAGATAAATTTGAGACAGCACCTGCCATTTTTTGTCACTTGCTAAATCTTGTCTTTTGACTTTGATCAAATGTTGACCTTTGACACTTAGACATCTGCCCATGTGTCATGCACCCATAGAAGAGAACATGGGGGTTTGTCCTCCTACTAAAAGGTAGAAAGGGAGGGGGTGCATGCCTAGGGAGATGTGCACCCCATAAGGATTGCGCCTAGAGTCCCAAATAGATTGGACTCCAAGTTGCTTCATGGTTTCAACTTGGGTGACACCAAAGAGTCCTCTTTGACCAGTCATGGCACCACCTAAGGAGTTTTATGAGGGACTCTAATCTTATTGGATTAGGTGATGTCATCCCACCAATCAGATTTAGATCTGATTGCACAAAGAGCCATGATTAGTCGGGAAGATGTGGCACTGCATGGCGCAGTAGGATCTGTATAAACCCAGTCTGTGCCTAGAATCAAGAGGTTCTACCCTTTTCTCATCCCACAAGGCTTCTCTCCCACCATCTCCATGCCACCTTTAGGTTTTCTCTCTCCTATCCACATCCAATAGTTTTTGGATGCAAGTTTGGTGCGATCCGAGCAAGAGAAAGACAACGGAAAAGGAAAAAGGCAGCACTATTGCAAGAGACAACGACTGATCTTCAAAAGCCATTTTGAAGATCTTCAAGATCAGATTCAGATCTAATTTTTGGAAGATAGATTGAGAAGGAGAAGATCTCTAGGTCTTGCCTGAGTGGATACCGGTAGAGGCTAGGTGCTTGCGTGGCTATATCCAGAACCTTAGGCAAACATCGGGATCATCATAGGATAATAGGATTATGCATAACAAGATATAATTAAATTAGATTTAATTTATTTAATTTTATTTTATTTTATTAGATTCACAAAATTAGATTTGAAGAGTTTTAAATTTATTTTGGATCTAAGAGAAATTTTTTTTTGAAATATCCCTCTTGATCCAATCAGATCTGAACGAACCTAACCCGAGAAATCCTTCAACTGGTATGAGAGCAGGTTGTCATAATTAATTATATCTAATTTTAATATATTTTTGATCTAATAATTAGATAATTTTAGATGTCACTTGAGATATGATTAGATTTAAAATTAAAAAATTAAAATTAAATAATTTAGATCTAAGATGTATGAGATGCATGACTAGACTAGGAATAGAATTATTCTATATGTAGTCTAACATCATCATAATTTTAATTTGATTAATAATAATTTTTAAATTTATTTATTTATTATTTTTTAATATTATAAATATTATAATTAGATCTAAAAAATAGAAAATAAATTTATTTAATTTTGTTCATATGAGATATGATTGATGCATGTTTAGACTAGTTGTAGAATAGATCTATAAAGTTATCTTGAATAAATTTAATTTGACATGATCAAATTTAAATTTTATCTTTTAGATGTTTATGAGATAATTTAGATCCAAAAATATGCATGATATGATATATGAGATGTATACAAAACATATTTTCAAGTTAGATCAATTTCTTTTTATATGTGATATATGATGTGTTAGGAATACGCGCTCTTTCCACATGGATCAGCATGGCCATCGATGATTAGCCAAGTAATCAAAGAAGTACTTCTTAGAGAGCTCTGTGAAAGTACGATCAAATAAATCAAGGAATAGAGAAGAAGAGAAGAAGAGATTTTTGGAAGAAAAGAGCTTTTATTCAATATATTTCAGCACTCTTACAACCTTGATCTGTTTTCAATATATATACTTAACAATGGATCAAGCCCAAGCTCATAGAAAAACTCTCCAAATCCAAACAATCCACGTACATAAAATAATAACCCATGAAAACTGAGCTGACCCAGTTTTAGATTGAGCTGGCTAACCTACGACTGGGTCAGCTCAGTCCCAGACTGAGCCAACCCAGTTGTGTACCATGCCAATAGTCCAAAAATATTGCTCTCCATCTAAATTTTTCTTTGAGATCTAGCTGATCCAGTCCTGGACTGAGCCGACCCAGTTTCCAACTGAGCCGGCTCAGTCTCAGAGTGAGCCAGCCTAGTTTCTGAACTTTACTATTGAGATTGATTCTTCTTCTAGTTCGCTCCCGTCTTCCCATGACCTCTCTTCTCATATTTCTGAGACTTAGGAGTGCCACATTTGAGCTCACATTCTCCACCTTGGTGCTTCCAAGTTCTTGTGAACTCATCTCTTCTCAACAGACCCATCTATGCCACACATCTCTAAAAGCTATCTTTGGAGAGTACCTTCGTGAGTATATCAGACTGATTCTCCTTGGTATGGATCTTCATCAGTTCCACTTCACCTTCCTCCACTAGCTCTCTAATCCTATGGAATCTCACATCTATATGCTTTGTGCGCGCATGATAGACTAGGTTCTATGCCAACAATAGAGCACTCTGACTATCACTGAATAGTGTAACCTTGCTCTGCTCTACATCCAACTCATCAATCAGCCTCCTAAGCCAAAGGGCTTCCTTTGCTGCCTCCGTTATCCTAATGTACTCGGCCTCTGTGGTAGACAAGGCTGTGATTGGCTGAAGGATTGATCTCCAAGACACCAATCCACCATATACGCAAAAAAGATATTCAGTAGTAGACCTCCTTGTATCAAGATCACTAGCATAATTTGCATCAACAAATCCTTTCAGAGGACCTGAACCTTCACACATCTTCACAAATTGTTATTCAAATCCTCTCGGCTATCCACCAAACATCAAACCATAATCCCTTGTTCTATACATATATCTCAATATCCATTTCAATGCCTTTTAGTATTCATTCCTAGGGTTAGCCATGTATCTACTAACCGTGCTCACAGCATGTGCTATATCTAGTCTACAGCACACCATAGTGTACATCACACTACCTACAACATTTGCATAAGGGACTCATTTCATATACTCTCTCTCCTCTTCTGACTGGGGGCAAGTAACTTGGAGGGAGACATATGGCTCGGCAATGGCGTCTTTGTAGGTTTGGCCTTCTCTATTCCAAACCTCTTCAGAACCTTCTGGACATATTTTTCTTATGACAAATGGAGTACTCCTTTACACCTATCTCTGCAAATCTCCATTCCAAGGATTTTCTCAGCTGGACCCAAATCTTTCATCTTAAATTCAGATGATAATGCCCTTTTCAACCTTTTCACAGCATCCATGCTTCTATTGGCTATGAGCATATCATCTACATACAATAATAGATACAGCGCATCCTCCTTATCTACATCCTCGACGTAGACACAGGAATCATGTTTACATCTGCTGAAACTCAGGCTCAAGACAAAGCTATCAAACCTTCGATACCACTGATGAGGGGATTGTTTCAAGCCATAGAAAGACTTCCTGAGTAAACACACCTTTTCTTCCTGTCCCATCTCCATGAAATCATCTAGCTGCTTCATGTAGATTCTTTTCTCCAAAGTTCCATGAAGGAAGGCTGTCTTCACATCCATCTGTTTCAATTTCATGTTATGTTGTACCACCAGTGACAGCAAAACTCGAATAGATGTATGACGCACCATAGGAGAGAAAATTTCTATATAGTTAGTTCCTTCACTTTGCTACCAGCCTTGCTTTGAATCTGACTCCACCTTGTTCTAAAGGTGCTTCTTTCTTTGTGAACACCCACTTTGAGCCAATAGATCGAGAACCCTTTGGAAGATCCACCAGCTGCCATGTCTAATTCTTCTTAAGTGATTCCATCTCCTCTATCATGGCCTGTATCCATGAATCATGATCCTCACTCTCCATGACCTCTACATAATTCTCTGGATCTCCATTAGCAGTGATAAGTGCATAGGAGACAATCTCATCAATGCCATATCCGACTGGTCTCCTAATAGTATGCTAGGGCTTGTGCAAAGCTACTCCCACTGGCACATCTCTTCCTGATGTTTATGGCTGCTCCTGCATATCTGTCTGAACTACCGACCCTTCATGCTGATTTTCAATCTTAGACAATACTTTTTTGCCCAGCTCCACCTCAATAGGAACACTCCTGTAAGTGGATGTAACCTACATGCCATCATTCTCTGACTGGCCACCACTGTTCACATTTGTTTCTCTAGTTTCATCTATCCCAGACCTCCTCAAGATGCTTTTCTCATTAAAGATAATATCCCTGTTGATCACTGACTTCAATGCCTAAGAGTCCCACAATAGGTATCCGTTGACTCCTTTTGGATACCCTATGAATGTCATCTTTTGAGATTTCGGATCCAATTTGCTCCTTTCGATTGCCTCCACATGTGCATAGGCTGTGCAACCAAAGACTTTCATTTGGCCAAGCTCCACCTTCTTCCAACACTAGATCTCTTCTAGAATGCCTCCATTTAGCTTATAATGAGGGGTCCTATTCATAAGAAAACAAGCAAAAATTAGAGCATCACCACAAAAGGACTTTGGGAGTGATGTCTGCAGCCTCAAACTCTATGCCTTCTCGATTAGTGTTCGGTTCATCCTATCCACGACACCATTCTGTTGGGGAGTCATCCTCACCGTGTAATAGCGTTTGATGCCATTTTCCTCACAGTACCTCTTGAACTCTAGGCTAGCATACTCCCCTCCATTGTCCAACCTCAGACACTACCTATCTCCCTGACTCCTTCTCTACTTCAGCTCTCCAGGCTCTGAACTGGGCAAACACCTCTGATTTTTCTCTGATTAGAAAAACCCATACCTTCCTTGAGAAATCATCAATAAAAGTAACAAAGTATTTTGCCCCACCTCTAGCTGATATAGGAGCTGGTCCCCATACATCTGAGTGCACTAAATCCAGTACTTCCTTGCTGCGCTTGGTACTTCTAGCAAACTTTATCCTATGCTATTTGCCAAAGATACATGGCTCGTAAAGATCTATGCCCTCCTTCTTCAGGGTTAGGATCATACCTCTTCTGCTTAGTTCTGTGAGCCCACGACCACTCATATGATCCATTCGATAGTGCCACAACTGATATAAAATCTGCTCCTTCTGTGCCGCTTCTAGCACTTCTGCACTATCATTTACCACTGAGCCTTCCATTCTATAAAGATTGTTGCGCAGTCTTCTATCTCTCATCACCATCAAAGCTCTCTTAAAAATTTTTAGACATCCACTCCCAACCTGGCTACTAAAAGTATAATCCTACTCCTTCAAGTAGCCTAAAGAAATCAAATTCTTTTTCAACTCTGGTACATGCCTGATATTTGATAATGTACGAATGATTCCATCATACATCCTCACTCTGATAGAGCCAATTTTAGCTACTTTGCATGGATGATCATCTCCAAGGCTGATACTTCCATTATCTTTCTTCTGGTAGATAGCAAACCACTTCCGATGAGAATTATAGTGGTGCGAGCATGCTAAATCTAATATCCACATAGTATCACACTATATGGATCCATCTGATACAACTAGCAGGTCTTCTCCACTGCTTACAGAAGCTGTATCACGTCCCTTGCTGGCCTTCCCTTTTTCTAATCTCAAAAGGGGATAATCTCTCCTTAGGTGTCTAGGCTGATGATATTTATAATATTTCAATATCATCTTCCTCTGATCGTGAGACTTTAACCTACCTTTGAATTTCCCTCTTGTCTTCTCCTTTGATCTTCCCTATCTTTCGTTCACAGCCAAGATCTCAGACATAGGGTCTTCCTTGCAGATCTTCTTTCTTTGTTCATTTGATCTGAGCACACCAACAATCTCTTCATAGTTTAGGATCTCTTTTTCATAAACTAGAGTTGTTATGAGACCATCATACGAACCTGAAAGAGAACATAATAGCAGCAATGCTCGATCCTCCTCGTTGATCTTCACATCCAAACTCATCACCTCAAAACATGCCTAATTGAACGTTTGGATATGTGCAACAAGATCTCTGCCTTCGGGCATCCTCAGACTATACAGCTATTTCTTCAACCATAGCTTGTTCATCATGTTCTTCCCCATGTATGTGTTCTCCAATCTCTCACAAAGCCCCTTTGCTGTAGTGTCTATGCAAACCTCAGGCAAAACCTGATCAGCCAAGCACATCCAGATTGTGCTAAAAGCAATTTCCTTCAGCTCTTTCCAATCCTCAGCACTGATCTTTTCTGATCTTTCTTTTGTCAAGACCTTGTAGATCCTCTACTGAACCAACAAGTCCTTTACTCTTTGCTGCCATAGGATAAAGTTTTTCTTACCGTCGAACTTCTCAAAATCCACCTTGAATTCATTTGATTTCATGAGTTCAAACAAGTCAAGAATAGATCTTAGAGATCCTTCATGATCACACACCAGTAAAACTAACCTTCACAGAAGATCTAACTAGCCCTAGATCCTCTTTCCAAACTTATGTACCACTGTTCCTTCGTATAAACAATCTCCACCTCAATCTAGAGACAACAATGAAGCAAACTAGAAGTTTTAGGATAAAACCTGGTGCAACAGATCCTGGATGTAGTAAATCCTAGGTGTCTTCCTTCCTTCCATGAAACACCACTCTGATACCAAATGTTGGAAATACGCGCTCTTCCCACATGGATCGGTGTGGCCGTCGATGATTAGCCAAGCATTCAAAGAAGTACTTCTTAGAGATCTCAATGAAAGCACGATCAAATAAATCAAGGAATAGAGAAGAAGATATTTCTGAGAGAAAAGAGCTTTTATTCAGTATACTTCTGCACTCTTACAATCTTGACCTATTTTCAGTATATATACTTTATAAAAGTCAAGCCCAAGCTCATAGAAAAACTCTTCAAATCCAAACAACCCACGTACATAAAATAATAACCCATAAAAATTGAGTCGGCCCAGTTTTAGACTGAGTCGGCTAACCTATGATTGGGTCGGCTCAGTCTCCTAGTTTTAGACTGAGTCAACTAACCTATGACTGGGTCGGCTTAATCTGGGACTGAGCCGACCAAGTTGTGTACCATGCTAATAGTCCAAAAATGCTACTCTCTATCTAAATTTTTCTTTGAGACCTAGCTGACCCAATCCTGGACTGAGCCGACCCAATCCTGGACTGGGTCGGCTCAGTCTCAAAGTGAGCCAACCCAGTTTCTGAACTTTACTATTGAGACTAATTCTTCTTCCGAGATTGGGTCGGCTCAGTCTCAGAGTGAGCCAGCCCAGTTTCTAAACTTTACTATTGAGACTAATTCTTCTTCCGACTCGCTCCCATCTTCCTATGACCTATCTTCTCATATTTTCAAGACTTGGGTGTGCCACTTCTGAGCTCACATGATGTAGATCTAACTAGTTTTGTAGAGTCATCATGTTTTTGATTAAGGCATTTCCTTTGGCCGTCCAGTCATAAGAACAAAAAAGGATTTAAAGGCCCTCTCCTCCCATTCGATGGGATGTTCTTATGATGTGTAGGGGTGCTGCCCATTCATCCTTAATCAAAAATTAAAAACTTATTTTCTACAAAATCCTAGATCCTGAAATCCTAAGATTTTATTTACATATCTTTTTTATGAATCCTAAACTTAATTAAGAATTAAGATTATGAAATATATTAGATCTAAAATTAAGAATTTTTAGATCTAAGACATATTTATAAAATTGAGTTCAGGCTTGGGTGGCTCAATTAGGTCTAGCAATTGATCAAATCGAATCAAGAGTCGATTAGATAGGATCAAGAGTGCTTAAATTGATCAGCCTAATAGGATTTAGTCTGGGTCAAGGTCGAGTCACATGAGTGATCGATCAAGTTAAGACCTAATTAGGCTTAGTGGTTAGAGTCTGAATTGTAGGCTAATCTGATTAATTCTGGCTTAATAATTTGCTATCTAAGATAAGTTAGGCAGATATGATCGACTGATTTTTAATTAGGAGCTACTTGACTCGAATGCATTCTTGTTGAGTTAATGGCATATCCCTTCCATCGGTCTCACTTACTAGGCCATATTTGTTGACTTAGTCCTGTTCTAAGATGGCTAATGATCCGAGCTAACCCATGCCACTAGATTAGTTATAATGGTAATGACTATGTCAAGTCAAGTTTAATGAGACTTAAATCAAATCTCCCTAAGAAAAAATTAAGTCTAAGGTCTTCCACCATTGTAGATATACAGGCCCTTTCCGAGATTGATTGTTCTCGACTGATCACAGTGGTTTAGTTGCATTGAAAAGATGCAACCATGTCTGTTAAGCATTGGATGCTATGGGCTAGAGGATGGATCGGGCTCAATATTTTAGATACGGTAAGAGACCCAATTAGAAATCCAATCTGTGCAAATGATGGGTCTGACTTAACTAAGAAGTGGATCAATATTTTAGGCATGGTGAGATTCATAAATTAGAGACCAAGTCTGGATGCACCATGATTAGGGAATCATTGGATAAGAGTTGTTCATTCATTGGCTAACCCATCACTAATAACTGTTAGGTGAGGTGATGAGTCAGTTGGTGGGACTGCACTAGCCACTAAAAATCATTAATCATGGAGTTTTTTTGCATCTCTACAGAGAATGTAGGGATCCAAAGAAAATAGTGGGAGATAATTTATTTAAAAATCATACTCCTAAATAAATTGATCAAGTCTTAATTATAAAATCTAATTAAAAACTTTGACTCTTTACAGAAAAAAAAAATATCTGCATCCAATCCACTAGCTCATATCTTGGACACCCATGGACTGACCAGACCCAATTACAAGGATTGACTCCAAAACTTCAAAATCATTTTGAATTCTGAGAAGTTAACTCATGTATTAGACCAGGATCTCCCCACCTTACCAGCCCACCATCCACTAAATAGAGAGCATCTCTTAATAAATGGATGGATGAAGATAATAGGGTCAGATACTACATGATGGGCTCAATGTCTGATGAGCTTCAGCACCAACATGAAGATATCAAGACTGTCTGCCAAATGTTGACTCACTTGCAAGAATTATTTGGTGAACAGAGTTGCACAACCAAATATCAGGACACTAAATGATTTTTTAAGGCTAAAATATGTGATGGACAGTCAATCCAAGATCATTGTCTAATAATGATCAAGAACATAGAAGAGCTTGAGAAGCTTGGAGTGAAGTTAGACCAGGATCTACAGAATGATATAATTCTGCAATCCTTGACTGATGCATATGGGCAGTTCATCATGAACTACTATATGCATAAACTTCAGAATACTTTGGCCGAACTTATAAATATGCTGGTTACTTCTGAGCTTTCTATGAAAGGTTCTAAAGGCTTAGTACTTGCTATGGAACAGACTTCTTTTAAGAGAATATTTTTTGGAAAGAAGAAGTCTGTGAAAAGATAGATGGTGGAAGGTGAAAAGAAAAAGAAGGCAGAGCTGAAGAAGAAGACTGCTGACAAAGAAAAGTATTTTCATTGTAATATTGACGGCCACTGAAAGTGGAACTGCCCTACATACCTAGCCACCCTAAATAATAAGAAGGAGATAGATCTTTCTGAAGTTATGCTTGTTATTGAATCTAACCTTATGATTTCTTCAACATCTAGTTGGGTGCTTGACTCTGGTTCTAGTGCTCATTTGTGCACTTGCATACAAGGTCTTGAGGATAGCAGGAGGCTAAGGGATGGTGAGATGATCCTATGCATTGAAAATAGAGCAAGGATTGCTGCTATAGCTGTGGAAACCTACCCTCTTCGATTACCGTCTAGATTAGATTTAGTACTTAGGGATTGTTATTATGTGCCTGCCGTAAGCAGGAATTTGATTTCTATTTCATGTTTCGCACAAGAAGGCTATGCAATTAGTTTTCTTAAGGACCACTGTAATATACTTTATGGAAGAAATAAAATTGCAAGTTGTTTTTTCATTAACGATCTCTACCAATTACATATTGATGTATCTATCTTTAATATCGAGCAAAATGTGAATGCCGTAAAATGACCTAGGGATAGTCTAAATGATAGGTATCTATGGCACCTAAGGCTAGGTCATATAGGAGAAGATAGGGTTAACAAATTGGAGAAAATTAGGCTATTGAGTCCATTAACCTCCGAGCCATATCCAATTTGTGAATCATGTCTTCATGGCAAAATGACTAAGCTCCTCTTTGTAGGACATGGGGAAAGGGCCACAGATCTACTAGCCCTAGTACATACTGATGTGTGCAGCCCATTTGATGTGCCGACTAAAGGTAACTTTGATTACTTCATAATCTTTATCGATGATTTATCTCAATATGGGTAAGTGTATCTTATGAGACATAAGTCCGAAGCTTTTAAAAAGTTCAAGAAATTTAGACATGAAGTCAAAAAATAAATTAGAAAATCTATTAAGATTCTTCAATCAGATCAAGGAGGTGAATACCTTAGTTAGAAATTTTTAGACTATCTCAAGCAAAATGGCATAGTCTCTCAATAGACTCCACCTGAAATACCTCAACTCAATAAAATTTTAGAATGAAGAAATTGGATCCTATTAGATATGGTCCGATCCATGATCAGCTTCACAGACCTTCCTGATTTTCTTTGAGGACATAGTCTGTTAACTGCTATATACTTACTGAATAGGGTTTTCTCTAAAATCATTCCTACCACACCATATAAGATGTGGCATGGTAAGAAATCAAGTCTGAGTCATCTTAGAATTTGGGGTTGTTCGGCTCATGTCAAAAGATAACGAGTGGATAAGTTAGACTATAGGTCCTTTAGAGTTTGATTTATAGGATATCCTAAAGAATCTTTAGAATATTATTTCTATATTCTAGAAGACCATAATGTGGTTATGAGTCGGCATGCCATCTTTCTTAAAAAATAATTTATTCAAGATAACGGCATTGGGAAGCATATCAAGCTAGAGGAGAAAGTCTCCCAAGAGCAACGTGCTAAGGACACCATGGAACCAAATCAGGTTGAGCTAATACAATCACTACCTCCACCTCGTAGATTGGAAAGGATTTCTCATCCCCCTGAGAGGTACTTAGGTACTATTTTAGAGGAAGTAGAGGAAATATTTCTCATAGGTAATGGGGTTCATGATGATCCCAAAACCTATGACAAGGCAATATCGGATATTGACTCCGAGAAATGGTTAGAGGCAATGAAGTTAGAAATTAGCTTAATGTACTCAAACCAAGTCTGGACGTTGGTAGATCAACGAGAGGATATAGTACCTATTGGATGTAAATGGATCTACAAGAGAAAGATTGGTGCAGATAGAAATATGGAGACATTCAAAGCTAGATTAGTGGCAAAAGGTTATAGTCAGCACGAAGGCATTGACTATCAGGATACCTTTTTGCCAATAGCTATACTAAAATTCATCCATACATTGCTTGCTATTGCAGCTTATTTTGATTATGAAATATGGCAAATGGACATGAAAACAGCATTCCTAAATAGATACCTTGAGGAAGATATCTATATGGAACAACCACTAGGTTTCATATCTAGTGATGTTGATCACAAAGTAAGCAAGCTGCAAAGTTTCATATGTGGACTTAAGCAAGCATCTTGGAGCTGGAATACTCGTTTTAATGATGTGATCAAATTATTTGATTTCATCAAAAATGAGGAGGAACTATGTGTTTTCAAAAAGATCAGTGAGAGCGTTATTGTCTTTCTCATACTGTACGTAGATGATATCCTCCTTATTGGAAATGATATTCCCATGTTAATCATAGTTAAAATGTGGTTATCTAAAGAATTCTCCATGAAAGACCTAGGAGAAGCATCCTTCATTCTAGGAATCAAAGTCTATGAGATAAACCGAATAGGATGCTAAGTCTTTCATAGAAGATGTACATAGAGGAAGTGTTAAAGGGGTTTAGCATGGAAAACTCTAAGAGGGGATTGGTACCCTTCAGACATGGCATTCATCTCTCCAAGAAAATATGTCCCAACATACCAGAGGAGATTGAATGCATGAGCAAGATCCCTTATGCTTCAGCAATAGGGAGCCTCATGTGTGCCATGTTATGTACACGACCTGATATAGCCCTTATTGTGAGTATCACGAGTAGATATCATTCGAATCCAGTTGAAGAATACTGAACTTTTGTGAAATGTATCCTTAAGTACTTAAGAAGAACTAAGGATATGTTGTTGGTTTTTGGTAATGGAGAACTCCAAGTCTAGGAATATACAGACTCAAATTTTATGTCCGACATAGATGATCGAAAGTCAACATCTGAGAGTCTGTTTGTATATAATGGTGGTGCTGTCAGTTGAAAAAGTTTCAAGCAAACAGTGATAGCAGATTCCACCATGGAAGCATAATACATTGCTACATCAGAAACTATGAAGGAGGCATTCTGGAACAAAAAATTTGCTGCAGAGATCGAAGTGATGCCATCGGATGCCATTTCTCTATACTGCGATAACAATGGCGCCATAGCCTTTGCTAAGGAGCCAAGGTCTCATCAAAAATTCAATCACATCGAGCGGCGATATCATCTCATCCATGATTACCTCGAGAAAGGTTTTATCGAGGTCAAGAGAGTCGACTCCGCATACAATGTGGCAGACCCACTCACAAAGCTGTTGGGCTAGCAGAAGATCAAAACCCATCTTGAGAAGATGGGACTTAGATTTGTAGCTAATTGGCTTTAGGTCAAGTGAGAGTTTGTTAGATATATGTGCCCTAAAAGTCAGAATTGGCTGATACTTGTAATGCACATCTAAGGACAAAATTATAATTTTAACTATAGATAATAAAATGGATTATTTTCTATCATAATGTATATTTGAAAGTATCTATGATACATCCCTTGAGTTAATGGTAATGATAGTTCATATTTTCAAGAGTTGAAAATTTAAGACATGAATTTTCATTATTAACTCATAAAATGCTTCCGATTGTAGGATCATCATGAGGATGGTGATTGATCCAGAAGGTTGGTGTACGAATCGCTTCTTTATAGGATAGATGAGTCTTGAGTCTATGGTGTAGAGACACCAGAGCGAGAGTACAGGTACTCATTAGAGAATGAGGGCACTGAGCGTGACCACCTCGAGCAGTCATAAGGAAGTCTACCTTCTCGTCGATGACTGGCTCGAAGCTGTAGTGGTGTGTCTGAGTTCTTTGATCTGAGGTGCATCGATAGTTCACCTTGAGGGTGTTATAGTTTGACTACACCATAACTCGATCTCCTAGCCATTCGGAAATCCTTGAGGTGTATGTTGGCTATAGCATGTTCATTGTAGGAATTGGATTGCACCAATAGGGATCTATCTACCTCGATAGATGAGGAGCAGCCCTATGATGATCATGAGAATCAAGTCCATAAGCCCATGGCCATGGTAGAGTGAAATAATAGAAAGAGTTTCTATTAAGGGTTTTCACATTAGACTTGAATCAAATGATTAATTCATATGACGAAAATTAGGGTTTGACGAGATCACCTTAACCCTAATCCAATTGGAACACAAGATAGAGAAACTTAGTCACACAGGTAACTACACTAAGAGGTTTATTTTTAGTTTTGATGGGTTGCCACCATATGCTGTTAGGTGTCACTGGTAGATTTTGGGAGCAATTAAAATGATTTGGATGATCGATCATACTAGTTATTTGAATCAAAGAAGTTCTGATCTATCGAAAGGTGTTTCGATGATGTTGATAATAGAGATTGTGATGTATCCCATTACCATACAGAATTGAGTCTAACTAGGTCACACAAATAAGGGTTTGGATCTGGATATGATCAATTGGACTAACCCAGTTCAATTGATTTGAATAAGATTCAATTAGGTTCAAGAAAATTATGCTAGCACATGATTGAGCCTAATGTTCTCCTTCAACAATCATTAATGCTTGTCTTGATTGAGCCAAATATGTTTGGGCTCACTCAGAAATCTTTACTTAGTCTGATTGGAGCTTGTCCAGGTCAGAAAAGAGTTATCTTAATTTATGAGATAAATTTGAAACAATATCTGTCATTTTTCGTCACCTGCTAAATCTTATCTTTTAACTTTGGTCAAATATTGACCTTTGACACTTGGACATCTACCCATGTGTCTTGCACCCATAGGAGAGAACATGGTGGTTTGCCCCCTTACTAAAATGTAGAAAGGGAGGGGGCACACACCTAGGGAGGCATGCACCCCATGAGGATCATGCCTGGAGTCCCAAATATATGGGACTCCAGGTTGCTTCATGTTTTCAACTTGGGTGGCACCAAAGAGTCCTCTTTGACTAGTCTTGGCACTATCTAAGGATGTTTATGAGGGACTCTAATTTGATTGGATCAGATAATATCATTCCATCAATCAGATTTAGATTTGATTGCATAAAGAGCTGTGATTGGCCGAGATGATGTGGTACTGCATGGTGCAGCAGGGTCTATATAAACCTTGTTTGTGCCTACAATCAAGAGGTTCTACCCTTTGCCCATGCCACAAGGCATCACTCCCTCCCTCTCCATGCCACCTTTAGATCCTCTCTCTCCTATCCACGTCCAAGAGTTTTTGGATGCAAGTTTGGTGCGATTCGAGCAAGAGAAAGACGACAGGAAAGGAAGAAGGTAGTACTGCTACAAGAGACAACAACTGATCTTCAAAATCCATTTTGAAGATCTTCAAGATCAGATCCAAATCTAATTTTTAGAGGATAGATTGAGAAGGAGAAGATCTCTAGATCCTTCCCGAGTGAATATCGATAGAGGCCAAGCGTTTGCGTGGATACATCCAGAACCTCAAGCAAATATCGGGATCATCATAGGATAATAGGATTATCCATAACAACATATAATTAAATTAGATTAAATTAAATTTAATTTATTTTATTTTATCAGATCGATAAAATTAGATCTGAAGAGTCTCAGATCTATTTTGGATCTAAGAGGAAAAAAATTTTGAAATATCCCTCTTGATCCAATCAAATCTGATCCAAAAAATAGGATTTTTTTCTTCAGAAAGCTGTGACATGGGTTCAAAGTAGAGGGGTGTAGAGGGAGGATCTATATCCCAGCACCAGTGTAGGGCTGTATAGATCCAGGTGGAGAGGATTATGCAGGGAGATAGGCATGGCTCTGAGGGGATAGTGTCAGGTGGAGCATCAAGATATGTGGCGAGTGCCAGTAAAGGAACATTGCATGATCTCCAGAAAAGTTTAGGATAAGTGATACAGCTGCCAAGCAGAAGAATATCTATAACTCCAAAGGTGGTGTAGAGAAATAAGCCAAGAACTTCAGCGATAGAGGCGGTCATCCCGAAGGTCTCAAAGGGAGCTCAACAGTTGAAGAAGAATGGCAGTGGCAAGATCAGTATGAGGGGCTATCAGGACATGCAGGGATAGCAGGGTCGTGCAGGAAGATGTTGCCAAGTGTGCCAAGGCTTGGGTGCACCAAGGTGGAGATTGTAGGTGGTGTGCTGCTCTCAAGCCTTGGGAGGCCACGGATGGAGCTAGGGTAAGGGCTCTAGGGAGGCTAGGATAGGTGTGATCTTAGGGCTAGGATAGGAGTTATCCTTGGGTGGAGATGGCATGTAGCTCTCCATAGGCTTAAGGTTCAGGTATTGAGGGCCTCAAGGGGCTTGGTTAGTACTTTGGAGACCTTGTGAGCTTAGAAGTGGCACTCCCAAGTCTTGGAAATATGAGAAGATAGGTCATGGAAAGATGGGAGCGAGCCAAAAGAAGAATCAATCTTAATAATAAAGTTTAGAAACTAGGCCAGCTCACTCTAAGACTGAGCTGGCTCAGTTGGAAACTGGGTCAGCTCAGTTCAGGACTGGATTGGCGAGGTCTTAGAGAAAAATCTAGATAGAGAGCAGCATTTTGGACTATTGGCATGGTACACAACTGGGTCAGCTCTATCTGGGACTAAGCCGACCCAATCATAGGTTAGCCGGCTCAGTTTGAAACTTGGCTGACTCAATTTTTGTGGGTTATTATTTTATGTACTTCGGTTGTTTGGGTTTGGAGGGTTTTTCTATGAGCTTAGGCTTGACCCTTTGTAAAGTATATATACTGAAAACAGATCAAGATTATAAGAGTGCTAAAATATATTGAATAAAAGCTCTTTTCTGCCAAAAATCTCTTCTTCTCTTCTTCTTTATTCCTTGATTTATTTGATCATGCTTCCACAGAGATCTCTAAGAAGTACTTTCTTGATTGCTTGGCTAATCACCAACAGCCACGTCGATCCGTATGAGAAGAGAGCATATTCCCAATATTTGGTATCAGAGCAGTATTGCATGAAAGAAAGGAAGACACCTAGGGTTTACTATATTCAGCATCTGTTGCACCAAGTTTTATCCTAAAAACTCTAGTTTGTTTCATGGTTATCTCTAGATTATGGTGGAGATTGTTTACATGGAGGAATGATGATACAGAAGTTTGGAAAGAGGATCTAGGGCTAGTTAGATTTTTTGTGAAGGGTAGTTTTACTGGTGTGTGATTGTCAAGGGTGTTAGGGATCTGTTCTTGACTTGTTTGAAGTCATGGGATCAAGTAGATTCAAGATGGATTTTGAGAAGTTCGGCGGCAAGGAAAACTTTATCCTATGGTAGCAAAGAGTAAAGGACTTGTTGGTTCAGCAGAGGATCTACAAGGTCTTGACAAAAGAAAGGTCGAAAAAGATCAGTACTGAGGATTGGAAAGAATTGGAGAAAATTGCTTTTAGTAAAATCCAGATGTGCTTGGTCGATCAGGTTTTGCCCGAGATTTGCAGAAATAGGTGCAAAGGAGTGCTCCATTTGTCACAAAGAAAGTATGTCCAGAAGGTTCTGAAGAGATTTAGGATGGAGAAGGCCAAACCTACAGAGACGCCATTACCAAGCCATATGTCTCTCTCCAAGTTACAGTGCCTCCAGTCAAAAGAGGAGAGAGAGTACATGGAATGAGTCTCTTATGCAAATACTATAGGTAGTGTGATGTACACTATGGTGTGTTGTAGACCAGATATAGCACATGTTGTGAGCACGGTTAGTAGATACATGGCTAACCCTAGAAAGGAACACTAGAAAGCATTGAAATGGATATTGAGATATCTACATGGAGTAAGAGATTGTGGTTTGGTTTTTGGTGGATAGCTGGGAGCATTTGGAGAACAATCTATGAAGATGTGCGAAGGTTCAGGTCCTTTGGACGGATTTATTGATGCAAATTATGCTGGTGATCTTGATACAAGGAGGTCTACTACTGGATACCTCTTCTACGTATATGGTAGACCGGTGTCTTGAAGATCAATCCTTCAGCCAATCACAACCTTGTCTACCATAGAGGTCAAGTACATTGGGATAACGAAGGCTGCAAAGGAAGCCCTTTGGCTTGGGAGGCTAATTGATGAGTTGGGGGTGGAGCAGAGCACGGTTACACTATTCAGTAATAGTCAAAGTGCTCAGTTGGTGGCACAGAACCTAGTCTATCATGCACGCACAAAGCATATAGACGTGACGTACCATAGGATCAAAGAGCTAGTGGAGGAAGGTGAAGTAGAATTGATGAAGGTCCATACCAAGGAGAATCAGTCTGATGCACTCATGAAGGTACTCCCTAGAGACAGCTTTCAGAGATGTGTGGCACGGATGGGTCTGTTAAGAAGCGATGAGTTCACAAGAACTTGGAAGTACCAAGGTGAAGAATGTGAGCTTAGACACTCATAAAACATGCATCCCAGACCCATCAGAGACTCACACGAGGTGGTATTGTTAGATATATGTGCCCTAGAAGCCAGAATTGGCTGACACTTGTAATACACTTCTAGGGGCAAAATTATAATTTTGACTATAATTAATAAAATGGGTTATTTTCTATCACACATGTGTATTTAGTGTCTGTGATACATCCTTTGAGTTAATGGTAATGATAATTCATATTTTCAAGAGTTGAAAATTTAAGACATGAATAATCATTATTAACTCATAAACAGCTCCCGACCATAGGATCATCACGAGGATGGTGATTGATCCGGAAGGTTGGTGTACGATCGCTTCTCTTTAGTAGATGAGTCTTGAGTCTACGGTGTGGAGACACCGGAGCGAGAGTACAGGTACTCGTTAGAGAACGAGGGCACTGAGCGTGACCACCTCGAGTAGTCATTAGGGAAGTCTACCTTCTCGTCAATGACTGACTCGATGCTGCAGTAGTGTGTCTGGTTCTTTGACCTGAGATGCATCGGCAGTTCACCTTGAGGGTGTTATAGTTTGACTACACCATTACTCGGTCTCCTAGCCATATGGAACCCTGAGGTGTATGTTGGCTATAGCATGTTCATTGTAGGAACTGGATTGCATCAAGATGGAATCTATCTACCTCGGTGGTAGAGGAGCAGCCCTATGATGATCATGAGAATCAAGTCCAGAAGCCCATGGCCATGGCAGAGTGAAATAATAGAAAGAGTTTCTATTTAGATTTTCACATTGGACTCGAATCGAATGATTACATCATATGACAGAGACTAGGGTTTGACGAGTTCACCTTAACCCTAATCTGATCGGGGCTCAAGATAGAAGAACTTAATCACACAGGTAGCTGCACCAAGAGGTTCGCATTCAGCTCTGATGGGTTGCCACCATATACTGCTAGGTGTCACTGGTGGATTTTGGGAGCAATTAGAATGATTTAGATGATCGATCATTCTAGCTGTTCGAATCAGAAGAGTTCTGATCCATCGAAAGGAGTTTCGATGATGTCTATGATAGAGATCATGACATATCCCATTACCATACAGAACTGAACCTAACTGGGTCACACAAACAAGGGTTTGAATCTGGTGATCATCAATTGAACTGATCTAGTTCAATTGATCTGAATGAGATTCAATTAGGTTCAAGGAAATCGTGCTAGCACTCGATTGAACCTAACGTTCTTCTTTTACTATCATAAATAAGTTGTCCTGACTGAGCCAAAGGAGTTTGTGCTCAATCAGAGGCCTTCATATGGTCTGACTGGAGGTTGTCCAAGTCAGAATAGGTTGTCTTATTTGTAAGACATTACCTGCCATTTTTGGTCACCTGCCATTTCTTGTTCTTTGACTTTGGTCAAAAGTCTACCTTTGACTGGTCAAACGTTGACCATTGACCCTTTGACTTTTGACCACATGTCATGCACCTATTGGAGAGCTGGTGGGGGCCTTGTCCCCCTGCCAGAACCTGGCAAGGAGAAGGGCGCACGCCAAGGGTGGCGTGAGCCCAAGTAGGAGGCGCCTAGGAGTCCTTGTTGGACAAGGACTCCACCTCCCTTTTGGATTCCAATCAGAGTTCTACTAAGAATCCAGTTTGACTGGTCTTAGGCGCCCTCTAAGGAGGAATCCAGGGGTCTCTATTTTCCAACCAATCAGATTTAGATCTGATTTCACAAAGGGTTGTGATTGGTTGAGAGGAAGAGGAGTTGGATCACAAGCTTAGGTCTATAAATAAGACCCTGCGCCCAACCCTAATTCTAAGTCAAGTCTTATTGAAAGAGATTTCCCACGCCCCAAGGCTGCCTCTCCCCTCCTTCTCCACGCCATACTCTCTTCTCCCCTTGCTCTCCACGTCCAAAAGTGTTTTGGACTTAGTTTGGTGCGATTCAGATCAAGGAAAGGCGATCAAAAGCAAGAAGGCTGCGCTGCTGCAAAAGGACGACTGCAGATCTTCAAAAGAGTTTTGAAGATCCTCCAGATCAGATCCAGATCTGATTTTTGGAGGTGTGATAGAGAAGAAGAGGATCTCCAGATCCAACCCGAGTGGATACCGGTAGAGGCCAGGCGCTTGCGTGGCTAAGATCCAGAACCTTCCGCTGCAATCAGGATCATCTACAGGGTAATAGGATTACCCAAATCAGGTAAATTAAATTTGATTTAATTTATCTTATTTTATTTTATTTATTAAAATAATAAGAATCAGATCTGAAACATATCAAGATCTGATTGAGATCAAGAGAAAAAATTTTTGAAATATATCTCTTGATCTGATCAGATCTGGACGAACCTGGACCGGGAAATCAGGATTTCCCTTCAACTGGTATCAGAGCCATGGTTCTAAAATTGTTTAGATCTGATTTTAATTTTATTTTAATTAAAAATAAAGTGATTTCAGATGTCACATGAGATGTGATCAGATCTGAAATCAGAAAAATTAAAATTAAATGATTTGGATCTAAGAACATGAAGATATGCATGACTAGTTCTAGAATAGAATAGTTCTATAGAATAGTTTTGCATGTCTTTGATTTAATCTGATTAAATCATATTTTAGATCTTCTTATTTACTATTTTCTGATATTATAAGTGTTATAATAACATCTGATAAACAGCAAATAAAAATTATTTAATTTTAAATATCATATGAGATATGATAGATGCATGACTAGACTAGTTGTAGAATAGTTCTACATAATTGTCTAGATTAGAATTTATTTTGATTAGATCAATTTAAATCTAATTTTTTAGATTATTATGTGATAATTTAGATCTGAAAACATGCATGATTATGATACATGAGATGTATGCAAAATATGCCATTGATTAGATCTAAATTTGTATATGAGATATATGATATAGATCTATAACTGTTTTGTAGTATTGAATGTTATTGAATGTTCCTGATTAAGGCGTTCCTCTTGGCCGTCCGGTCATAAGAACGAAGAAGGGTTTAAAGGCCCTCTCTTCCCATTCGATGGGGTGTTCTTATGACGTGTAGGGGTGCTGCGTGTTCGTCCTTAATCAGAAACCCAAAACTTACTTTCTGCAAAACCCTAGATCCTGAAACCCTAGGATTTATTGTGCATATTTTGTTTATGAACCCAACTTAATTAAGAATTAAGTTTATGGAATATTAATTAGGTCTAAAATTGAGAATTTCAGATCTAAGACATATTCATAATACTGGGTTCGGGCTTGGGTAGCTCAATTAGGTCTAAGCGGTTGATCAAACCGAATCAAGAGTTGGTTAGATGGGATCAACAATGCTTAAATTGACCAGCCTAATAGGATTAAGTCTGGGTCAAGATCGAGTCACGATCAAGCAAGACCTAATTAGGCTCAGAGGTTAGAGTCTGGATTGTAGGCTAACCCAATTGGTTCTGACTCAACAATTTGGTGTCTAAGGTAAGTTTGGCACAGACGACCGACTGGTTTTTAATTGGAAGCTACTCGACCTGAATGCGTTCTTGTGCGAGTTAACGGCATATTCCTTCCACCGGTCTCACTTACCTGGCCATATCTGTTGACACAGTTCTGATCTGAGGTGGTCAATAATCCGAGCTGACCCATGCCACTAGGTTAGTCATAATTGTTATGACTAAGCCAAGTCTAGTTTAATGAGACCTGAATCAATTCTCCCTAAGAAAAGATTAAGTCCGAGGTCTTCCACCATTGTAGACGTGCGGGCCCTTCCCGGGGTTGATTGTTCTCGGCTGGATACAGTGGCTCAGTTGCACCGGGAAGACGCAACCATGTCTATTAGGCATTGGATGCTATGGGCTGGAGGATGAGTTGGGCTCAATATTCCGGATACGGTGAGAGACCCAATTAGGAACCCAGTCTATGCAAATGGTGGGTCTGACTTAACTAAGGAGTGGATCAATATTCCGGATACGGTGAGATTCATGAATTAGAGACCAAGTTTGGGTGCACCATGATTAGAGAATCATTGAACAAGAGTTGTTCACTCATTGGCTAACCCATCACCAATAACTGTTAGGTGAGGTGATGAGTCAGTTGGTGAGACCGCACCACCCACTAGAAATCATCAATCGCGGAGATTTTCGCATCTCTACAGAGGGAGTGTAGGGATCCGAGAAAATAGTGGGAGCTAATTTGTTTAAAAATAAAATCCCTAAACAAATTGGTCAAGTCAAAATTACAGTATCTAACTAGAATCTTTGACTCTCTACAGGAAAATGTCTGCGTCCAACCCACTGGCACGTATCCTAGACACACATAGACTGACTGGACCCAATTATAAAGATTGGCTCAGGAACTACAAAATTGTTTTGGGTTCAGAGAAGTTAACACATGTTTTGGACCAGGACCCTCCCACCTTACCAGCTCGTCCATCCACTGAACAGAGAGCGTCTCTGGAAAAAATGGATTGACGAAGATAATAAGGCCAGATACTACATGTTGGGCTCGATGTCTGATGAGCTCCAGCGCCAACATGAAGATATCGGGACTGCTCGCCAAATGTTGGCTCACCTGCAGGAGATGTTTGGTGAACAGAGTCGCGCAGCCAAATATCAAGTCACGAAATGACTTTTTAAGGCTAAGATGCGTGATGGGCAGTCAGTCCAAGATCACTGTCTGACAATGATCAAGGACATGGAAGAGCTTGAGAAGCTCGGTGTGAAGTTGGACTTGGACTTGCAGAATGATATTATTCTGCAATCCTTGACTGATGCATATGGGCAATTCATCATGAATTACCACATGCATAAACTTCAAAATTCCTTGGCCGAGTTGATGAATATGCTGGTTACCGCTGAGCTTTCTATGAAAGGTTCTAAAGGCTCAGTTCTTGCTATGGAACGGACTTCTTCCAAAAGAAAGTCTTATGGAAAAGAAAAAGAAGTCTGTGAAAAAGCAAAAGGTAGGAAGGATCAAAGAAGAAGAAGGCAGAACCGAAGAAGAAGGTCCGATGGCAAAGGAAAGTGTTTCCATTGCAACAGCGACGGCCATTGGAAGCGGAACTGCCCTACTTACCTGGCCACCCTGAAGAACAAGAAGGAAGGTCCTTCTGGAGGTATGCTCGTTATTATTCGAGCAAAACGTGAATGCCAAACGACCTAGGGATAGTCCAAACGACAGATATCTATGGCACCTGAGATTAGGTCATATAGCAGAAGATAGGATCAACAAATTGGAGAAAAATGGGCTATTGAGTCCATTGACTTTTGAGTCATATCCAACTTGTGAATCTTGTCTTCAAGGCAAAATGACTAAACTCCCTTTTGTTGGACATGGGGAGAAGGGCCACAGATCTCCTTGCCCTAGTACATACTGATGTGTGCGGCCCATTTGATGTGCCGGCTAGAGGCAATTTTGTCTACTTCATTACCTTTACCGATGATCTGTCTAGGTATGGGTATGTGTATCTTATGAGACACAAGTCTGAAGCTTTTGAAAAGTTCAAAGAATTCAGACATGAAGTAGAAAAACAAACTGGAAAACCCATTAAGGTTCTTCGATCAGATCGAGGAGGTGAATACCTTAGCTGGGAATTCCTAGACTATCTTAAGGAAAATGGCATAGTCTCTCAATGGACTCCACCAGGAACACCTCAACTCAACGGGGTTTCAGAACGGAGAAATCGGACTCTATTGGATATGGTTCGATCCATGATGAGCTTCACAGACCTCCCTGATTTCCTTTGGGGACACTCATTGTTAACTTCAATCTTATCTACTGAATAGGGTTCCCTCTAAAACCGTTCCTACCACACCGTATGAGATATGGCACGGTAAGAAACCAAGTCTGAGTCATCTCAGAATTTGGGGTTGTCCGGCTTATGTCAAAAGACAACAAGCGGACAAGTTAGAGTTTAGGTCCTTTAGAGCTCGATTCATAGGATATCCTAAAGAGTCATTAGGATACTATTTCTACATTCCAGAAGACCACAATGTGATTGTGAGTCGACATGCCATATTTCTTGAAAAACAGTTTATTCAAGATAGTGGCATTGGAAAGCAGATTAAGCTTGATGAGAAAGTCTCACAAGCAGAAAGAGCTAAGGACCAAGTGGAACCAAATCAGGTTGAGCCAATAAGAACACTACCTCCTCCACCTCGTAGATCGGAAAGAGTTTCCCGTCCCCCTGAAAAGATACTTAGGTATTATTTCAGAGGATGTAGAGGAAATGTTCCTCATAGGTAATGGTGCTCATGGTGATGATCCCAAAACCTACAACGAGGCGATATCAGATATCGACTCCGAGAAATGGCTTGAGGCAATGAAGTCAGAGATCGACTCGATGCACTCAAACCAAGTCTGGACCTTGGTAGATCCACCAGAAGGTATAGTACCTATTGGGTGTAAGTGGATCTTCAAGAGAAAGATTGGTGCAGATGGGAATGTAGAGACATTCAAGGCTAGACTAGTGGCAAAAGGTTATAGTCAACGTGAAGGCATTGACTATCAGGATACCTTTTCCCCAGTGGCTATGCTTAAATCCATCCGCACATTGCTTGCTGTTGCAGCCTATTTCGATTATGAAATATGGCAAATGGACGTGAAAACGGCATTCCTAAATGGATATCTTGAGGAAGATATCTATATGGAACAGCCGCTAGGTTTCACATCCAGTGATACTGATCACAAGGTTTGCAAGCTGCAAAGGTCCATATATGTTTACCAAACATGAAATTATTTTCATAAAAGGCCAACCCCACCTTCAGCTTTTAAAACTTAATTAAGTTAAAGAAAGTTGTTTGATTAGGTTTCTTGGGATTGGTTAATTGAAGAGTCCTATTGAACAACGAAATCCATAACGCATTGCTGGGTTAATGGGTAGTAGGGAATTACGGTCCATTAATTTGGTTAAGATTCCTAGGTTAGATTACAATGAATGACTTACATTAGAGAATGACTTAAATCTAATCGAATTGTTGTCTCTAGATTAGGTCCAAATGGATTCTCTATGATCAATTAGCAATAGTTTGTAGTTGGTCAAGTCTCATGTCTTAACAATAACCCAAATGGACTTGATCTTGGCGTAATGAGGTCAAGCTCGAACTATTAGGTTGATCTAAATCAAGGACTAATTAAAATCAAGTTGGTGTCTAAGGTTAAGTTTGGCATTACGATCGGTGGTTTTTAATTTGGCAGCCTGCCTTTACCCTGACCATTTTTTGAGGATGTCAAAGGCAAGAGCTTTGGCGAGGCCCTTCCAGCGATCTCACTACCCTGGCTTTCTGAAGGAAATTCCTGATTTCCCGCGTCCGAGGTTTCGTCGAGGATCTGAATCAGTATAAGAGATATATTTCAAAAATTCTTCTTGATCCCCAATCAAATCTTGAATTATATTTCAGATCTGATTCTTATTATTTTAATAAATAAAATAAAATTAAGATAATTAAATCAAATTTAATTTTACCTGATTTTGGGTAACCTATTTACCGTGTAGAGATTCTGATTGCTCAGCGGAGTGTTCTGGATTTAGCCACGCCAAGCGACGCCTTGCCTCTACCGGTATCCACTCCGGGTTTGGATCTGGAGATCCTCTTCTTCTCTCTATACCTATCATACCTCCAAAAAATCAGATATCTGATCTTAATCTGTAGGATCTCTTCAAAACGTCTTTTGAAGAATCTGCAGTCGTCCTTTTGCAGTAGAGCGCAGCCTTCTTTGCTTTTTATCCTCTCT